>CAMPSB010000264.1:0-429804 GCA_946959425.1 Argyrosomus regius | reverse complement strand
GAGATCAGTAGGCGCCTTCGGAGCAAAACAAAGTTTATTTTAACCAAGAGCTTCACAAAAACAAAAGGACTGGTGGCCGGCACGGCAGCGGGGAAACTCCAGGGCGAAACAAAAACACTCAGGCACGGAGGCAGTCAACTTAGGTACGCAGGCGACGAGGCAGCAAGGTAAGAGAAACTGAAAAAGTACGAGGGAGAAAACACACGTCAAAAACACACTCGACAGGACACAAGGCAGTTCACTGGAGATAGTCAAAAGTTAGGTCAGCTCTACCGACGAGACGGAATTATCTGGCAGAGGAGTGGTGTGAAGACCAGATGCTTTATGGAGAGTAGTGATGAGATGAGTGTCTGCAGGTGTGCCTCGTCAGCCAGCCTGCCCAGCCCTGCAGGGGAGAAAAGAGGCGGAGAAAACAGACACACACCCACAACCCTCACAGTACCCCCCCTCAAGGGACGCCACCTGGCGGTCTACCAGGTTTCTCAGGGAACCGAGTGTAAAAGTCTCTTAACAAGCTAGGGTCCAGGATGAGCGAGCGCTTGATCCAGGAGCGCTCCTCTGGACCATACCCCTCCCAATCCACCAGGTACTGATAACCCCGGCCCGCCTCCGCACATCCAGCAGCCGCCGGACAGTGAAGGCAGGGTGGTCATCGATGATCCGGGGGGGCGGAGGGGCTTCGGCCGGGGGGGACAGAGGGCTGGTGGACACCGGCTTCAGAAGGGAAACATGGAAGGATGGGTGCACCTTCAGGGCAGGAGGAAGCCTCAGTCTCACCACTGTGGGATTGATGACCCGGTCAATCTCAAAAGGGCCGATGTACCTGGGAGCCAGTTTTCGGGATTCAGTCTGCAGGGGGAGATCCCGAGAGGACAACCAAACCCTCTGCCCGGGCTGGTAGTCAGGACCAGGAATGCGGTGCAGATCCGCCAACCTCTTGTTCCGAGCCGCCGTGCGTGAGAGGGCAGCCCGTGCCTCACGCCAAACCCGGCGGGCGCGCTGGAGATGACCCTGCACCGAGGGCACAGCAGAGTCCGACTCCTGCGAGGGGAAAAGCGGAGGCTGGAAACCATTAGAGGCCATGAAGGGAGACATACCTGTGGCGGAGCTGACCAGGGAGTTGTGGGCGTATTCGACCCAGGGGAGGTGGGTGGACCAGGAGGCTGGGTGGCGAGCAGTGACGCAACGAAGAGCCGTCTCCAAGTCCTGGTTGGCCCGCTCCGTCTGGCCGTTAGTTTGTGGGTGGTATCCCGAGGAGAGGCTGGCTGATGCCCCTAGAGCCCGGCAAAAGGCTTGCCAAACCTGCGAAGAAAACTGAGGGCCCCGGTCTGAAACAATGTCCTGAGGGATGCCATGCAGTCGGAACACATGTTGGATGAGCAGGGTGGCGGTCTCCAGGGCTGAGGGAAGCTTGGACAGGGGAATGAAGTGCACAGCCTTAGAGAATCGATCAACGACAGTTAAAATGGTGGTGTTACCCTCTGATGGAGGCAGGCCTGTGACGAAGTCCACCGCGATGTGAGACCAAGGCCTGTGAGGAATGGGAAGGGGGCGAAGGAAGCCAGCAGGGGGGCGGTGAGAGGCCTTACTGCGGGCGCAGACGGAGCAGGCGGCGACGAACTCCTTGGTGTCAGCAGACATCGTGGCCCACCAGAACCGCTGCTGCAAGAGGGCTAGGGTGCGGTGGAAACCAGGGTGGCAAGCTACCTTGGAGGCGTGTCCCCACTGAAGTACCGGAGACCTGGCTGGTGGTGGCACGAACAGCCGCCCGGGGGGCAGCCCTCTGGATCCGGATGGTCCCCTCGGGCCTCCTGGACCAACCTCTCGACCTCCCACCTGGCAGCTCCAACCACACATGATGGAGGTAAGATGGTCTCCCCACATGGCTCCTCCTCCAGAAAGTCGAACTGGCGAGACAAGGCATCCGGCTTGGTGTTCCTGGTGCCGGGCCGGTAGGTTAGGTGGAAGTCGAAACGGCCCAGGAACAGAGCCCACCGGGCCTGGCGAGAGTTCAGCCTGCGGGCAGAGCGGAGATAAGAAAGGTTCCTATGATCAGTCCAGACAATAAAAGGAAAGGTGGCTCCCCTCCAGAAAATGCCTCCACTCCTGGAGAGCCAGCACGACCGCCAGAAGCTCACGGTTCCCCACATCATAATTTCTTTCCGCTGGCGTGAGTCGACGGGAGAAGAAGGCACAGGGATGTAGCTTTTGGTCGGAGGCAGAACGCTGCGAGAGGACAGCTCCCACTCCTGAGTCTGAGGCGTCGACCTCCACCACAAACTGAGCAGCGTGATCTGGGTGAGAAAGCACAGGTGCCGAGGAAAACAGGCGCTTCAACCTACAAAAAGCAGCATCTGCTGCAGGGGACCATAAAAAGGGAGTTTTAACAGAGGTTAGCTTGGTTAGTGGGGGAGGCGACACAGCTGTAGTTCCTGATAAACCTTCGGTAGAAATTGGCAAATCCTAGAAACCTCTGTAACTGCTTACGGGTTGTAGGAGTGGGCCAGTCGGCCACTGCCTGAACCTTGGCAGGGTCGGTTCTGATCTGTCCCTTCTCCACCACAAAACCAAGAAACTGCACAGATGACACATGAAATTCACACTTCTCTGCTTTTACATATAGTCTGTTCTCAAGGAGCCGCTGCAAAACCAGCCTGACGTGCTGAACATGTTCTTCAAGGGACCGGGAAAAAATAAGGATGTCGTCGATGTACACAAACACAAACTTATTCAACATGTCTCGCAGGACATCATTAACAAGGGCTTGGAAAACAGCAGGTGCATTAGTTAGTCCAAATGGCATAACACAGTACTCGAAATGTCCCAGGGGTGTATTGAAAGCGGTCTTCCACTCGTCCCCCTCCCTGATACGTACCAAATGGTATGCATTCCTGAGGTCCAGTTTAGTGAAGACGGTGGCCTCATGAAGGGAGCTGAAAGCGGAGTCGATGAGGGGAAGAGGGTACTTGTTACGCACAGTTATGTCATTTAAACCCCTGTAATCAATACAGGGGCGAAGAGTCTTGTCCTTCTTATCTACAAAGAAGAAGCCTGCCCCCACAGGAGAGGACGAGGGACGAATGAAACCAGCTGCTAGCGAGTCTGTGATATAAGTCTCCATGGCCATCCTTTCTGGTTTGGAGAGGTTGTAGAGCTTGCTGGAGGGTAAGGGGGCGCCAGGGAGTAAGTCTATGCCACAGTCATAGGGTCTGTGAGGTGGCAAGGATTGAGCACGGTCCTTATTGAAAACCTCCCGGAGGTCGTGATACTGAGCAGGTACGCCAGTGAGGTCAACCGGCCTGGGTGGAGGCGGCGTAGGTGAGACTGCGGCAGGAATAGCAGAGTGGAGGCAGTGGGAGTGACAAAAGAGGCTCCAGTTGGTGATGGCTGATGAGGACCAGTCGATGTGAGGATTATGCAGAACTAACCAGGGGAGACCTAAAACTAGGGGGGGTGGTAGGCGAGGAAATAATAAAAAAAGAAATGGATTCGTGGTGGTTACCAGATAGGAGCAGTGACAGGGGAGCAGTGCGGTGGGTGACGCGGCCTAGCAACCTCCCGTCGAGGGCAACAACGTCCTTAGCTGCAGGTAAGGGCTCTGAGGGAAGGTTAGACTGGGAGACAAGGCCAGAGTCAATAAAGTTGTCATCAGCACCAGAATCCACGAGTACTTGCAGAGGAATTGAAACTTGACACCAGGACACAGTACCCTTAAGCTGGAGACGGCTAGGAGAGGAGGAAGGGACAGAGGAACGGCTCACCAGTGCCCCTCCTGTGGCTGGTGAGCCTGCTCTTTTGGCAGGATTGGACACAGGGCGAGAAGGTGGCCAGCCTGACCACAGTAGCCGCACAGCCCAAGACGCCGTCGTCGAAGGCGTTCGACCTGGGAGAGCCTCGTCCTTCCTAGCTGCATGGGTTCCTCGGAGCAGGGGGAGCGATGGCACCGTGGACGGAGAGCCACCGGGGACTGGTGGGTCAGGGAGAGGAGGAGAAGGTGCAGGTGGCCGAACAGACCAGGAACGAGAGGGGGGAGAAGGGGAATTAAGCCTGGCTGCTCTCTCCCTGCGTCTCTCACGGAGGCGGTTATCTAGGCGAGTGGCTAGGGAAATTAGCTCGTCTAGAGAAGATGTTTCGTCCCTAGCTGCTAACTCATCCTTGACCTGCTCACTCAAACCTCTACGGAAAGCTCCCTGCAGAGCTGTCTCATCCCACCCAGACTCAGCTGCGAGAATACGAAAGTCAACAGAGTAGTGGGAGACTGAGCTGGAACCCTGCTGTAAAGTAAGGAGTCGGCTACTAGCCTCCCTGTCCCTTAAAGGGTGATCGAAAATCTTCCTCATCTCGGCAGAAAATAAAGGAAAAGAATTACAAATGTTAGAGTTGCTGTCTGACACAGCCAAAGCCCAGGCAGAAGCCTTATCTGACAATAAACTCATAATGAAGGCTACCTTAGCTCTGTCAGTAGCGTAGGTTAAAGGCTGCTGCTCAAACACTAAGGAGCACTGGTGGAGAAACTGGCTACAGGTCCCTAAAACTCCTGAGTACCTGGCAGGTGTGGGGATGAAGGGCTCACGGGGATGGTTGGGTGGAGGAACTGGAGCGGAGTCCGGAGCTGGAGCGGGAGCCACAACCGGAGCTGGAACGGGAGCGGTGAGGAGGTGAGTGGCCATCTGGTCCAAACGAGCCTCAAGCTGGGTGAAACCTGAAGAAAGGCGTTTAAGTGTGTCCGTGACCTGTCCGAGGGCCTCCTCGTGTTGCCCCATACGGGCTCCTTGACTCACCAGGGCTTGTCGGAGCGCCGGTGTCTCTGCGGGATCCATGGTGGCCAGATAATTCTGTTACGGTTCACAGTGGGTCTGGACCCAGAAGCAGAGATCAGTAGGCGCCTTCGGAGCAAAACAAAGTTTATTTTAACCAAGAGCTTCACAAAAACAAAAGGACTGGTGGCCGGCACGGCAGCGGGGAAACTCCAGGGCGAAACAAAAACACTCAGGCACGGAGGCAGTCAACTTAGGTACGCAGGCGACGAGGCAGCAAGGTAAGAGAAACTGAAAAAGTACGAGGGAGAAAACACACGTCAAAAACACACTCGACAGGACACAAGGCAGTTCACTGGAGATAGTCAAAAGTTAGGTCAGCTCTACCGACGAGACGGAATTATCTGGCAGAGGAGTGGTGTGAAGACCAGATGCTTTATGGAGAGTAGTGATGAGATGAGTGTCTGCAGGTGTGCCTCGTCAGCCAGCCTGCCCAGCCCTGCAGGGGAGAAAAGAGGCGGAGAAAACAGACACACACCCACAACCCTCACAGTTTGTTTGTTTTTCATATATATATTTATATGTGGAGGTATTTATATTAAAGTGTCTTGTTCATTGTCTTTATTTGAGTTTTGTAATTGTTATGGAATTTTCTATCCTTAGGTTACACGAGGTCACGTGTGGGCCTTGAGGTCCTTGGCAGTACTAATTGTTTGGCTTTGACTGGGAGCAGTAGGTGCCAGTCTATCTCAACATGATTATAATCGGATGCACATCCCAAGCAATCCCAGGTGAAAAAAAAGTATACTTTAACATACTAAATTTAAGTACACTTAGTGTACTTCATAAGCACAAAATTATTGTACTCAAAGTGTGTTATTTTCGAGTACTAAAAACGTACTTAGTATACTAATGATATTTCATTATTGCTACTTAAGATATACTAAAATACAACTTAGTGTACTTGACTGTACTATTTTGAGACACCATTAAGATCAACTTAAATATACTTAAGTACACTTTCCTCTACTAATACTGTACTTATTTATAATGTTCTTTAGTTCGATTTAAAGTATACTTTAATCAACTTCTCAGATTACTATTAATAAATTTAGAATATACTGGAAATGTATTTCTAATTTAATCATAATGTGTTGCCATTGCATTTTAAATATATTTACAAAAATTAAAAAGTTGTACTTAAGTATACTATAGTTCATCTTAATGGTGTCTCAAAATAGTACAGATAATCACACTAAGTTGTACTTTAGTATGTCTAAAGTAGCACTCATGATATATCATTAGTATACTAAGTACATTGTTAGCACATCAAAAATAATATACTGTGAGTACACTAATTATGTGTGCAGAAAGTATACTAGATGTATTTCATTAAAGTACACTTCAACAGTACACAGAAAGTATATTTTTTTCATATAATTAATTTGAATTTCAAATTACTTTTAAGTAAACATAAAAAATAATTAGAACATACTTGAGATAGAAAAAAAGTTTATTTTTAACATGCACGGCATTACAGGGAAAATGTGCATAATAAAGTACATTTAAGTACATCTTTAACAACATTCCATCATATCTATGTGAGGTTCCCATGATGGCGCCCCAGTGTTTGGCTGGCCGTCTCCCTCTGCTGTGCGTGCTACTGTTTTTATTGTATCTGCTGTTTGTTGTTCCGAGTGTGTCACCGCTGCAGGTGTATGACCGCCTGACACTTCTTAATATTCGTGAGTCTCTGGACAAACTGCCAATTTGCGGCTCTGATGGACACTCAAAGAGGCTTCCGCCTTTCCTGGAGTCTATACCGCCGCATCTACGGCGTCTTTCCTGCTGGTTACCTCGTAACAGTCGCCGCAGAAAACGCGGAAAGCGAGGTGGAGTCCTCATTAAATTGAAGTTGTCTTTGGCTTCCTCCCGCCACGATCCCTGTCGTCTACCAGCCGGATCCATCACTGACTACAGCGGCTACGACCTGCGGAGCTCCACGGAGTACAGGTATCGGTGGCTCCGGCCGGTTCTTCGGGACACCGGGGTGCTGCTCCCGTGTTGTCGGCCAGTGCGGATCTCCCAGCGGGGCTGTGTGCCGGGGAATCTCCGCTCGTTCAGTCGCTTTTCTCGCCAGACTGACCGATGCTTAGTTCACACGGCGCTGATAAACACCAGATCCCTTACAAATAAGACTTTTATTTTAAAAGACTTTTTTATTGCACATGATCTGGATCTCCTCTTATTGACAGAGACCTGGTTGAATCCAGGTGACAACAGCGCCTTTTCGGAGCTCCTCCCTCCCGGCTGTTCCTTCTTCAGTACCCCGCGAGCCGCCGGTCGTGGGGGGGCCTGGCTGCTATATTCAAGGAGAGTTTCAGATGCCGGACGATAACCGCTAATAACTACTCCAGCTTCGAACTGCAGCTGTTCGTGATCGACCTCACCTGCCCTGTGCTGTGTGCCACTGTTTATCGTCCACCCAGATTTAATAAGGACTTTCTTCATGAGTTCTCTGAGTTTTTATCCGAGTTTACTACAAAGTTTGATAAACTGTTGATTTGTGGGGACTTTAATATTCATGTTTGTTGTGCAGCAAATCTACTGGCCAATGAATTCAAAGGCCTTTTAGACTCTTTTGATCTCACTCAATCTGTTAATGCACCAACACATGAGTATGGGCACACTCTTGATCTTGTCATTTCTCATGGGCTTTCACTTTCCCTCAGTGAAATAGTTGATACTGCTATCTCGGATCACCTCCCTGTTGTTTTTGACTTTGTTGCCCCCCCACCTGCCAATAAGCCAGTTTCCCTAGCTTGCAGACGCCGAATCTTTACTCCATCAACTGCTGGGGAGTTTGCTGCTGCCTTCAGGAACTCTCAGCTGCTTGACGACTGTGGGCTGGATCCTCCCCTTTGTCCAAACAGCCTACTCTCCACTTTCCATTCAACATGTTCTGCAATTCTTGACTCTGTTGCCCCATTTCGGCAAAAAACTACTAAAACCAAGCCGGATCCTTGGTTGAACGATCACACCCGTCTGCTCAGACAACAATGCAGACAGGCTGAACGGCGGTGGAAAAAGGACAAACTACATGTTTCCCTGGGCTGGTTAAGGGACAGCTTGGCTGCCTACCAGAGAGCTGTAAAGGAAGCTAAATCCAAATATTTGTCCTCCATTATAGCTAACAGCTCTCATCACCCAAGACTCCTATTTAATACCATTGATTCTGTCGTTAACCCTTGCCCCACTGTCCTGTCCGATGCCTCCGCTGCAACCTGCGAAGAGTTTGTGTCCAAGATTGATAAATTTTTTTCACTGATAAAGTGGCATCTGTCAGGCAGAATATTTGTAATATGAATGTGTCCCTTGATCTTGTCTGTGCTTGTCCGGCACCGACTGCTGTTTTCGAGCGGTTTGAGACCATTTCTTTGTCGTCCTTTACTAAGGTGGTTAGTGGCATGAAACCCACGAACTGTCCCTTAGACATCATTCCAGCTAAGTTTTTGAAGGAGGTTCTGAGTTCTGTTGGGCCAAGTCTGCTTGTTTTCATTAACACTTGTCTTAGCTCAGGGTCTGTTCCAGCTGCCTTCAAACATGCTATGGTTAGGCCCTTACTCAAAAAGACGCATCTTGACCCCTCTGTGCTCTCCAATTTTAGACCTGTCTCCCACATGCCTTTTCTTTCTAAGGTTTTAGAAAAAGTTGTTCTTATTCAATTACAGACATTCTTGGAGGTCAACTCTATCCTTGATAAATTCCAGTCTGGTTTTAGATCCCGACATAGCACCGAGTCAGCACTGTTAAAGGTGCACAACGACATTGCCTTATCTGTGGATTCTGGGAATTCTGCGGTGCTGGTGCTGCTGGACCTCACAGCGGCCTTTGATACAGTCGACCATGCAGTCCTTGTATCTCGCCTAGAGCAGCACGTTGGTATCTGCGGCACCGCTCTCCAGTGGTTTAGGTCATACCTGGCAAACAGGACTTTTTCTGTTGTTATCGGTGACCACTGCTCCTCAAATTCACCCCTGCTCTGCGGGGTGCCACAGGGTTCTATTCTCGGCCCTGTTCTGTTTTCATTGTATTTATTACCTCTGGGATCAATCATAAAAAAACACAACCTGTCTTTTCACTTCTATGCCGATGATTTACAGATATATCTACCCCTGCGACCAAACGTAAACACTGCACCCTCTAACCTGCTAGACTGCATTACAGATATAAAGCAGTGGCTGGCACAGAACTTTTTGCACTTAAACGACAGCAAGACTGAATGCATTTTGTTTGGTTCACCATCTGTATCAAATGGTTTCACCACAAACTTTGGTACTCTGGCCCCTCTTCTTAAGTCACAGGTCAAAAATCTTGGGGTAATACTTGATAGCGGGCTCAAATTTGACAAACAGATTAGCTCTGTTGTCAGCACAAGCTTTTTTCAGCTCCGTCTCTTGGCCAAGGTGAAATCTTTTCTCAGTCGGCAGGATCTCGAGAAAGCAATCCACGCTTTTATTAGTTCCAGGCTGGACTACTGCAATGCTCTTTACGTTGGCCTTAGTCAGTCGTCAATTTCTCGTCTCCAACTTGTTCAGAACGCTGCTGCCCGATTTTTAACAAGCACGTCCAGACGCGAACACATTACCCCTGTGCTGTCGTCTCTCCACTGGCTTCCGGTCCGTTTTAGAATTGATTTTAAACTTCTGTTGTTTGTTTTTAATGCCATTAATGGCTTGGCCCCCTCTTATCTGTCAGAGATTTTAACTATTCGCAATTGTGGCAGAGCCCTGCGCTCTTCGGGGCAGCTTCTGTTAGAGGTCCCTAAGTCGCGATTTAAACAGTGGGGCGACCGTTCTTTTGCCGTCGCTGCTCCCAGATTGTGGAACAAACTGCCCCCTGACATTCGCACCACTACTGATCCCAGCCCTTTTAAATCGAAACTTAAGACTCACTTTTTTAGATTGGCTTTTAACTCTGACTAGGGCAGTATTGTCAGCTGTACCTATTCTGTTGCTGCTTTCTGTGTATTTCCTGGAGGGTGTTTTAATACTCTGCAGCGCTGTAGCACTACAGCACTTTTAATTGCATTTGTGGTGTGTTGTATTATGTATTGTTTCATGGCTTTGTTGTAAAGCACTTTGGGTACCTTTCGGCTATTGTAAAGGGCTATACAAATAAATTTGATTTGATTTGATTTGAACATCTTAAACAACATTTTCAAACAGTTTCTCTTCATCGTAACATTTTTATTCAAATTTGGATCATCTGACCCCAGAGAATTCTTTTTAGTCATACTCTTTAACAAGTTAACTAAAAAACAATAATAAAAGTAAAAAATAAAAAGAAACAATAGCTGTGTAGCACTACCCTGCTAGCTGTGCACCGCAGAGAAGCTAGTAATGACAGGGATGAACATTAAACTGACTTTTGAAACTTTTACATGTGAAACATTGACAGTTTGTTTAAACTCAAAATGTATGTCCACCAAAAAACAAACAAACAAAAACGATTACAAACAGTTACTGATGTTACTGCTTACTGTTTCTTTTTGCTCACAAAATTCTCATTGTTACATTTTCTCCGAATCACTGCCCTCACATCAGACACATTTGTTCCTGGAAATTCAGCAATAACTGTATCTGTAAAATAGAAAAGGACAAATAAAATGGTGTTACAAATCATGCTTTTCCAGAGTTATCACATTAGCAAGAAGGGGGCATACATACATGAGGACAACCTGAAACATGTTGCTTCTGGCTATGGCCAAGGCAAGGGTAGAGGCATAAAAACAAAATGATAATAAGGAAAAATAGACTTAACCAATACTTACCAACAAGGGCACTCAGCTTTTCCGGATTTAGCTGCTCTTTCGCTGTTCCAGTAGGCCCTGGTTTTCCTGTGAGAGTCGAGGATGCCAAAACATCCCGCCCAAAGATGAGCACAGCTAAGTCCTGTGTGAACAGGGACATTCTTGTTCGGTTTAGTCTTAGGAAACAGTTTTTGCTGACCTGCACCCCCGTGTTGCCCAGGGAAATCTGTGTCCAGGAAATAGAGTTAGTCAATTATTAGAAATGGTATTAGGAATGCATTTCTTAAAAGACAAAGCCGAACTATTGAATGCCAAATATTAGTTAAGTTGTAATTTCTGCAAGTGGTCTTCAATGAATTAAAGTATAATTTCTGAACAACTGCATGCTGAAATGGAAAAAACAGTTTCTATCAAATACAGTACGTGCAAAATGTGGGTCGAGACTACAGAGACAAAACTGCTAACAGTCAAGTAGTTTACAACAATTTTGGATGAAATGTTTCCTGTAATTAAAAGGCAGTATTTACAAAACGTGTATAAATGCAAAACATACCATTTCTGGAGCTGGACTGGAAGAACCAGAACTTGTACTGTCAGTGTCCATGACAGGTGGCATTCTCTTCATGGTTGTAATAAGATCTCTGACACACTTGACTAAGGCTGGTATTTCTGCATTAAGGAAAAAAAACACAAGTCACAGATATATGAGAGATAAGACTCCTATCGATACAATTACTGACATAAAAAAACATAAGCAATTCTTCTTTGTATGAATACCTTTCAGAGCATCCATCACGTCCTGTTGCATGTCAACACTGGATCTGGACTGATCCATCAGGACACTCTCCTCTTCACTTTCCCCTTGGCAGAGGTCCTGCATAAATGAAAATGTCAACAATGCTATGTTAGTATGACTCACCTGGGGTCTCATTTATAACCGTTGCGTACGCACAAAACGGGGCTGAAAGTGGCGTACGTGATTTTCCACGCCAAGGTTGTGATCTATAAAAAACAAACTTGACGGGAGAATGTGCGCAGCTCTAAGCAAACTCTGACCCATGCGTACGTATGGTTTGGAGGAAAAGGGGAATTGGCGACACAGACGGTGTGGTGGTGAACTGAAGTCAGACTCAGGAAATATAGAGTGAGAAGAACGATTATGTTTTTATTATCGGCCGTCACACATTTAATTTCAACCCGTATGCGTTAGATCCATGTTGCCACGGTGATTTATTTCAACATTATTTTGCGTCGGGCTGATGTTTCAGAAACATATTCTTAGAATCTAATCTAATCTAATCACCACCATCTCTCCGTCATATTGTCCACTCCCAGAGCGCAGGAGGAAAGGACAGCGTGGCTGTATGGAATAAATGCATGGTGTAAAATAACTATATGTTCCTGTGATACTGTGTGAACATATGATCCAGAGTCAATTAAATCTCAAAGCCTGGAAAAAAAATCCAGTAATCGTTTGCACAATTGTTACATTCTGTTTTCTTGTAAGAGAAGTGTCAACTGATTATTCAAAGTTTTATCAATTGGTCTAATTACTGTAAATTACTAATTACTGTACTGTTTTTTCACCTCAGAAAAATCGCTAAGATCAGATCAATCCTCTCTTTGAAAGACGCAGAGACTCTTATTCATGCCTTTGTAACTTCAAGGTTAGATTATTGTAATGTTATTTTATCTGGGCTGCCCAAAAAGAGCTTTCGTGGTCTGCAATTAGTCCAAAACGCAGCAGCCCGTTTGCTGACTGGACTATCCCGCTATGAACATGTTAGCCCTGTATTGGCCTCTCTTCATTGGCTCCCTGTTCGGGTCAGAGCCGATTTCAAGGTGCTGTTGTTGACTTACAAAATTTTAAATGGTCTTGCTCCAGTCTATATGTCAGACCTTGTTAACACTTATGTACCTGTACGACCTTTGCGCTCCCAGACGAGTGATTATCTGAGTGTCCCAAAGGTGAATAAAAAAACAGCAGGTGAGCGGGCTTTTTCCTTCCGCGCACCTACTTTGTGGAACAGTCTTCCCTTGGACATCAGGCAGTCATGTTCAGTTGAGGTCTTTAAAGCCAAGTTTAAGACCCACTTGTATACTGTCACGTATGAGTAGGTGTTTTTGCCTTTTCTTTCATTCATGTCTGAATTGTTGTTATTGTTGTGTCTGTTTTCACATGTTTTTAAACGTTCTGTAACTGTACAGCACTTTGATGGAAAATGCTCTATAAATAAAAATTATTATTATTATTATTATAAATGTATAAATACAGTGGAAAGCCCTGTGCGTAATTCTGCACCGTGGCACCGCTGGAGGAGAAAGGAGAGAGAGTGAGACCATGATGAATGGTTAATAACTCGTTTCAGATTAGAACTGTTGTCATTGTTGTAACTATGTGCCGAACCGGGTCCAGCATGTGAGAGGGCAGCGCACTGAAACAACACCGCGTGAGCTCTGTGCCGCTGACACCGTTAACAGCTGCAGCAACGTGTCACGTTGCCACTTTCACACCTGCAGCTGATTCACAACAGCGACAGAACAAGAGCACGTCAGGCTCATTGACATGCAGATCGCATTCATGTGGTGGTTTGCATCGACCATCTGTGGTTAAAACAGGGCGTGTACAGGGCGGAACGTGAAGCTGATTCAGCTGCGCACACTTGTAGGAACTCTGTGATTTATGAAGGGAAGTTTGCTTACAAGTGTGCGTGCGCAGGGTTTTATAAATCTGAATATTTCTTGGCGCACGCAAAACTTGGCTTTTGGGCGTACGTACACTTTTAGTAACAATCCCACGCACAGTTTTATAAATGAGACCCCTGGAGTGTAGCGTCGTGTTTCTTAAATTTTCTTGCCAGCGAAGGCGGATTATTGTGAAGCCGCTTCGCCATGTTCGCATGTTTTGAAACATAGATTGTTTTAAAGCGGGAGGGGGCGCAGGTGAATTTCAGGGCTGTGTCACACAGATTAGCGTCCCTCTGGTAAAATTCCCCCTGGGTTTACATTCCTCTTCCTCACGTTAACAGCATTTCAGTCAAATTATGTCATTTTCCGTGATATTCAGTGTTAAAAAGTAGATTCCGTTTTTATTGCTCAATTCCGCGATTCCGTCTGCGATTCTGTGATCGCGGAAACAATAGGGCCCTAATTCTAGTTTTATTTCTTGCGTTTTGTAAATACTTACAGTTGATCCTGAAGCCTGAGGTGGGTCAAATAAGTCCACATTGGTGTCTATGTCTGTATCGTCATCACTTGTCAAGGAGGTGGAGGTTGTTGGATTTCTTCTCAGCAGCGAGGATTTCAGTTGGGAAAGGGCTCTGTCTCTTGCAGCCTTTGTCATCTTCGGCTTCTTAAACAAAGGGCAGAAAAAGTAAAATGTTAAACTGCAAAGGCAAGAGAGGGGTAAATATCCATCTTTGTAGATGTTTGTAGAATCTATCACCTACTGTACAGCTTATTAAGGTATTGTCAGACCATATTTCACCAGAGTAACAGTACTCACTACTCACAATTTTATCTTTTCATATCATACAATGTGTCATGTGTTGTAGTAGTTTTTTGTACTTACTAAACAGTCAGTATTTCAAAACTAACACAGCTGGAGTGCCACCATCCACTTCTGCAACTGCACTGCTGTCAAACCTAAAAGCCACGTATAATGAAAAATATGTCTTATCCTCCCACAATATTCCCTTATTCCCATAAATACTTACATTTGTTTGAAGAACTTGTGATGGGTCAATCTGTGTTTCATCTTCATCTGAAGTGAGACTGGAAGTTGCAGTAATTCTTTTTTTCTGTACAGAAGAGAAAGAATGTATTACATGACAACAACATATGAACTTTACCATAGACGCTTTCTGGTGAAGAGATTTTTTAGAAAAACATTTCAACTAAAAAACATCATAGTATTACAGTGTCATAAATTCATTAACGATTTTATGTGTTACAATTAAAAATAATTCAGTGGGTGACATTCACTTCATATCATTTTTCATAAACAAGATGAGACAAGATATTAAAAGCATAACCAACCTACAAATAGGGACTTCAGTGAATCAAGACTTTGGTAAGTATGATACGAAATGGAGCAGCATTTTGAACCTACAGGTGTTTTAATCTGATGTGAAATGCAAAGAGAGGAGGGAGGGCAAAAGGAAAAAACAATCGCTGTGGTAAGTGTTAGTGCAGCAACAGGTCATTAATAAACATGTAGTGACAAGTGATGAAGCTGCAAACTGTCTTGTCACTGCAACCACTGCTGTTTAAATGTAAACACAGCAGTTAGCTTCATTACTGCTCAGTATATCAAAATATATGTGCACGTGTGTGTTAGCAACATGTTGTGACTTTTACTAAATAATGATGATCCTTGGTGATCCATGATGATGAGGATGTTTTTGCAGTAGTATCGACCAGTGTTGCCAACTTGGTGACTTTGTCGCTAGCTTGTGAGTGTGTATGTGAGTGTGTGTGGGTGTATGTGTGTTGGTATGCCTCTAGTTTTTGTGTTTGTATGTCTCTATGTCACTATGTGTTTTTGCGGGGGGTGGGGGGTTGGGATTGTTTCTTCTTGTTTTCTGTTTTGTTCTCTTTCTTTGTTGTTTTTAGCCTCTGTGAGGCACTTTGTGTTGCTTTTAGCATGAAAGGTGCCATATTAATAAATAAAATTTGAATTTGAATTTAGATTTAGCTACTTTTCAGAACCCTTAGGCGATTTTTTTTTTAAGTGACTCGCGTCATATCTAGCAACTTTTTGGACAGACCTTAACTACTTTTTTGAAGGGAGTCGCCAGTATTTCTCAGTATTTCTCAGTGAATGAGTGTGGACTGGGTGGACTGTTCAGTGGGTGGGACAGAGCAGCAGCAACACGTTCAGTGGACCAATCAGCAGCCACACAGACGTGGATGAACTGTGAATGTGCATGCCTAAAGACCAATCACTGATCTCCATCGTTTTTATTCTAAATGATTTAACTTTACTATTTGAGTTTGATTTTGTTTTGTCAAAATAGACAGAGTTAACAATAGTGAATTTATTCCAGTGCATGATCATCTCTCTGTTCATGATACTTCAGTTACAGTCGATGCAACAGCCTGTATTAACAGTTTTTTAACATTAGAGGCAGATTTGGATGCACATTGAGGAGCCTCCTGAAATAAACGCTGGTCAGTCAGTTTAGTTTAACTTAATTTAAAATATTTTTTTTATTTTGCATATATGTAATAAATTCATGCCATCATATATATGCAAATTAGCACGTGACGTTATCTAGCGACATCCAGGACTTTTCCTGCAGGCTTTTGCTACTTCCCACTGAAAATAGTTGGCAACACTGTTATCGACTTTGTTATGGACAAATTTGAATGCCGTCAGAACTATCTATAAAATTAGTGGTATTGTGGCATCCCTAGTTGCAACACAATATAACTATTAATTAAAGTGTGTTTTCTAAAGAAACTACCAACACAAGCAACAAAAATAACCTTTGGTTTGCTTCCATCACGTGTTGTGGTACATGGTGTGGTCCTTCTCCTTGCAACTGCCATGTGCCAGATGTCCTCATCCTTGAGGAAGGCTTCTTTTTTTTTCCATCAACTCCTTGTAGTTGTCTGTAACCACAACCATACATCAGACAAACTATCAAAACCATGTTTTTTTCCCTCTTTTGCTCAATATTTTAGATATTTTGTATGTCTCGTGAAATGCACCACAGTCAATCTAATATTATACACAAGTCACTTTAAGTCTTTTTTATAAACATAGTTACATAAAAATTAAATTACATACAAGGTTAACATTAACAATCATTAGCATGAGCCACTGGCAAATTCTTTATCAAATCATCACTAACAGTAGGCTAGTGGCTGGCAAGTGCTAGCATAACAAATTTGTACAAACAATTTTTTTCTTGTTATTTTCTTTACAGTGGGCAATTTTGCTAAACATTCTCCACACAGCACGCTCACAAATGTTCACACAAAATCTCATCTGAAGTTGCACTAAGTTACTAAGTTAGCACCATTTACGCTAGCATTAGCTGCCGTCTGCCGCTAACAGCTAGCTAGCTAGTTATTAGCTAATGCAGCTTGTGAATGATAAGTTTGCCTATTATCTTGTTTAACTTAGACATTAGTAGAAAGAACATTTATTCAAAAGATATTTCACACCATGCACGAGCAATACAAACCTCCGAGTAAGAGCAGTTTCGCGGCCACCTTGTTTTTAGGTGCTTTCCTGGTGCCACAGCACACTTGTATCCATCCGTCTTCACTGGAGAGGTCCGGCCGTTTTAATGAACGAGCTGCTGTCTGTACTGAGGTGTCACAATGTCAGTACTTTCGACGTGAATTGTGTTGTCCCTAAAATAAAACATCCCGAACTTGAACTGCGCCATTGTAACTCAACTGCGACAACGCTTCCCTCAGCATCTACTGTACATTCAAGCAGGTTGCATTCGGGGGTAACCAATCAGCGGCAGCACAGCGCCACGAGTACTTCAGGGTCAATTGGAAAAATGTCCACCACATTCAAATTTTCAATTTTGACATTGAAAATTGTCTGTCAGATGCAGACTCTACGTTCTTGCAAAAAAAAAAAAAAAGAGTAATTACATTTTTAAAAAAAGTCTGTGTACACCGTAATGTCCATGCACGCATGCGCACGTTTACGATGACGTTTTATCCAGGACACTGCGCGCGCCCTCTGCACTTTACTTTACCCATGGATGTATTTTACCGGGCTTAGAGAAAAACTGTTAAACCGCCCGCAGACATGGCACCCAAAAGACATTACAAAGAATATCTGCTGAATGAGTCGAGCCAACCTTCAAAGGCAACCAAATACAGACGGCTAGCAAATGAGAAAGAGGTATTTGAGCTTTCACATTTATTATCAACAACAGCAGTGATTATAGAATAAGATGAATAATTCTTAATTTTAAACGCAAGGACTGTCTTGTTCTTGCAGAACACTTTAAACTGCAGAGGAAATTACAAGAAATACCTCAGTGCATCCTGTACAACTAACAATAGAGAGGTCTTGAAAGAGGTAGACCATTTTTTTCGTTTGCAACAATATGAATTGCAGATAGTGTTACATGCAAGTTGACATTGCAACTGCACTCCCCAGATTCCACTTTCAAATAACGGTGAACGAACATATTCTCTGGAGGAATATCCAGGAGACAATCCCACAACTAACAAACAGGTAAAAACAGTGATCATTATGTTTTATGCTTCCATTCTGAAATAAAATTAAGGGGTTCACAAAATACATATTACTTTCCTCTAAAGCTTTTATTCATCCATAATTTTATTTGTAATGTTTATCATACCCTAAATGTTTACAGTATGATAGTTAAATAAATCTATGTGCTGTCTCATGATCAGAATGTTCCCGATGAGGGCCTTGTTGCAGAAGGACCAAGCGGTCAGTCATCTTTAGAATGTTTGAGAGGAAAGCATCTTGTCAGTCCAATAAGAGAGCACCTGCTTCAGGACAGACCAAACAGAGATTCATCAGAGGTATTAAAATACCAGCAATTGAAATTATACATACAGAACTGTTGTTCTATATGTATAGTTTCTGTATAATAGTCATTTCAATTAAATTAAACGTGATGAAAATAATGATTGTCCTAGCCCCTACAGTGTATTTCCTTAAAATGAGACACAAACATGTATTATTGTCATTAATACTTCACTTGAGAATTTCCATGTATTATATCTTCATTATATGCAGCCTGCCGGAGAGGGGGTCTCCAGAAAGACCCACCCAGTGCTAGAATTGCCACCCTCCACCTACTCACACTGCACTTTTCAATTTTGTGGGGATCAACAAGATATGCAAATCGGACCAGAAGCACAGGTACTATAGTTACAAGTTACTAGTTTTATTTTTATGCTAAAAACAACCCCTTTAATTGATACAGAAAATGTGAATAGAGTAGTTTTTATTTTTCTAAACCGACGTCTTAAAATAGTAATATAGGCTACCGATAATAAACATGTATTGAAAGTGAACACCAGCAAGGTCTCATTTGGTCACAGAATTATAACTACAGTGTACATATAACTATTTCAAAGTATGATTGCATTATTCATTCATGTTTAATTTACATTGTGATTCAAGCAAATTTAGTAGTTCCACATGAGGCTAACAAAGTTTCTAACAGGTGGCTGACTTATAGCCTACATTGGCACTTGATGGCTGTGACATATACCTTCTCTTAATTAATACAGTTCTTCAGTATGTGAAGCTGTAGTCACCATTTTCCTGGATATTATCCATCTGTTCGATCTTCACTGCACATATAATGCAAATGTGGCTTAACTTGCTTAATGTGACTTAAATCTGATGTTTTTTATTCCGCCAATACAACAATTTTGTTTTTTATTAAGCATTATTATGCAGTTTTGGCTTAATGTTTGAACTCACTGTCTTGATAGAAACAGATGCCCTGTCTTGCATCCACCCAAGGATTAGTGCTTTTCAGTATTCTTGTTTCTGATTTGTTAATAGAGTTCATTTGTTTTCTAGGTTTGGGCAAGGAGTTACACATTTTGTATATTTACTGAATATAGGCACTACATTCATCCTTTCCCCTGAAATCACATCAGTTTTATATGAAGCTAGTGTGTATCCCATTTGCATAACTCTCTGCTAACAACCCCAGAAGGCAACATGGTAAATTCTCTAAATGTAAAAACTACCAGATGACTTGTAGTAGTTACCACTTATCTTTTGGAGCACTAGTATTGTTTTATATGTCAAAACTATAAAAGAAATGAAAATGAAAATATTTATGCTTCCATTTATATTTTGCCAGGACATGTTAGAGAAGCAACCAGGATGCAATGTGCCTGCTACTCCACCTGATCAGCAAGAGACACCAAACCATCAGGTTATTAACATGTATTATTGTACATTATGTTTTCTCTGTAAATCTGTAAGCAATCTCTTTTAATGCAGATGAATGTAACAGTTTTCTACAGTATCTTGTCTTTTTTATGTCTTCACAGGCAGAGACATTTTTGTTGGATGGAGATGATCCAGCGTATCCTGGAGCTCCACTGACAAAGGGACAAAGTTTAATCTTACTGATGTCTTATGTACTAAGGCACAATGTGACAGGTGTGGCACTGGAACATCTACTGAAGATTGTTAATGAACATTTCCCTGGAATGGTACCAGTAACCACATACCTTTTTCACAAAGCTTATGGACAATATGGAAATTATGTCCCCCATTTTTACTGTCCAGCATGTGAAAACTACTTAGGGGTAAATAATACCAGTGAACTACAGTGTGGTGCTTGTAATGCAGTAACTGGTTCAGAGAGCTGTCTCAAAAGTGGGTGTTTCTTTCTAGTGCTTAGTTTGGCTTCACAAATCAAAACATTGCTTGAACGAAACCAAAGTTTAAAAAAAGACTGGCAATGTGCAGATGTCATTTCAGATATACAGTGTGGAGAAGAGTACCATAAACTCAAAGAATCAGGTGAATTAGGTGAGGATGACATAACTTTAATTTGGAACTGTGATGGAATTCCAGTTTTCAGGAGTTCAAAGTATCAAATTTGGCCCATTCAGTGCCAGGTTATAGAACTCGAACCTAAAGAACGCAAGGCAAATATCTGTCTTCCTTGTCTCTGGTTTGGCGAGAAGAAGCCAAACATCTTAACATTTCTGAAGCCATTTGTTGATGAACTGCAAATTTTAGAACAAAATGGTATTAAATGGAAGGACTCAGCAAATGTACAACATGTCTCCAAAGTGTATGCTCTGATATGCAGTTCAGATTCAGTTGCTCGCCCACTTCTAAGAAACACCAAACAGTTTAATGGCTTTTATGGATGTGATTTTTGTTACCATGTTGGTGGTGGTCCTTACACAAACAAAGGCCCAAAACCACATCTTAGAACTGAAGCTAAGCATTTTGATCACGCAATGGCTGCAACACCAGACAGTCCTGTAATGGGAGTAAAAGGACCTTCACCATTAATGAAACTCACAAAGTTTGGTTTGACTCAAGAAATCATGACAAAGAGTGGTACTTAGGAGCAAAATCAGACCGCATTGACAAAGAGCTCATTGCAATTCAACCCCCTGTTGAGATAACAAGAGTACCACGATCTGTGGCAGACAGAAAATATTGGAAAGCATCAGAGTGGAGGTCATT
Source organism: Argyrosomus regius (assembly GCA_946959425.1). NCBI lineage: Eukaryota > Metazoa > Chordata > Actinopteri > Sciaenidae > Argyrosomus > Argyrosomus regius. The sequence continues at coordinate 409,049 of CAMPSB010000264.1, read as the reverse complement.
CCTGTTATTCTATGCCCTGCCTTTACTGAATGGGGTCTTACTAAAGAAGTTCTGGAACCACCTTTTTCTGTTTGTGTTCGCAATGCACATTCTTTTGGGAGAAAAGGTGAAACGCTGTGATATTGAAGTAGCTGAAAGAGCTCTCAAGAAGTTCTCACTGCAGTTTGAGAAGTTATATGGTGCAGCAAATATGACATTTAATGTCCATCTTCTGACACACCTTGCCGCAAGTGTTAGGAACTGGGGCCCTTTGTGGGCCACATCAACCTTTTCCTTTGAATCATTTAATGGCACTTTGTTACAGTACTTCCATGGGACAACACATGTTCCAGAGCAAATAGTTAAAAGGTTTCTTTGCTGGAGGAGTCTAACACAAAAAGCCGAAAAGTACATGGTAGATGCTAATGAAGGGGTGAAATGCATTTTTTCACATCTCCTAAACAGCAATGTATCAAGTTCTAATTCATCTAGCCTGAATGAAAATGTCAGGGTTTTTGGTAATCCCTGTCATCACAAACTGTCAGCATTAGAAAAACTTGCTATCAAAGACTTGCTAAGTGTTACAGTCGAACACTGTGTTTGTTATCACCGTTTCATTGTAAAAGGCGTACTGTATCATTCCAGCAGTAACAGAAGTCTAAAAAAAAGGATCAACTCAACAGTGGAGTTACAGGATGGAAGATTATGTAGAATTCTTTGCATGTCAGTATTCAGAGCAGGCGATTTGTCATTGCACTGTATATTGGTAAAGGAGCTTGTGAAGACTGAGGGACAGCTCTGCAAGGATAGTCAACTGAACATTGCTTCCACTTTTATGTCTGAGGTGTCAGAATCTAGGAATGTTTATGCAGTGCCCACTGACCTGTTCCACAGGAAATGTGTTTTGATCCAATCAAGAGACAAACAATATGTTATTCCTCTACCAAATAATGTAGAGAGAGATTAAATAGTTACTGGGGAAATTTGAGAAAAATTGCTGAAACCACTGCCAAATTGTAAGAAATAGGGATTACATATCAGTGTGTATTCTTGGTGTGCCTTAAAACTAGTGGACAATGTCCAAAAATGGCAACTTCAGAGGATTAAGTCTGTAAAAATGATAAGGCATACATGGGCAAGCACACAAAGACTGTGCTGTTAAACAGTTATAGCATAACAGTTGTGGTATAACAAAATACAAACAAAATTGTAGGGGTGAATACTTTTGCAAGGCACTGTACCTGGCCTCAAAATGTTGAACTTTAACAGACTGTTTTCATGCAAAATCAAAGACTTTCAAAAGATTAATTTTTCTGTCAAGCAGCAAAGCAAATTTCCTGTTATCTACACATCTTAATATGTTCATAAGTGTAATGTGTTTTCTGATTGCTGTCAAATGTAAGTGAAACAATCCAAGCTTTGGAATATGTACTTTCCATGTGATGATAAGAAATACACAAGGTTGTACTGTTTTCTTATTAGAAATACTGGTGACTACTGCATTATATAAAAGCACATGGTCAATTGAAAGGAACTCTGTTGTTGATGTTCATGTTTATTCAAAACTCACCATTACATTTGGAGAATGGATGGATTTTTAAATATTGCATAAAAACAACTGTGCTTTTGAAGTAATCCAAATACTTTATAACACTAATTGCTAACATTTTAAAATTGAAATAGAAAAGTAAGGATATTTTTTCAATTAGAAAAGGTATTGTTACATAACAGCATTGTTGCATTTTGCTGGTAAAATACATTATTTTAAAAGATTGAAGAGAAAAGGTCAGCTGCAGAAATTAACTGTTATTGTACATTCTTTTAAACTGATCTTAGCACACTAAAAGAAATGGCTACATACTGATGAATTTGTTCTGGTTTGTAGTGTACTTATGAAGAATACACTAATTTACCACTGAAGTAGTATTCAATTATTAATATACTTATTTTAAGTGCACTTTAACACTGCTGTGCTAACAATGATATGAAAAAAAGTGTTATAAAAGTGAACTTATTGAAAGGGTGCTAAAAGTGCACTTGATAAAAGTAGATCCAAATACACTGACATTAAACTTATATTTAACACATTCGAAGTACATAATAAATAAATATACTAATCAAACACTTATATATATTTCAGTGTTAGTATATTTTATATGAATATACTTAATATGAATTTAAGTATTAGTACTAAATAGTGTACTTTATCTAAGTAAACTGAAGTACTACTGAGGGAATAATATATTTTTAATTAATACATTTATAATATATTTTTGGTTTACTTTATTTTAACACATAAAGTCAAAATGTGCTAGAAATGTACTTTCAGAAAATTAAGTACATTTTTAGTACATTAAAGTATATTACTTTTTTACCTGGGATTAGTATTAGCATAAGAAAACCCCTGAACAAACCCATTTAAGTGCAGGAGTCTTCAGTCTCATATGCACATCAGCTATCTGCCTCAGCAAATACAAACCAAAAAAATTCAACGCAAGGGAAGTAAAAAGAAAAATTCTAATATGAGGAGTAATGTGATGAAACCTACAAAAAAAAGTGGCAAAGTGTGAAAGTTAAGAAAATGTTTTGACCTGAAACTAGCTCAGAAAACGGACTGCTGCAAGTAATAATTTGAGGTTCAGTACAGGCCTGATTCTTTAACAATAAATATTTTAAGTGAACTTAAGTATACAGTATACTTAGTAGCTTTTAGCAGTAAAGGGCCACTTATAGGTCACTGAGAGCATCATTGTCCACTCACTGTGATATAAATGACTCTATCTATCTATCTATCTATCTATCTATCTATCTATCTATCTATCTACCTACCTACCTACCTACCTACCTACCTACCTACCTACCTACCTACCTACCCAACTGAACACCTGTGGGAGATTTTGGACTTACGTGCCCAGTGGAATTTGGCCTCAATCAATGACTTGGCACATTGAAGTTGTTCTGCTGGCTCATGGGGCTCACACTTTATATTGCTTTTTCCTTTAATTGGTCACTGCTTTTTACTCCCTCTCACAAAACAGAACACATCCTACTACATGTATTTTGAGTTTAGCACAGACTTGCCTTTAGTTTTTTTTCCATGTGTTGTTTCTAAGCAATTCTCCAATTATAATCCTGTGTTCTGGTGATGATGGGGGTGGGAGGAGTGGATGGGCGGCATTTCCTGCACAATGTGTCTGACTTTTAACAGGCCCCTGTTCTGCTGGGCTGTCGACCAGGTCCCATCTTCCATCTGGAGCTTTACCAGAGGTGTGAACATTGTCTTCAGCAGTCTCCTTCGCTGTCCTTCATCACTCTCCTCCACTTGTTACATTTGCAGTTCAATTTGCAGTTGTTATGTGGCTTTTATTTTTTTTTTTTTTTTTTTCTCCACTCATTAAGTGTCTCCATAAAGTGTTGGAAGGTGTTAAATGGTGAATTTGAATATGGTAAATGGTAAATGGACTGTACTTATATAGCGCCTTTCTAGTCTTCCGACCACTCAAAGCGCTTCACAGGACATATCTCATTCACCCATTCACACACATTCATACACTGATGGCATTGGCTGCCATGCAAGATGCCAAGTGCTCATCAGTTTGAGGAGCTAACCATTCATACACATTCATACATGGCACAGCCTTCGGGAGCAATTTGGGGTTCAGTATCTTGCCCAAGGACACTTCGACATGCAGACTGGAGGGGATCGAACCGGGGATCGAACCACCGATCTTCTGATTAGTGGACAACCCGCTCTACCTCCGAGCCACAGCCGCAGTATGGAGATACTTCTGTTATATTCTGTCTGACATAGCTTCAAATTATACAAAAATGTTTCAGACCTTTCTATTTCATGCTTTTGCTTTAAAATTCAAAAGCCTAAAGAGGATTGGAAAAACCTGTTTCTAGCTCATTAGGGATACAACATGGTACCACAGTAGCTCAAGTAAAGCAGGTATAGCTAACAGGAGAGGAAGGCCCGTGGTTCCTGGTGCCATTTGGTTTCTCAGCAGCTCAGCATCGAGGCCTTTCAGCTGCCCTGCGCCACAGAGCCACTGCCACAGCACTGAAAATCACCAGCCAGGTCATCAGTCTGCTGACTCTGCCAGATTTACCACATCTTCAGTTGGCCATCTCTGCCAACGCAGCCAGATCTTCCAGACCATCAGTCACAGACACCAGCTAAGTCATCCATCAGCTGTCTCTGCTGATGCCATGCCTAAGTAAGAGAAATGGCAGTCTATCATTACTTTAATACAAGAACGTCAGTCAATCCATAACATTTCAGCAACTTTTAAAGTCACACTGTGTGGCTAGCTTAACACTGATAGCTAAACACACTGAGCAGCAGCCATTTCAACTAACTACCTCACTGAAGGTAAAACTACATGAGTCAGTGCAGGTAATGTAATCCATATACTCACTATATTATATATTAATGCACTCACAGTAACTTAAGGAGTTGCTCTTCAGTGATCACCTGATGTGATCTCCCCACTCCTCTCAGGGTAAATAGTTTTTAATGGCTCCCCCAGTAAAGTTTCCTTGGCCAAGTTACTGAACCCAAAATTGCTCCCAATAGATGTGCTGTTGATCTGTGAGTTTAGAATCATCGAGAGTGCTTTGGAAAGGAAGCGTTGCATCACTCCTGCTGAGTGGTTGGCACTTTGCATGGCAGCCTCTGCATTTAGTGTATTTAAGGCACTCCATGCATTAGCTAAACAACAATCTCTATTTGCAAAAAGCTTTAGCGTAATATTTTTATGATCTTATGATACTATTGATGATAATAGTTCCGTCATACACATCCAGTGGCACTTGGCAAAAAATAGTCACATACAGCGGTCTGCAGGCAGTGAGTGTCTATAATCAGTGCTCCTCCTAGTGGACATATAAAGTATTGCAACAGATTTCAGCGTTATGAGGCAATGCTGCATTCACTACGTCATCAAGGGGGGATCACATACCAAACAAGTAGAGAGCAGTGACCCAGCGAGAATAAGCCACGGATCAGCCAGCAATTTTGATAGCTACTACTGTATGCATGACTTACCAAAGAATTTAAGGCTTCAGAGATCTTTGATTTGCAAGGCAGGCCAAACATAGATAGATAGATACTTTATTGACCTTTACAGGAAGTTTGTTTCCGCAGCCTGTACGTGCCCTTCATACATACATACATAAATACAAGATACGTTGAGACACCACGACATAGCAACAAGAATATATACACATTTATCACATTAAACACATATGGGGCGGCTGTGGCTCGGAGGTAATCAGGTGATCAGCGGTTCGATCCCCGGTTCAATCCTCTCCAGTTTGCATGTCGAAGTTTCCTTGGGCACGATACTGAACCCCAAATTGCTCCCGAAGGCTGTGCCATCGGTGTGTGAATGTGTATGAATGGTTAGCTCCTCAAACTGATGAGCAGTTGGCACCTTGCATGGCAGCCAATGCCATCAGTGTATGAATGTGTGTGAATGGGTGAATGAGATATGTCCTGTAAAAGCGCTTTGAGTAGTCGGAAGACTAGAAAGGCGCTATATATGTACAGTCCATTTACCATTTACCATTTACCATATAACCCTCCCTGTCCTGTGCGTAGCACCCCCTACGGTGGTTACCGGGGTGCTTTGTTTAGGGCTGCTATAGCAGAGGGTAAAAAACTCCTGCCATAGCAAGCATGTTTGCAGGTCAGGGTCCTGTATCTGTGTCGCAATGGTAGCAGTATGAATGATGAGTTGAGGGGGTGTCCGGGGTCGTGGGCTATACTGAGAGCTCTGCGTGGTCTGAGAGGTTGGGGGTGGGGAGACCAATGATTTTGGAGGCATAGCTTAGGCATTGGCTGACCAGGAAGGTGCATAAAATGCCTTGATTGGGGAAGGAAAGTAGCAGCGCCTATGCTAAAGGAATGCCCTGCAAGGTTGCTTCTAATGATAAAGATTTTGGACAAAGGAATGATTCAGAAATAGACAGAAAAGAACTAGTAATAGGTCTAAATTGTAGGTATTTGGTATTTGTAAGGTACAAACAGGAGAATCAATGCAAGGCACAATTGAAATCAATGAAATAAATATAGAGAAATCAAGATTGTGCTAGTATGTTCAGCAGCCATCGTGTCTGCTCCGTTAATACTTTGTTTTTGTTTTTTTAACATCTTTCCGGCTGAAGAGCTCAACACCTTCTATGCATACCTTATGGATAACACCACCATACTGATAACACCACCATCAGCCAGTCTCTGTCTCAGTGCACGTTTGTTGGCACTTTTCATTTCACTTTGAAATTAGCATTTGAATTAATTGCAGGTGTTTTGGAGTTGCTCCTGTCCAGGTTTGCACCTTGATAATGTAACCTGCATATTCTCCTTCACTCCACTACTCTCATGCATGCATGCTAGATACATAGCCTGCCATGCACTGCCTGACACACCTGGCAGAGATCTGCATACTCATTGTGTGCACTTTTCTGATTATATTATTTTTTATATTGCGATTTGTTGTTACTATTTTATCTTATCTATTTGTCATCAGATCCAGTGCCTCCTATCCAAAGAACTCACACTCACACTAAGCGGGGCAGCTGTGGCGGCTGTAGCTTGGAGGTAGAGCGGGTCGTCCACTAATCAGAAGATTCCCTCCCAGTTCGATCCCCTCCAGTCTGCATGTCGAAGTGTCCTTGGGCAACATACTGAACCCCAAATTGCTCCTGAAGGCTGTGCCATCGGTGTGTGAATGTGTGTGAATGGTTAGCTCCTCAAACTGATGAGCATACGTGAATGAGATACATACTGTAACGTGCTTTGAGTGATCGGAAGACTAGCAAGGACTATATAAGTACAGTCCATTTACTATTTACTAAGCGTATCCATATAAACACATTCACAGCCAATAGACATGGAATTTAATAAGCAACTGTTTACTTACAAGACCTTAGCCACAGTCACCAACATACTGAACATACTTAGCAAAAATACATGTAGTGACAAATCAAGGCACAAAGAGAAAAATAAAAATAAAATTTGAACAGGTTGAAAATGAGTCTGTTTAGAAAGAGAAATAAATGTATCAGAGCTGCCAAGCGTCACGCTTTGAGTGTGACAGTCATGCAATTTGACCCATTCTCACACCACACGCCACACTTGACATTTCTCATGCTTATTTCCCCATTCAATACTCTATATTTATTTTTTTCATGATAATAAACTTTGGTCCTCGCGGCTTGTCGCAGTTCAAGTAACTCTGATTGACTGACCGAGACAACCAATCCCAGACCAATCCATCAGTCCTTTGTGCCTAAATCTAACCAACCACGGAAGGCACCACGCAATATAAACCAATCAGAAGCAACGTAAGGCGGGTCTTGGCGTCTCTAACTAGCTTTCACACACAACAGCGGCGACATTTGAAAACCCACTCGACGTTCTCCTGCTTCTAGAAGACGGACGGTAGGTAACTACCCAGTTTTGTTCACAGTTGATTCGCTGTTTCCTCTTTGAGTTTCCTAGTTAATATGTACTATTTTAAGGCTGCTATAAGTCTATCATTGTCCTGTATTTCTTGCAGAGCTGTGTAACATTTATTTGCCTCTTGCCCTGTTCACACTTGAAAAAGAGACTCTAACGTTAGTCTCAATGTGTGTGTGTGTGTCAGAGTTACAGACTTGTAAATATCAATTTAGACCCCCCTAAAGCAGTGTTTCTCAAAATTCTAAATTTCAAGGTCTATCCTTAACTCTGACAGTGTACAAATGGACCCCAGGGACCTTGTAAGGTTCAATTTAGACCCATCTAAAGAAACCCACAGAGTCCCTGGAATCCACTTTGAGAACCACTGTAATACAGTATTCAATCAAACAGTAACATGGAGCTATCTTTTGAAAGATGCTAGGTAAGAGGAAGAGACAGCAGAGAGATCTGCTAATTCAGGGGCTGCATCCTTCGAAGGCCGCATCAACCGTTGTTAAATGAGACGGTCTAGCCTTCGAAGCATTTCCTGGTTGCGTCACCAGCTGCGTCACCTGCCGTCAGTTGGTACTTTGTAACGTAGCCGTTGCCTGTCAGTTAGTCGTCAGTTGAGAAAACGAAGAAAAAACAGACAGAAGAAAGAATAAGACGGAAGAATGAAGTATAACATATAATAGTGATAATCCTAAACGTAGCTCTTTATTCAATCCAATCGTTTAACTAGACTTTGCTGTTTTACAGTCTGGAAAAAAAGCAGGGATAATAAAAGTAATAAAATATAAGTAATTAGTAAAAGTATAAGTAGTAATAAGTAAAAGTAATTAAATTTAAAAACCCAATACTTACATTTATTATTATTATTATTATAAAATGTATTATTCATTATTAGATATTATTCATCACCGCTTGGTGTCGCCATTGTATTTTCCCGGCACTGAACAGCGGCGCGCAGAGGATCTTGGGATATGTGAGGCTGCGAAGGATACTCTGGTGCATCCTCCAAAAAGAGGGAAAAGAAGGATGCATTTGAAGGACGCATTTGAAGGAGCCTTCGAATTGGGACAGCCTTCACGCGGCGTAGTGACATAACCGGCCTTCAAATGCGTGCTTCGAAGGATGCAGCCCCTGAATTGAGACACAGCTTTGGAATTATGTGATGAAATTGTGACAAATCAAACACTGAGCCTACTAGCCTTCAAAGGTTTTTAACAGGGTTCAGAATAGGCCGGGTCCAGGTCATCTTTCACCAAGAAAGTTAAATCTGAACATCTGAAACATCTTCACGGTTCTACAACAAAGTCCAGTTGCCCCAAATTTAACAAGGTTTTTTTATGCTCTCTTCCCTCTCAAATATACAGATCCCTGTCCATGATAACAGTGGCACTACCCTAATTACCATTTGGGAAGATTGCCAAGAATTTTGACCAGCTGGTTCCTGTATCCCTTTCTTCTAGAAAGCACCGATCCAAGAGAGACTCTTCTGTCTTTTATTTGTCCCCAGTGTTCTCAGGAGGAGAGGAATTGGATGGAGCAGCAGGGGCTTTGTGTGCAGCTGCATTATCCAGAGGCCCAATAGTCTTGGGTTATGCCATGGAAGCATAGTGCTGGTGTGGAGGTGCTAAGGTTATGAGCTGTTTTTGTTGATATATCCTGGGAGAGGTTTAAGTCCAGGAGTCTATGATGGAGAAGGGCTTGTCCTCAGTGTCTAGAGCAGTGAACGTCAACTGGCGGCCCACAGGCCACATCCAGCCCGCCAGAGCTTTCCATCTGGCCCCCAGAATATTACTGGATTCAGGAATAGCCTGGTGAAGAGGACAAAGTATGTTTCTACATTTTTCTTTAAGTGAAATGAAACAAACGCCCTCAGAAAAGTAGCTTGTGCCAAAGCCCGCCTCCAATCAAAAATGACGATAAACGCGTTGCTCTTTTATTGTTTCACGTCTGTCAAAATTGTCCTTTCTTGGGCTTCATTTCCCCACACAATAGCGCACTATTGCAGTGTCTCAATAACAACTGTCAATATAACAGAGAAGAGCATGGTAAGTGCACAGTACACAGCTGTTATGCCTGCCTTATGCGCCTGCAGTCCTGGTTCATTTTTCACAACTTCACAGGTGAATGTTGATGTGAACATGGTGAGCACATACATGGCCAATGTCTTCAGTGTATCATACTTTTGGGGACAAGCCACCCAAAAGGCGCTCAAGCTTTCAGCACCACGGAGAGCAGCCTTCATGTCACCAGCGGCCTGGATGTCAATCAGTTCACTATGATTGGCCACCTCGTCCAGCAGCATCACCTTCCCCACGTTAGCAGTTGACAGCCTCATGAATATGAAGCCTAAACCTATGAAGCCTAACTGACAAAGGCTAAAAAAAATAACATACATTTCAAAGGCAAAGTGATATATGAAATAATAATATATTACTTAGGATACAATATTAATTTAATTTTACGAGAGCGTCTGGCCCTGATAGTGTCTGCCGAGAAAAATTCTGGTCCTTGGACAAATGTAGTTGATGACCCCTGGTCTAGAGCCATCTGCATTTCAGCCATTGTCTTTTTATGATCAGTTATTTTACCTTTAATTTTACATCCAATGTTAAATTGGGCACATATCTTGGCCACAGTGAAGACCTTGTACAAATCATCATTTCTAAAGAACTAAAGTTCATTTGTGATCTGTCCTATTCTTCACTTGTAGTTGCCACATGAAATCTTTAATGGTTCCAATATCTGTCATTATTGTTACCATATCTCCATTACAGTTTATAGTTAGTTAATGATTTCCTGCTGCTGTGCATCTGTGTCTCTCTATCTCTCTCTATCTCTCTCTATTTATCTATCTGAATCTGAAATTAGACTTTTCACAGTAAATGTTACAAGAAAATAAATGCATAATAACATAACAAAAACATGGGTGTAATGTGCTACTCTGTTTGAACAAATTGTCTGCTGTAAACCTAAAATTTTGGTGCAAGTAATTATGCCCATTGTGTAACTTTTCTACCATAAAATATCAGATTTGAAATCATTTTGATGATTACACTGACATGTAATCAGGAGAACGGTGTCATTCCCACTCTGCGGCCTGTACGTCTGTTCTCACACTAACTTTGTGCTCCGAGTACGATCACCTGCGCGAACACTTTATGGCACTATGGCACACTATTTGACTGATTTTGATGAAATTGGATCTATTTTATGGAACACGTTTTCTGGTTTTCTCTCTAATGATTTACAGAGTTTCCTGATGGACAGTGAAGTAAACTGCTGCCAACTGCAGCTGCTGTTAGCTAATGTTAGCTCAGTTTGTTAGCCAGGCTGCCTGGAGTGTGAGCTTAGAGCTTAGAGGTAGTGTTAGTGTTTGTACCACAGGTGTTTTGGACCACCACGAAGAGCAAGTTTTCATGCTCAGGGCTTGGGATAATGCTGACATTGAGCCAGTGTCATGCAAGAATCAGAGATGGGCAAGAGTATAATGTAACCGGACTCTGGAGCCTCTATGGGTGAAGAAACAAAGGAAAATATGTTTATATCTTGCACACATACCTTTTGCTTTGATGACAGCTTTGCACACTCTTAGCATTCTCTCAATTAGCTTCATTAGATTGTCACCTTTCACCAGTTAGCAGATGCTAACTTAGTTAGCGGTGTGAAGAAGAAGAATTACTTCATTAATCCACAATGGGGAATTTTTTTTACACGTATAGGCCCAAAACACAACCACAAAAGCAACGCTTATAGACATACAAATGTGGAGAGATGGTGGAGTGATGGGCTGGCATGTAGCGGTGCCATGAAATCAGTTAAGGGTCAGTATCTTGTGCAGGTTATGTAAGGACGTAGACATTCATGGTGGGAGTTCAAGAACACCAGCAAGCTAGCTTAACTAGCTAAGCCTACACTTAAGACTGAAGGGGTACAAATTATTTACTGTATGCTAATGTAACACTAACTTGTTAGTTTGCCCCATTTGTTCCATTAAAGTCACAAATAACAGTAAGATGAATTTAACAATTTATTTTCATATAATATATTCATATTATATTTGACAATATAAGGTAAATCATTCTATCAATTCATTCTTCTAGTAACTACTGAACCTTACCTGTAAAGCTTTATTATCTGATGTTTTTTGTGATTCTTGTAATTGTCTCAAAAAAACAAACAAACAAAAAAAAAAAGAGTGAAAGTAATTATCATTAGCCTGTGAACGTTTCATTTATGTCAAATAGACAATAACTTTCTCCTTCCACATGGGTAGACAATGAGTCCATCAGTAATAATAGTCTGTGGGTTTCATTGTCAGCATTCGTTGTTGCTCGCTCATTGTTGTGTGGTGGCTTTTACATTTATGTTAATCTGCTTCTGTTTTTTTTATTTTATTTGCAAAACACTGGATGTACAGTTCATTCGACATGTTTGGAATGGAAGATATGGAAGAAAAACATGAAACATGTTATGGAATATTATATTGATATTAATATTGATATATTGATAATATTAAATATCTTGATATATATTGATAATATTGACATTAGAAGGTCTAATAAACCCCTAGAAATGGGACATGGTCACCAGTGTTATTCAAAGTCATGCTTCTTGTGTTCAAATAGGGAATGAATTCATGCAATTCAATTTTACTTGATAACTTGATAAATAAGAAGGCAAATTGTAATACGGAGACTTACCATCCTTTCCTGAGGATGTTTGAAACATATAAACAATACATAGACACAGTCCATTTTACTTCTGTCCATTTAATGTAGACATTGTTGAGGTAACAGTACACAGCTGACTGTTGTAAGACAAAATAAGAGTGCAAAGTTTTTATAGTATTGCACACACCTGACATTGTATCTACCATACATATGCCTTTCACACCAATACACCAGTGAGGCTATAACTTCAAGACAATCAGTGATTACTGAATTAATGAGTTGATTAGTTGATTATTTCAAATCATTTCCTATGTGCTGATCCAGCATTCTGTACATGGGATAGGCAGCAAAAATAAGAACAGTTTGTATCACTACAGTATTTACACATGATTGCAGCTACAGTGATCCACATTTCCTATCTTTAAGATATATGACACCATACATTGATAAATTGTTATTCTCCACTCCTGCATAGTGCTTTCAGTTCACATTGCAATACTTTACACTGTTATTACAACTCCAGATAAAATAACTATGGAATAAATTTTACTAGAAAACACAAAATAAGTTTTCTTATGTGCATGGTCAGGAAAAGAAGTAATAATGCCATCGGTCTTTTCTGTACAGTAGCTTAGTACTGAAGGTTTTGGGTTTGCAAGAAAAGCAATGCATCAAAATTTAGTGCTAAAGGAGACTGTAAAGACTTTACCAAAGGTGCCCTACAAACAGAGTCAATTTAGATCTTGGACAATGACAAAGAAAGCAAATCAGCTGATTGGGGCAGTAAGTGAATTTTAAGTGCTTGGAGAGCACTGTGTTGATGGCAGCACCACGCTAATATCGGTAGTTACGTGTGTTACTTGTTTACATGCTGTAGAAAAACACAGTCATTATGTTGTAATATAAGCCATGAAGGGGGATTTTAAAATCAGTGTTTGACACTCATACCCATCTTATTAGTTCCTGGATCCAGAAAATCAAAATTTGGTCACAATGAAGATGGATGAGAAAGCACCAGGGCTGAGACACAGTCAACCGAGTAAACAACTTAAATGAACATCCTTTTAATTTTGCTACCAGAACACACATTATATATGTGGGTTGAAATGGGTGTAGAATAGAGTGTAGTTCCTAACAAAACAACCTAATATTTTAAGCATGTACCTGAATGAATCATTTTTCTACATAATAATAAAAAAGTTCATTTAAACTGAACTTGAAAAAGCTGTGTAACGGTAATAATGGTGAGGGTGGAAAATCAATAGTAGAGCTGAATCAGAGGTCAAGTTAGGTTAGAACTATACTGGGCCATGTTGCATGATTTTCTAAAGAAATAAGTTATATTTTAATGAATGTAGGCCAGACCAAAAAGTGTCTTGAAAAAAAAAAATCATCCTGCTGCTTTGGTTACTAGCAGTTCAGAACCACGTGAATTACTTTTGATAAACAAGAAAACGCATGAATTTGGTAATTATGAGACAAGATGGGAGCATATATGGAACACCTTTTTATATGATTTCTTTATGGATGTCTATGTTGGGTGGACATCAGCTAAATTCCCTAAAATGTTGGACTGTAGTGTAGTTGGTGGGTCATAAACGTGGAGTGCGGTTGGTGAGCTGTCATAATACCAGGAAGGGGCTCACAGGGGCACATTTGATTAATACAACATCCCACACAAATACAAATATTATAAATGAGCTCAGGTGATGTTGGTAATATGTAGAGTTACAATCAGATGACAGTAACACACATGCAGGAGCTGAGAGGAGTAATATAAATAATAAACAGTGACTTATCCAGAAACATGCAGCTCTACTGCACATATCAGACACCTAGCTTCATATTAGTCTGATAAAATTTCTAAGTAATGTATTCCTTAAATCTTTGATAAAAGGATATGAGATTTAATATTTATGTTTACAGCACCAGATATGAAGTATTCTTCTTATCAGTTCAATCCAGAAGAACAGATTGTTAATGTTTGATAACCATCTGTCAAGGTTCTGCCATAATTTTGAAGTGTATGCACATGAATAATAATATTCATGTTTAATCCAGCATGTTCCAAACTTGAAACTGCTGCTTAATACAAGCCTATGAGCGCAATACCACCAACAACTGGACTGGTGTGGAGCAGTAGACTGTGGTTTACAGTTCGACATGGTCAGGGCAGGAATTTGAATCGCTGACAGCCAGTTGTTGCGTCTCTGTCTGGCCTTGACACCCTCCTGCTGCACAGCGGCTGCTTTCTGCTTATTTTGTTTTTTTAATCTCCCTGCTCAGCCTCTCTGCAACAACAACTAGTGTCACATGTGATTGATTGTAACTGTAATGTAATAAACGTGTGGTATCTCCTTATGCTGAACTAAACTTGCTGTCACTGGCTGGCTACTCAGCAAGCTAACCTGGTGCTACCCTGCCTGTGTGTGAGTATATTATTTTTTCCCTGATAATGCTGCATTGTAAACAACACAAACACAAATCCATGTCAGTAATTGCTGTTAGCAGCCAGTGTGCAGCTGAGAGCTGCCAAGTCCTGTCATGTGTTTACAGCTAACTTTGCTAATAGAGCTAACAGGCTAAAGGCTAATAGAGATAAACATTGGGTCTGGTCATGGATCCATAAACGCAAGTGGATACAGTATTGGAGGCAGAGCTCCATAGCTTCCTGTTTAGCCCTCTGCTAACCTAAATGGGGACTGTGGGGCTTTCCAAATGTTATTGGTCTAAATGTGTCAAATTAAAAAAAATGTGTCCAGAATTTTAAAGCCACTTACAGTATTTCACAATGTAAGCTTATGGGGAAAGGTTGTCTTTGTGGGCTCCTGTACATCATGTGATGGACGTAATTAAACAGTTTGGCCACTATGTCAAATTAGCTTCAAAGTCCGGTGCTCTTCCTTGGGTCATGGGTCCGCTCCACTTCAGTACACTGGTGTTCTGCTCAAATAACGGCTAACTGTGCGAATGGAGTGTAACCTGTCAGCCAGTGGCAGCAACCATGTAACGTTAATTATCAGCTGACAAAACAATCATGTTGGCCTACAGGTCAGAAGCCTTTCTATTCATTTATGTATTGTCACTGTGTGGTTGCTGTAAGCTATGAAAGTAAACAAAGATGTCTATCCCAAAATCTGGTAACTACTACTCAGAACGCAATGCATCACGACATGGCTGCCATTTTTCTATTGAGAATAGATTATCAATATAGATTATCAATATTTTTAGCCAACATTCTCCCTTGACATAAATCAACAGTTTATGTGAGTGAGACTGTTTCTCCTCTATTCTGACTCATGAAGGCATTTGAATAAGAATTTAGTGGACATGGTGCTACAAACCAATGATGTGGAACCACCATTATTAGATAATGATTCATATGGAAATAATAATGTGAAAATAAAGGGATCATGTAAAGAGTATGAGCTCTAATACTTTTAAATGTAATTATCATTTCATTACATATAATTAAAAAAATATTTTATTCATGATTTTAATCTATAGATGAGGTAATTATGTTTATAATGGGAATAATCTGCTGCCAGTGTATCATAATGCACTTCAAGTTTTAGCAGCTTTTTCTTACTATCATCACAGCATTTTATCAAAAAAGAAAGAACAAAAGTACACACACTGACTGACAGCTTTCTCATTAAGTGTCATCATGAATATATATTCAATTATACAGTATATTCAAAAAATTGAAATGTTGTTTGTTGACAGACAGCTTGATTTGTTAAGGCAGCTTGCGGCCCAATCAGATTTAAGAGTGAAGGCTCTCGGTCTGTTCTGCCCACAGCTCCCAACACATACACCAACCACCATCACTCCATGACAGGAAGACTTTAACATAAACACATTAGCTGTAAGTTTATGTGTGATGTAACGGTATAAGAAAGGTTTGATCTCACGCAGTTCCACCATTTCATTGATGTTATCGTCCAAAGTCACTTGCACTGATGACAGTGATGAAGGCAGAATGTAGAAAATAAAATAATATGCAGGTTATGAAGGTTGATTTATATCGGTTTCTCCACACGGTTAGAAGAGAAAGTCTGAGCATCGTATTCATTGGGGAAGCTTTGTAGAACAACTGGGCCACGAAGTTTGTAATAGCTGAGGGCATGGATGTGTTGTTGCCTAGTCAGCGTAGATGATGAATCCAGAGAAGGTGCTGTACTTGTTGTTGTTGCCTCCATGAGCTTTGCCTCCATCTAATTTAATGTAGACCTCGTCTCCTGGCTCCAGATGCAGCACAGCGCTGTTACTGGCATAGTCATAGTTCTGGTCTGCATCCTGGGCTATGGCACTGGCACGCACCTGCAGGAATGCACACACGCAAACAGGCATTAACAAATGTATTAGACCACCTATCAGAGACCATGCAGCATCATGAAGTGCTTTAATGCAGACTTTCATTTTCAGTGAGCTCTCGACAAATACCTAAATTTGAGCCGGCTCACTGGGCTTCTCTGGGAAGTCAGAAATTAATCCAGCATAACATTCACTCACTAAAACGAATTCTTCTGTTCTTGAATGCAAGTAAATAACTATAATTTGACATCTTAATCAAGAAATAATAATGTGCTTTACTATTTTTTCAGTTTTTTTGTGAAACAGTAAATTTGAAAATTCATGGATAACAATAATAATTATATTTTAGCATTAAAAATATAATTTTGGTTAAAGAGCTACATACTGGTGTATTAACCATTACAGAAATAAAAAATGATTCTGGTAAATACCAATGCTGCTAATTTAGGGCAGCTGACAGCAGTAATATCAGATACATTAATACAATACACATTATGGTGTGTTCACACAGAAAACAAATAAGATTTTTCCTGTGAGACGATTACATACAAAGTCAATGTAAAGACGAGAAGACATTCTTGTGTCATTTGCATGAAGTTATTTTGGCATACTATGATTGAGGCAAAAATTAATTTCGCCTTTGGTAGGAACACACCATTAGAATTCATTCTTGGGAGCTTGAGCCAACTGCATGTCAAGACACATAGCAAAACTGCAATGTGCATTTCCTGTCTGTATTTCTATTGTCATTATAAAAAAACAATAAATAAACAAAACCTTTTGGCAATCTTGTCAGTAGTTGTCGAGATATATTGAGATCAGAGTGTTGGACAGACCAACTGTCAGACCCTCTTTGTGGACAGAGCATTATTTTTAGGCCAGCCACACACCAGAAAAAAAAAAAAATCATGGAGGAAGCTGCAGCAGTAAATACTGTTAACATACAGTATGTCATCAAATGAAGGTTGACTGTAAATATGTCTGAATGTAATTTTGATGTCACTAGAAAGCTGATTCGTGGGCTCTACCTGAACATAGTGCTGTTGTGACATCCAGTTGTGAACTACCCACAGACCTGAAAACCACCCACCCCCACCCAATCACAGGATAGAACCACTGCTGTGTCCGAACATAGTGCTGCTATGACAGCTCAGTGCTCCCTTGTCTGCAGTTTCACATGACTTATACCAAAGACAAGTCAGATAAGATGATGTCAAAGACAAGATAATACAAAAAGCAGCTGTAGCTGTAGTATTTTGGGTTTTGGGTTCAGGAGGCAGACAAGGTCAACACTTAAAAGAGTCGGCATAAGACTTTCCTTTTTGATAGAGCTTATAGTTAGGGCTGGCTCAGGTCATCCCTTAGTTATGCTGCTATAGGACTAGACTGCCAGGGGACTTCAAATGGTGGACTGGGCTCTTCTCTTCTTCTTCTTCTTTCTCTCTCTCTCTCTCTCTCTCTCTCTCTCTCCATCTGTAAACATACATGTCTCATTAATGCATGTTACTAACTAAACTTCTTCCCTGGAGTCTCTGTGCTCTCTCGTCCAGCAGGTTCTCATGGATCGTGGCTGCTGCTGTGGTCCTGCACGACATCTACTACACATACTATTATATTACTATTTATTATTAATAAATATTTAGTGTGGATGCTGGTTCGGCATTCGGCATATTATTTGGCACCTAACTCCTGCATACTTTGTCCCACAGAAAGCATTCAAATATCACAACGTTCAGCTCATTTAGGACATGATGGATGTTATTTTACTTATTCGTACCAGTCATACTTTTTAAAATATTCAACTTTTTCCACGATCAAATTTTACATTAAAATGAATGACACATCCTTCAAATCTTTCTAACAAACCTTCAACACTTTCAGCTTCCACTACTTCTTCATACTTTCAGTTACAGACTTCATTCAAACTTAAAACTTTATTTCAATATTCTACTTCTTTTGGCATTTGACATCTCTCTGTCTCTCTATTTATCTATCTGTTAAGTTTAAAGGCATTGATTGTAAGTAGTGGAGTAAACTAATCATTAGATTTTTTAGGTACCATCAGGTCAGTTATCTAAACAAAGGTCTAAAATCCATCCATCCATCCATTTTCTGCAAGAGCTTATCAGCTGATGGGGGCTGGAGCATAATCACACCTGGTTTAGACAAAATCTAAAACAAAATCGAATTAGAATTGTATGACAATTTGAATAAGTTTGATTGAATGAATAAGTAACTACGCAAATCCTTATCCATGTAGCACTTTTAAAACCATGCAGTTACAAAATGAAAAATTTTACAAAAAGAGTAAAAATAAATCACAAAATAAAACACAGCACAGTAAGAGACTAGACTAGAGAAGGACTGTCATTATGGATGTTGAAGTGACAACTATAATGGCCCTATCAAATTTAAACACAAGGATTTTCTCAATGACTTTCTCAATTAAATTAATTGAGACGACAAATTGGATTATCATATACAACTTCAAAAGTCAAGAGATAGCTGTTAAAAGAACCAAAACTAAGAGGAATTCAGTTGACATGATTCTTATCAACAGCTGCAATACCCCCACAACAGCCTGTTAACCTACAGCTTTACGTTGTTGTGTCACCTTATTGGTAACCTATGACATGACCAAGCTCTGTTTCTGGCATTTTTGCCTTTGTATTTCCAACCCTGTCTTTGCTCTGCCCCGTGTATTTTGAAAACCTAATTAGTCTTCATTCCCCCTGATAAGATGTCCTACAGACGTTACAGTTAATTTATCATTTGAATTCATTCATGTTGTATCTATGAAAAAGTCATTGTGGACCATTGAATCAAAGAACAGGAGTAGGTTATGGTAAGCTACACTAATGTTTAAGGAATTTCATGCACACCTCATGCTCCTTTATGGAAGTATCATGAAAATTGCTATACTTAAGTTTAAACAAAAGTATTATGACAATTACTGAAATTCATGATGTATATGTTTTTGCGCACAAGAAAATGAGAGTCATCAAATTAACTACAGTGCTGTGAAAAAGTATTTGCCCCCTGATTTCTTTGTTTTTTTTTGTTTTTTTTGCCACACATAAATGTTTCAGATCATCAAACAGATTTTAATATTAGACAAAGAGTAAATAAATTTTTTTTTGTTTTTTTTTTGTTTTTCTTTTTAAATGATGATTTCATTTCTTAAGGGAAAAAAGCTCCAAACCTACCTGGCCCTATGTGAAAAAGTAATTCACTTAAAAGAAATCATTTAAATAGAACCTGTCTGACAAAATGAAGTAGCACATCATGACACGATGTAAAGAAATTTGATGAGAGAAACAAAGTCATTAATATCTATCAGTCTGCAAAGCCATTTCTAAGGCTTTGGGCCTCCAGTGAACCACAATGAGAGCCATTATCCACAAATGAAAATATGGAACAGTGATGAACCTTCCCAGGAGAGGCCAGCCTACCAAAATTACACCAAGAACCCAGAACAACATCTAAACACCTGCAGGCCTCACTTGCCTCAGTTAAGGTCAGTGTTCATGATTCAACAATAAGAAAGGCAAAAATGTCATCTATGGGAGAGTTCCAAGGAGAAAACCACTGCTGACCAAAAAGTATACAAAGGCTTGTCTCACATTTGCCAAAGAACATCTTGATGATCCCCAAGACCTTTGGGAAAATATTCTGAAGACTGATGAGACAAAAGTTGAACTTTTTGGAAAGTGTGCATCCTGTTACAGTACATATGATGTAAAAAATCATATCATCAAAAAGAACATCATACCAACAGTCACACATGGTGGTGGTAGTGGGATGGTCTGAGGCTACTTTGCTGCTGCAGGATCTGGACGACTTGCCGTAATTGAGGGAAGCATGAATTCTGCTCTCTACCAGAAAATCTTGAAGCAGAAGGTCCGACCATCAGTTTGTGACCTCAAGCTCAAGCACACTTGGGTTATACAGCAGGACAATGATCTGAAACACACCAGCAGGTCCACCTCTGAATGTCTAAAAAAACAAACAAAATGAAGGTTTTGGAGCGGCCTAGTCAAAGTCTGGACTTAAATCCAATTGAGATGCTGTAGCATGACCTTGCAGAGGCCGTTCATGCTCAAAAACCCTCAAATGTGGCTGAATTAAAACAATTCTGCAAAGAAGAGTGGGTCAAAATTGCTCCACAGCAGCGTGAAAGACTCATTGCCAGTTATCACAAATGCTTGATTGTAGTTGTTTCTGCAGGGGGTGACACAACCAGCCATTAGGTTTAGGGGCAAATACTTTTTCACATAGGGCCAGGTAGGTTTGGAGCTTTTTTCCCTTAAGAAATGAAATCATCATTTAAAAACTGCATTTTGTATTTACTCAGGTTATCTTTGTCTAATATTAACATTTGTTTGATGATCTGAAACATTTAAGTGTGACAAATATGTTGTACTTAGAAGGTTCTGTGTCACTTCTGTGAAAATCTGCTGTGAAATTCAGTGTTTCTACAACTGGTACTACTTCTGGTAAGTTACTAATTTACACAAATACATTTTGAAATAAATATAAAGCCATCCAGATTCTGTTTTCTATTAACATAATGAGAAAATATTAACAAACATTAAATTCATTTACTTATCTGCAAACTTTTTAGGAAATAGTTATTTACCTGTGGTCATTTAACAATATCAGTAGCGATAGTTGCTTGCCTGTCAGATACAGCTGAATACTTTCAGTCCTGGGACTAATATTGGCACCAGCTACACTGATTCTGCTGTTGAATGTTTAACTCCTGAAATCAATGACTGAGCTGCTGACAATGGAATGGAAAAGAGTGCTGTCATATTCAAAACTGAAGAACTATTTTCTCCACATAACATACCCATCGACTCTGTAACCTCAAAATCCATGACTCACCGCCAGTTTTTGTGAGCTGAAAGCAGTACCTAGTACAGTCCAAGTACAGGATCCTGCACATCCCTCATGAGAACACACATATGTGGTATGTGGCTTAAGCACTCGGGGCACCAACTACATCTCTCATTTTGACATGCATTCAGCTTAATCCCAGCTTTTCAGAACAGAGGAGGTCAGAGTGAAACACATCCCTGAGCTAATGTCACCATCACTATAAGTAACGGTGTAACCTCCATTCCAACTGAATTCATTGGAATTCACTCTCACTCGACATTCTGACTCCCAATTATGAGATGGTCCTTCAGCAAGTTCTGCAAGTGAGCTGTTTTAAAGTTGTATAATATTGCTTTCTTAGCTTTCTAAAGCTTGTTCAGCAGTGCAGAAGGTTCAGTTGTATAAATACATCAGCCTCCTCCAATATTCCTGTCCACAGGCCTCATTTATAAAACTATGCAGCAATCATGTCAAAAGGTTGCATACAGATTAAAGACTGAAAGTGCTTAAGCATAAAAAATATTCTGATTCATGACGCATTTATAAATCACAATCAACTCCAAAGGTCCTGCACCTTGAAAATGACACAGTGAAGTTCTCCCTATGGAGGTGCTTAAAAAGGTGTTTGAGGGGCAGCATGTGGCGGACGCAGTGAGTACTGCTGGTTCAGCAGGTCGGACCCTGTCCTAAAAAACAAGCAGTCTGACTGTGGACCCAAAAAGCACACAGGCAGTGTTTGTGTTTGTGTAGGGAGTGGAATAAAGCGAACACCGGGTGAGAAACGCACCGACGGGGAATTATCGGGGAATCCCTCCTGAGTGGAGCAGTGACGGAGGTAGAAGGAGATCCAGATGTGCAAGACGCACGGGATGACGCAGGTACCCTACGTAATGTGTATTCTCTGAATTATAACGAGAATAAAATAAATGCATTCAAGTTGTCTTTGCACATTTATGTAGGAAAACATGTGAGGCTTTATTCACTAAAACAAAAACACGCTGTGTTCGTGGCTCAGTGACGCGCAGCTGTGTGTGCGCACGTCGTGTCAAGCCTTCACTTTCTGAATAAACAATGTTACTTTACATACCTTTTGTATTTTTACAAGTGACGTATCACACGCACAGTGTTTATTATCCGTATATATTATTTGTAAACAATAGAACTGTTACAAGATAAAAGATATACAGAGGTGAAATCAACTAAAAGAAATAAAGACATTACAAACACAATATAAGATTCATGATGAATTTCAGTGTTGTGGAGCATCTGCACCTCGTTTGTCCGACTGTTCTTCTGATTTATGAGAATACATTTCACAACATGCAAATATTGTTTCATAAATACTGAACATAGTCCTGCAGTAGTTTTATACTTTTATACGTTTTTGTGTTTTGTTTCTTTCTTTTTAATGAGATCTTTATATATGACACGAGAGAGCTAATATTTGGATTTATTTCACACATCAGAGTTTCATTCTTGTGCCATCAGAGTTTCCGGACCGGACCGCACAGTCTCCTGTCAGGTAGCGCCGCTCAGAATGAGGCCCAGATCCGGAGAGTCCGGAAACACCCTGCAGTGTCAGTGAGTTGAACGGCACTTTATTTTATAATTGTAAGTGACACATCCATCAATACTGTGTGGACTTATTTGGTTTTTGGTGGTTTAATGTGTTGGTCTTAATTGGGTTTGTTTTCAGCACATAATAAATATAATACAAAAAAGAAAAACCACCCTCAGATTCACATTTTTACAAAAATGTCTACATGCAGACTACAGATGATGCTCAGTGACATTTCCACCACATTATTGGTAAGAATGGTTCATTATTCTATTCAGCTATTACAGTTACATTTTCATATTGATTCTTCTTCCATTTCAACTCACCTCTGTTTCTTCAGTAGTGCATGAACTGTTTTACTGCTTTATTCATTTTAATGTGAGACTATCCTCGCCAGAAAAACCTCCTTTGTTCTCGTTTTCCTGATAACCACCTGCAGTAACTATTTAAATTATGACACCCGTCTGCCAGTAGTGTCACAGTGTAGGGATGTAAACAATACATCCATTCCAAAAACATTTTTCAATACATATTTACATACTTAAAAAAATTCAATAAAAAAATAATAGCACAATATTTCAATCGTTTTTTAAATTTCTTTTCATAGACACATCCAAACAAACACTCAAATGTCCTCCTCCCTTCAACCTCCAATTTAAAAGAAAGGTGCCAACAGCGATGATTTTTCTCGCTGCCTTTGGTCTCCTCTCAGCATCAGTGTAACCACTGGCTTGCTTTAATACTAATGGATTTATTGGCCATTAGTGTGATGGACATTTGAAAGAAATTCTTAAATTCACATCTGTTCAGTCCCCCTCAAGATGTCAGTGCCCTACAGACGACCGCCTATCTCGCCTATGCCTGAAAACAGTCCTTGTTTTTGTTCTTGTTTTTCTTGTTGTCAGTGACTGTTGTTTCCTTTTTGAAATGTTTGGAACGCATTTTTAGTCTTGCATATTTTGATCTTATTGTATTGTCTGATTGCAGGTCATTTTAGCATTTCTCATGTCTGAGATCAGACTTTCTTTTTAAATTTCTCTTTAAAACCACTGAATCTCTTCTTCTTTTTTTCATTTGTTTTGCTTGTGGGCAGCACGATGGGGCAGTGGTCAGTACTGTTGCCTCACAGCAAGAAGGATCCTGGTTCAAACCTTGGCTGGGGCCTTTCAGTGTGGAGTTCTCCCTGTGTCTGCATGGGTTCTCTCCGGGTATCTACTTAACAGGTTAATTGGTGACTCTAAATTGGTTGTATTGGTCTCTATGTGCCCTGTGATGAACTGGCGACTTGTCCAGGGTGTCCCCTGCCTCTCGCCCAAGGTAAATGGTAAATGGACTGTACTTATGTACTGTAAACAGAATTAAACTGGCAAGCGACTTACTTGATGCTGCTTGTGACTTTCATTTTTTTACTAGCGCCTTCCTTCTGATTCTCCTCATTGCTCAAATCAAATCAACATCCAACGTCTATGTTGGAGACACTGATAGTATTTGAAATTGAAATTTTCATATGTGTATGCACATGCAGATATATCTCCAGATGTTATTAAAACAGGAGAACATCTG
This sequence comes from Argyrosomus regius, assembly GCA_946959425.1. Classification (NCBI taxonomy): domain Eukaryota; kingdom Metazoa; phylum Chordata; class Actinopteri; family Sciaenidae; genus Argyrosomus; species Argyrosomus regius. The sequence goes on along the minus strand of CAMPSB010000264.1, from coordinate 384,622 downwards.
GGCCAACGTTTTACTGCAAACATCTCCATCTAAACACATTGTTTGAGGTGAACTTTCCGTAAAACAGTAAAAAAAAAAAAAAAAAAAGTGTGCCAGTGGATTATTTACCTCTTCTGATATGAATCATCATGTTTTAGTTAACATCCCAAAATGATGCTGATTTTAGAAAAAAGATCATTTGATTGATCAAATTCAATAACAAACACAAATGATTTAGTAAGATGTAGCAGACTTGTTTCAATTCAAAAAAGTCTCATTTACAAGTGATCACGTTGATCACTTCCACAGAAATGTTTTACTCCTATGAGCAAAGTCACAGTGGCAGTAGACCTTATTGAAACGTGTCTCTCAGCTTCTGATATGTTAAGGTGTGCAGCTCTGCTGGTTTAATCCCAGAGTTGCTTGCTGTGTTCCGTGCGGTCTGCAGCAGCATACAGTAGCTGGCTGACAGGAAAGAGGGATGTGCTTGGCGGAGCGACGCTGCAACACTGGTTTGCCGCACGGATTAGATCTGCTGCTGACAGCCTGATCACTACAGAGACGACCAGAGAGGATGACAAACATACAACAGAGGAAACAGGAGGCAGCAAAGGGCATGTATCGGTGCCCAGGCTTAATTGTTATTGTTGTTATTATTATTATTATTATTATTATTATTATTATCAAGTAGGTGTAGCAGTAAATGTAGTTTTAAACACTGTACTTACTTTGTTTGTTTTTCTTACTTTTGGCAATTTTGGCGATTTTATGACGGTCTTGTAGCAATAAAGCGTACAGCAATACATATTCAGCTAATTCAGACACATAAACTAACTAAAGGCTTTAAAATGGAAACACTACAATAACACACTGTGTTTACCACAGCTTGAATTTGCAAAATGTATATTTATGAATACATTAATTTATCTATGTATTTATTTATTTAGCTGAAATCATGAAATATGATGCTTAGGCAGTATATAAGGAGGTTATCACAAAACATCTTGCAAATCAGTTTAAATATTTTTTTAAAGAAATTAAGAAATAAAGAAATTAAAAAGAAAATTTAAAGAAAGTGAAGAGCTTAAGATGAAGATCATGTCCTGAAGCCCACCAGGAAACTCTCTTCACTTCAGTGTCAACATTCAAATTCTTTATTGCCATATGCACAAAAGAATGAATACTCATAGAAATATGAGGGTAAAATAAGACAGCTCCTCTGAACATGGTTCAACCTCAGTGATGGAAAAATCTATGAACAACAGCCACCCAGATTCTGACCTCTGACCCATTAAGACCTTCGGGCTGTAGTCCAGGACCAGGCTTCGTGTCCAACCTCTTCTAGATTCCACCAACAAACACCCAATCTGCACACTCCATGTTGTGTTTAAATCATACTTTTATTGCTGCTGCTGCTGCTGCTGCTTAACGCCTGGACTCTCCCGGTATCACACAGTGACGGTAGAGATGTTCAGCCTAGCATAACCGTGGAAATGTCACGCCGTGTTATAATGTGTGCTCTTGCGCGCGCGCGTGTGTGTGTGTGTATGTTACCTGGTTGTTTTTGCACAGATCAGCCCACATGCTGGTCCCGTCTCCTCCGCGCATCAGGACGTGGTAAGTGAAGAAATAAATCCCGGGTATGGAGCATGTGAACTTCCCTGTGGTCGGGTCGTAGTGGTTTCCCAGGTTGGTCACAACGTCGTCGAACTTGAGCACCTCGTAGCCTTCGTGTTGCTTTTTGAGCCCTGCGTAAAAGGCAATCTTGGGCACGGTGCTGTAGGTGGCCGCGCTTATTGCGCCGGCAGCTGCGCTGGGTCCCGGAGGTCCTGGTAAACCAGATCTGCCCGGTTCACCTTTCTCTCCAGGTGGGCCCGCTGGACCGGGTGGTCCCGGCTCCCCGGGAGGTCCCCTCGGACCTGCCTTACCTGGACGACCTGGATCCCCTTTCGGACCTTGGATAAAAGTGGGTAAAGACTGCACGAGGCTGTTGTCTCGGACCGTATCCGCCGTCGCGGTGCTGGTCGGAGATTTAGTGCCATACGGGTCGCACACCATCCTACAGGTACCGAGCATCTCGTAGTGCGCCGCCGTCCCCGCTGAGTTGACCAGAACCGGGATGAGGATGACTAAAACCAGAACCATAACGACCCCCAGGACCCCCGCCGCCACCAGCCGCTTCCTGCCGACCAGCCGCGTCAGCGCAGGGCGATCCTGTTGTCTGCTTTTGGGTGAAATCTTGCTGGCTGTAAGGTGACTCTTTAAAGAAAAAAAAGTGTAGCAGAGCTACACACTTTGTTCACAATGTTTGTAAAGTTTGGAAGTCGTGCCCCCCTCCCCTCGGCGTCCTGGTCCCTCTCTTCCCCACACCTTTCTGCTGATGCGCTGCTTCTTCAAGTCTCTCACAAACTTTAGCTCTTCACTGCTCTGTAAGCTCCAGAACCTCTGGATTCAGCATCTCTGAGACCCGGCAAATCCAAACATGGGGGTCTGGCCTCTATTTGATCCACAGGTCCCGAACCAAAGTATTTCCTTTAGAAGCCGAACTCTTAAAGTGAATCAGGATCACTTAGACCGTCTGCCTGAGAGCCTATAAAGCGCTCAAAGAGCCAAAAGACCAGATACACAGTAGGAGCCAATCAGAGAGAGAGAGAGAGAGAGAGAGAGAGAGAGAGAGAGAGAGAGAATTACCGTGGGGATCTCTGGTCCAATAGAAACAGGGCATGCTGTCCAAATACAGGGATTGGGCATTTTATGGAATCTGAATTAGGATTTCTTACTTTATATTTTAAGTGCTGTAAATGTTACCTGAAGGTTGGATGATGGTTGTTGCTCATACGGTGTGATGCTGACAGACTGAGGTCCTACACACAGGAAGAGAAGAGAAAGCAGCTTCAGAGAAGTTGGATAAATATTGTTCAGGAGAATTGTAAATATGAGATATTTTAGTCAATAATTAACTGAGCTCATCAGGAAACAAAGTCAGGGCCATAGGTTGCTTGTCACACACATACAGTATGAACAGTTTGACGTGTTTCATATGAATTTTGGATGGATGGATTTTACAACTTATTTAAAGGCTTAGGCTTAATGTAATATAATATAATATAATATAATATAATATATTGATTTAATTATTAATACAAACAGGTGGCTTTAATACTATCATAGTATAGAAATGTTTCTACAGTAGCCCTGAACAGACAAACTGAACCATAGTTTCTCCTCCATGCTTGGAAAGGAGGGACGTAGTATTCAGTTGGTTGCAATCTGCAACCTCATCACAAGATGACACTGTAACGCTGTCCTTCTTTCAGTCTTTGGATGTGACTACACAGTAGTACTACTCAAGTTGTTTTTTTTTCAGTTAATAAAATGCTGCCACGGGGTTACTCTGACATCAACATTAATAACACAAATCTTTAATATATAATATCATATACATGATATCAAATATCTTATATCTCTTATCTTTATTTTTCACATCACTATTTCATTTTTACAGAACTCACCTGTCTGCTCAGACTGTTCACAACTCTCCTGATAAAATGATACATGACATTCACAAACAAACTAATCAGCTGGACAAGCTAATTGGGCTAATTTACATTGTATAATGTCCATAATATAATGGTCTTGAAAATTAGGAGGGGTGGGAATGATATTAGTTCAATAAAAATTGATGCTACATATTACTTAAAGATAATAAATATTTGGATTAGTTGTATGTAGACTTAAATGAGCAGTGTGTGGGATTTAATGGCCTCCTGTGGTGTGGTTGCTGATTGTCCCATCCAGTGTTCGTTTGTCTGTTCCAGGCTACTGTAGAAACATGGTGCTTCAACGTGGTGGAAAAGGACCCGCGTCTGTAGATATAAAATAATCATTCTAGGTACAAAAAATGTAATAATTTTATCTTCAGGTGATTATACTTGAATAAAAACTTATTCTGTTCCAACAAAGCCCTCTAAAAAAACAGGACCGTGGCAGGTTATTTCAGAGACATTTCAGCAGTGCCTTAACATTGGTAACTATATGTTCCTATACTGTCTATGTACAAATGTATGCTTATGAAGAAAGTCATTTGTCTTGTGGATCAGTAGAACACTGAGGCACTGAATTGTGTATTGATGCCACTAAAATCAAACTAACCTTGTCTTCTCTGGCTTCATTAGGCCTCCAAACGTCCACTTATTGAGAGTCCCTGAAAATGAGCTGTGGAGGTTACAGAGGATCATTGGATTGGCACCTCACTCAATATCAGCACAGTGAATGATGAATTGCTGTGGAGGATTTAAAGGAGGCACAAAAAGGCAAGGGACTGGACAGAGTAATAATAACCATAAACTTTTGACAAACAAATTAAACAAATGTTTCAAAGTGCTTTACAGGCAATCAATGCAAGATAAATGTAGTAGCTAAAAGAAAAAAAAAAAAAAAATAAACTAACTAACAGATAAAGAACAAACAATAGTGAAACATTAGAGAAGACAAATAATGAAAAACCTCTAAGCATAGTTAGCTTGGTAGTATGTTTGAGTCAAGAGAAAGCATTCTGATCCACAGGTACATTTAGCATTACTGTAATACTAGCATTACTGATGCTGTTAGTGCAGCTCCAGTGTAACATCACATCATAGCATGACACATGGTTATATAATCTCACATTGTATGATGTGGTTGACTGTCTCCTTCCTAACATGAAGAAGAATGGATGGTAAAATAGTGTTAAGTTTGTCTGTTCTGAGCTACTGTAGAAACATGCTGGTTATACAAGAGGGACTCCATAAACTTATGCATATTATATTCTGTTAATAGAGCCCCTGAAATCTGGCACACTGCACCCTGAATGCAAAGTGTCACTGTAACAGTGGAGCTTTAATTGTTAGCATCAAATTGATGTTTTGCTAGCAAATGAGTTAGTTATGTCCTGTGAAATGAGGCTGGTTATCTGTTCTGGTTAAATCGTATTATAACCACTATGCCATTTTATGTTTTGGATCATACTGGTTTGGTAATAGTTAATAGTATTTTATGAGACTGAAATCAATCAATTAATAAGCTATTGTTTTCCTTTTTTAAGGGTGCCCCAAGGAACTATAATATTAGTTAAAGTTATTATTTAGGACTATCTTTGAAAATCCTTATAGTCAGAGCTAATTGCATCTACACAGTTTTGTGCCCCTTTAAACCATATGGAATCACCAACAAGACTCACAAAACATCTGATCTCGGACACTGTGCAGAGGGAGGTTGGAGGTTAATAAGCTGTATTGTCATACTGGTTTGGCAATAGTGATTTGTGAAAGTAAGTTTTGGTGCATGGAATCAGTAGAGCCAGGAAACAGGAGAAGGCACAGTTTTAACTCCACAACACATGTCCTTTTAGAACAAAGGAATCAGCTTACTGATGGAGCTCATACCCTTTGAGTTCAAGATCTTTGCGTTTCAATGATCCTAGCATCTTATACATCTTTCCTTCAGTTTCTTTTCCCTTGCCTAAAGTAACTTAGGCAACTCATAATTTTCCTTTTTCCTAAGCAGGCCATTCAGTTATCTTAGTGTCAAACTGAAGAAAGGTTTATTTTGACTTGTAAAGTTCTGTTTTTGTACCAGGAAGTTTTGAGGTATTTGGTAGCATGTGATTTTATTTCTAAAGTTTTCATCACCGAAACATCACAAGGACTCAACAGAGTGGTTTTGCCCGGCAACTTGGACTTTCTCTGAGATCTGTGCCAGAACGTCCACACATGTTAGAGCAGGACTTGATAGGAAATAAACCACACTGACAATCAAAATGAACGTTATTTATATTTCTCTGTCACATAATGTCATGTTAGTATTTATGTCTAAACGCTCTAAACCAACACTTTGTTTCACATTTGTCTTTACAGGCACGTGTGTGAGAAGTGGCCTACAGAGCTTACCTACAGAGAGCACATGTTCTGGATAGAACATGTGTTCCAAAAAGGTCAGTGGTTTCTGGTTTTCTGAAGTTTTACCTGATAATGGAGCTGTCAGGTTACTGACACGTCTTCCTGTCGATACTCAGACTATCCTGATGCTGCTGGCCACTGTTCAGCTTGTGTCTTGACTGAGGCATCATGAGCAATAACTTCCCCCTCTTGGCTTATTGGCTTTTTTCATGTTGTTTTATTGTGTATTTTGTGGGTTACACTGTTAAACTTGGCATTAGGAGGTTACATGGCTAATATGGCTAGCATTGTATTCACACAGATTGCTGTGATGTTAATGTTGTCATAATGAGAGACAATCAGAAACTTAAAGGTTAAGGTAAATTTGAATTTGGATGATGGTAACTGTTTTCTCATGATGCTTTTCGTGTAACTTTATACTGCAGTGCTGTAGGACTTCTGTATCAGAACAAAACCAACGTTAGCTTCATCCCTCATGTCGCTCAAACTCTAGTCTCCATGTTTCATGTTTCTGAATTCATCAGCTCTGCACCTCCTCCCCACCTGTGCAGAGGAAGGTGGGTGGCTGATAAGCTGTATTGTCAATGACAATGACACGTCAGTATCAAATGTATTATGTCCATATTGTCTAATCTGTGATATTTGTGACAGAAAGTCTGCAACAAACAGATTTTTTCTTTTTTTTTTTGTCAATTGGGTCTCTGCGCAACCATTTGAATATGTTCTGCTCTAGGTAGGCTTCATAGGCATCTGTTTGAATCAGAATTCCTAATTCCTCATTCCTAATTGACAGTGGTCTCTTTCACTCACTGTAGACCCTTCTTACATGAGACTTGGTCAACACACCATTATTACCATTATTGACTACTGCAACACATCTGACTTTGATGGCCATATTTTTAAGCCTTTTGATTCCTCTGCAATTGACTCTTACAATTTTGATGTTGACCCAGATCTACATTTTTTTTTCATCATTTGATGCCATTAACTTCTGCAGATTTTATGATGAAACTCAGTTTAATGACTTTTGTGTTTCTATGCCTTCTTATATATTCTCCACTTTCCACCTGAATATAAGAAGTCTTCCTTGCAACTATGACAAATTTATTCATTATTTATCTTCACTCAAACACAATTTCTCTGTTATTGCCTTATCTGAAATATGGCTTTCAGAAGATTCTAGAGAAATATTTAAATTACCTAATTACAATTCAGTACGTAAGAGAGAATAGATCTGGAGGTGGAGTATCTTTGTTTTTTCTTGGTGACTATGAATTTAAAATTAGGGATGATCTCTCCCTGAAGTCAGCTAGGGTTAGGGTTAGGGTTAGGTGGAATCTGTTTTTGTTTTTGAGCTCTCTGGTGTCTTTGGTGGAAAAAATGTTATAGTTGGTGTTATTTATCGCCCACCTGACTCTACTGTCAAAGATTTTAATGAAAGTCTGTCCAGTTCTCTTGACTTGATAAACAAGGAGGATAAACTTTGTTATATTTTAGGAGATTTTAATATAAACCTCTTTAAAAATAATTTAGATATATTAACTGTGGATTTTCTCAATATTCTTTATTCTAGTTACTTTTTCCCTCTTGTTCATAAATCTACACGAGTAAAGGAAAATTCAGCAACTTTGACTGATAACATCTTAACAAACAACTGTATTTAGATTTGTCAGATCATTTTTCTATAGTCCAGTACTCTTTAATCAAGTCTAATAATACTAAACAAAATAAGAAAAAGATGCACAAAAGAATTATGAGCAAGTCTAATATTTCTTAATTTAAAGATATGCTTGCCAGTATTTCATGGAATGATCTATATAAAGAAAATAATGCTCATTTTGCATATCAAAATTTTATGACAGTTATTAGCTTTAGTTTCAATGAATGTTTTCCAATAGGCAGATCTACTAGGAAATGTAGTCAGGACTTTAGTAAGTCTTGGTTTAAAGTTGATTTGCTGAAGTTGCTGAGGAAAAAGAATAAACTGTACAGAAAATATGTCTCAAATCCTACACCCCTTACCCATGGTGTTTATAAATCTTATAGAAATAAATATACTCATTCCATTAGATCTGCAAAAAAGAAATATTTCTGTGAAAAATTTAAGAGGTTTCAAATGATACTAAAACCACATGGAAAGTTATAAATCAGTTGCTGCATAGAGAAAAAAAAGACTCACCCAGAGTTACCTTCAGTCTTTTTAGATGGTGACAATTCTTTTAACAATTCATTTGATATAGCTCAAAAATTCAATGTTTTTTTGTTAACATTGGTTATGAATTAGCTAGTAAAGGTCCTGCTTGTTATGGTAATCCACTGATTTCATTACAGGAAATGATCCTTTTGTCTCTTCTTTTAAGCCTCCTGATGTTCAAGAAATAAGTGACATTATTGATGAACTAAAAACATCTTCAGCTGGCCATGATAACATTTCTGCATCCCTTGTTAAACAGGTCAAGCAGTCAATTTTGCAGCCATTGGCTTACATTTGTTCTCTGTCTATGACAACAGGCGTTGTACCAGAGGATTTAAAAGTTGCCAAAGTTATTCCTCTGTTTAAAGTGGATGATCCGTGTTGTTTTAATAATTATAGACCCATATCTATTTTGCCATGTTTTTCGAAAGTATTAGAAAAAAAAATCATATACAGAAGAATCCTTCCTCATCTAGATTCTAATTCAATTCTTTACAAACATCAGTATGGGTTCCGGAAAAATCACTCCACTTATATGGCTTTTCTTAATTTGATTGACAAAGTTACCTCTGCATTAGAAAATAATAAATTTACCTGTAGTATATTCATCGACTTTTCAAAAGCTTTTGATACAGTCAACCATCATATTTTATTGAAAAAAACTGTATAAATATGGTTTTCATGATGTTGCGTTCGAATGGTTAAAAAACTATGTCTCAAACAGAAAACAGTTTGTTTGTATTAATGAATACTATTCCAACAAAGCCAGACTACTTTGTGGGGTCCCACAGGGGTCCATTCTTGGACCATTATTATTTCTTATTTATATTAATGATTTATCAAATGTCTCAAATATTCTTTCTCCAATAATGTTTGCAGATGATACAACTCTAGTTCATTCTCACTCAAATTTTAATTCTCTGATTAAAAATGTTAATGCTGGTTTAACTGCATATGCTACATGGTTCAGATTAAATAAGTGATCTCTGAATATTAAAAAAAAAATTGTGGCAAAAAATCATACTCTAAGGATTTTTGTAATGTTATAATTCAGTCTGTTGAGATGCCTCAAGTCTCAACAACAAGATTCCTGGGAATTTTTGTTGATAAGAGTTTGAGTTGGAAAGCACAAATTGACTGGGTTAGCAAAAAAATACATAAATCTATCTGTATAATTAGGAGGATTAGTAATCTTGTCACCACAAACTGTCTTCTTACACTTTATTATAGTCTAATTTATCCATATCTTTCATATTGTAACATAGTTTGAGCAAGCACTTTTCCTATACACTCCACAAAACTTTGGTCCTTCAGAAACGTTTTGTTAAGATGGCAACCCGATCTGAGTCACATGCCTCATCTGTACCTCTATTTCAGTAACTCCAGATACTTACTGTTCATGATATCAATACCTCTCAAATATGTGTTTTTATTTATAAGGTATATTCAAGTCATGAAAACTTTTCAGAGCACTTCAAGACTTACTTTAAATTTAATTCACAGGTTCACTCTTATTCAACCCGACAATCTTAATCATCCTCCAAAGTTTCTCACTTTCAGAGGTCAATTTACTATCAAATTTAGGGGTACCAAATTATGGAATAGTTTTTCCTATCTGGCAAAGAACTCCTTCTCTATAAAATGTTTCAAAAGATGTTTAAAGCCCATTTAACTGCTGTTTTGAAATTCTTATTCATACACAAATGCACTTTTATATCAGGTTCATATTTCTGTTTTTATATTGCTATTTTTGTTATTGTCATTATAACTTGTTGATGTTATACATATGTTCTTTCTATTATCAGTTTGTAATTACTTTATGTAGTTATAATATTCTCTGTATGTCAATTTTCTGTTCCTTATAACTATGAAATTTTAACTATAGGTGGAGGCTTTAAATACTTTACATCATTTGTTATCTTTGTCATTTTTATGTAATTTTAACAGTGCAAAATAAATAAATAATTACACACTCTGCTGTGTGGCTTTTCAAGTAGTGTGGTTAGAGTTCTCCTGACTATTCACTAACTGAAACTAAACTGAAGAATACCTAGTTTTAGTAGCTGCTCCTAAACCTCAGTAATAAACTTGGTGAGTAAACAGTGATCATAGGTGATAGAAATTATGACGAAAGAAGACAGAAAACAAAATGTTGTGTTTCAAAACTTTTCCAGTATCAAATTTGAAAATATAATTTCCCCCAAATAATCATAACAAATATTTTTAGAAAAAGAAACGGTGAAAGCTGAATATTAGTTCAAATGTTTAAAGACAGTGCATGCTCTGTATAGATACATTGGTCATTAAGAAAAGCAGCAGCTGTATATTAGCTGCTCATCCCATAGTGGGCGGGTAGCTTGCTTCTCTTCCCTGTGTCACCACCCTCATTAAAGTGGCACAGTGCAGCCCCCCTTAGACAATCAAGCCTGCCCTAACACACACGCTACCTATAAATCACCTTGTGAAAATCAATGGGCTTTAGTTAGCCTGGGACTCATTGTGTCCTTGGAAAGGTGTGAGATGAATTGAGATGAAGTGAGAACAAAACAGGAACAACATCCACCAAAAGAGGAGAAAAACACAAAAGAGTGGAATGGTGATTTTAGTAAGACTGAGTTTTGGGGTTGAAGTGATAGTTGGTCTGCTGATAGTAAGCTGACAAATACTCATTTTGCATAATGAAGCAATCCATAATTCTGTAATTTATTCAGCCCAATCTTGCCTTTCTAAAAGAATGCAAAAGAAGTTGAGTCAATATGCCAGTACTTAAGACTCTCTGAGATGGATGGAGGTCTAAGAAACTAAGGCCACACAGCTAACCATAAAAAGCATGCCCCATCTCCAAAAATGAAGCATAACTTTTTTTTTTACCATATAATAAAACACTGACTTGTGGAGAGTCAGGAGAATGGTGTCTGTCATTCTCACTCTGCGCCCTGTACACAACGTGTGAGACACGATGTAACGTTGTGCCTGGTCACTAAGAACTCCGACTCATCCATCCACAGAGATGCCGTGGACAGGTTTGTGGACTGGTGTGACAACCATAAACTACACATTAACACCTGTAAGACTGTAGAAATGCTCTTTGATCCCAAGTCAATTGGTGACCGAAGCCCTGTGACCATACATGGTAATAACATTAATCAGCAAACTTCATGCAAGTACCTAGGCATTCACATTGACAGCGACCTGAGCTGGCAGACACAGGTAGCCACTGTCTGCGCCAGAACTCATCAGTGCCTCCACATTTTACGCAGACTGCGGTTGTTTGTCGATACTGTAGTGGCAAACAGTACCTGAGAATGATTGTCTCATTTTATAAAGTGCTGAGAAACCAAGTTATCTGTCTCCATTTGGGAAAGCAAGCTAGTTGCCAAATGTGTCCACAGCATGCCAAAACCATACAAGGAGAGAGACAGAGAAATACAAAGGGAAATGATGTGACTTTACTGGGTCTCTTTTGAACCTGCAAGTCTAAGACGAGGCAGAGGCTGTTGGGGATGATACAAAGTTGTGTGCATCATGGGTGGTTCCTGTAGTACACCTTTTTTTTAGCTATCATTTCACCACACCAATTTGAAGGTTTCCATCCCAAATTATTGGACAAGAAGTCTGTGGAGGTTCTCAGTCATCCGAGTCATCAGGAGGGTTAAATCTATGAAGACATTTCACCTGTAATCCAGGAGGCTTCATCTGCTTCTGATTGACTGGTGGGGAAATCCAAGTATTTAGCCTAGGCAGGATCGTAGACCCAGCCAGTTTCCAGTTTTAATGGGTTATACTGCACTGTACATTTATCTATCATAAATGAACAGAACAAGAGAGGACATTGTGTGTGTTTTATTTAAAATGTTCAATACAGAGAGCCTGTGATAAAAGCATGAATTGAAGCATGAATTTAAAAAATGGATTACATTAATTTATTTTAGCAACAGGCTGAAATGTAACAGATGCTTGTTAAAGCTTTGAAGAATAATGCTGGACATACAGTATTGGTTCAAACACAAGAACATGAGAACAATTGAAATGCGTCTCAGAATACTTTCAGAGATCAGTGGAATGAACACAATGGCAGGTGTCACTGAGTCTGCCTCCTCACTCTCAGAGATAATTGAATTTGAAATAGTTGCTCAAAAGACTGGCCCCAATGTCCACTAGCTTAGTCATGCCCCCCATAGATGATATGCTGCCATTCTAGCTATACAGCATTGGGTACAATGCAATTATGTTTTCAATATGATCGTAAAACTTGAAAAATAACTCTAAACTAATGACTCTAAACTATATTAGATTAATAATATAGCTTCCAGTGGGCACCGGAGACATGATGAAGAGGTTCCTGGGCTAAGGAGCAACCTGAATGTGTCACAATTGCATCAAGTGGACATCTGGGGTTAATTATTATGGGGTGAATACTTTCAGAGACTGGATTATCAGTAAATGACAAAGGGGCAGCAACAGAGCAATGAGACACGTTGTCTCCAAATCATTTGTGAGTTGGACCTGTATTCAATTTTCCTTGAGTTTAACAGCATTGCGGGACGTCGTGTTACAAGATCACCAGCATTTAAATTACATCTTATCTGGTCTAAATGTAATGTGTTACTTATAATCACCTCTGTGTCTAAAGACTGTTAGTAAGTAGCACCAAGACACAAACAGTTGAGAAGAGTTGGAAAAAACAACAACAACAGTGGAATACAGTCTAAACAGTGTTTAACATATTTAGAAACTTATGGATACACTTCCATGAAATTATCATAAACAAAAAGGAAATAAGGCACATGCAGTGAGTTTGGCTGGCTGAGCAAGTTTTCATCTCCATCCTCAGCTTATTTGTTCTTGGCAGCTAGCGGTTTGCGGCTGATCTTCTTACTCTTATCGTTACTCTTCTTTGGAGGCTCTGGGTTGGCCTGCATGTGTCTGCCATAGAGACTGAGGAGAGGAGATGAGGAGAGAGGAGGGATATCAGTGTACACAGAAAATTATTAAATTCTCACCTGCACCAAAGTGTGTCTCTGTAGTCATATGTCACAGAGGAACAAGACACTCTACTGGTCACTGAGCCTGCAGTGCTTATAACACACTACAATATACAATTAGGACAAATTATTGGTTGATTGATTGACTGACTTTATTGTCCACATCACTGGAAATTTGTCTCAGTCTTCTCCCAAAGCAAAGCAAAAAAACATACACGACACAAAGCACAACATGGCATAAACATATGAACAAACAATACAAACAAATATAGGCAGATAGAAATAGGTTATATAAATCATTAACAAACCCACCACTGGCTGTAGAATTCACACTATCCTTTGCCTTCCCCAGTACGGAACCTTATTCTTAAAATACGTTTCCCCTGTAAATACTCTCGATCTGAACTTCTTCTATATATCTGGTGTCGAAGCAGTCCTTGAGGTCCTCCTCTCCTTCATCAGACCATTGCTGTGAAGTCAAGACTGGTTTCTCATGCTTGATTTTTTGTCTATATGTTGGAAGGAGTAAGAAGAAGAATGACTTTATGATCCGACCTGGTGGAACCAGGTGGAACAAGTGGGCGTGGTTACATATTACTGCATATTACATATACATATTACTGCAGTGTGGGAAGGTGATGTGATTGGTTGATCTGCTGACCAGTGAATTCCTTGTTATTTGACCCTGGAACAAAAATGATGGCATTTTGTTCCAACTCCATCAGACCAAACCATCCATAGAAAATACATACATCACTGTATGATAACGTAATGAACCCCTGTCAAAAAAACAGAAATCTGAATGGCTGCTTATTTGCTTAGATGTGATTCCTAATTGTACCAACCCTCCTTTCTAGGGGCTCCCATCACCCATTCCAGCACTGGCATGCCAAGGCATAGATTAAACTAAACCGTTGGAGGTGGATAAATGTCAAAGCATGGTCAAAAACATAATTTGCACACAATCACTGTGATCCTCACCAGATCTCAATAGTCGAATATAAAGACACCAAATACAAAACAATATATGGTCCCCCGCAAACCTAACCCTACACCACACTCATGGCCTAACACACACACACACACCACTCTGTCACTTCTCTCCCATGGGTGTCTCTGGCTTGCACAGAAGCAAGGGAGCTCAGTGGAGTGGAAAAGACTTTCTTGAGCTTGGTGTGTCTGTCCTCCTCCCTGCATTCTTTTTTCACAGATAATTGTGCCTTCGTTTTTCCTCCTCTTATTGTATTCATGTTTCGCCTGGGTTTAAAATAAGCTTACTTAACCAGGGAAATGCTGGAGCATGCCAGTGATATGAATGGCTCAACAATCAGGTCATACAATAATGACCAGGTAGATTGTATAGTATTTGTATAGAGTTAGTTAAACTGTTACACAACTGGACTGGAGTGTTTGCTCATTAAATAGAATGAATGTGAATGTCAGCTACTCCAATATTTGACTAATATCAAACATGAACATCAGTGTACTGTTCTGGAGTTCTATGTGTGTGTTCTGTGAAAACACCTTTAGAAAGAATTCTGTCACAGTCGGAGAAAAAAAACACTGACGATGTCATGTCGGAGACATATTGACAAATTTTGAACACAAAGGCTGCAGTACAACAACAAAAGATGTGGGAAGGTATGAAAGTTGCATTATTGGAAGCTAATGGAGCTTGATCCAAGCTAGTGATTAAAAGTCAGGATATCTCATCACCAATTCGATTTTGTCTTCTGTCTCTCAGGTCCTCCAACTTTAGAGAAAAATAACACCTTACAAGTGGTACTCCATCCAGAGTCTCCCATTGTGCATCACCCCCAACACTCACCGCCTGTCATGTCAAGGAAACTTTGTTATGTGTTATCATATGTTATCATTCAGTTTTGTCTCGTGTCTATGTTGTCTTGTGGTTTCCTGTTTTATTTTGGTTCCACTTCCTGTCTGTGTCTATCGTCACCTTACCTTGTGTGTATATATATAGTCCGTGTCTCCCTTTGTCCTGTGTCAGTTCGCCTTGTCCCATGTGTCAGAGAACCAGCGCTTTATCCATACCATTGCCATTGTCAGGTCTTACTTTGTCTGTTTAAGAGTGATTTTCTGTTTGTTTATTTGTTCTTTCTTAGTCTAGCTTTAGTTGAGTGAGTTTTAGTTTCTTAAATTAGTGAAGAGTTTTTTTCCTCTGTCAAGAGTGATTTTTGTTTTGTTAATAAAAACTTTATTTTGAAACTTTCGTCTGAGAGTTGTGCATTTGGGTTCTGGTCCATAGTTCGGTTGTGACACCATCTCCTTTAAAAAGGCTGGAGACACCTCCTTGGTAGAGTGAGGTGACTGTAGACAGCTTGGATTGATAGTGATTACAATGGATACCAACTGTCACCTTATTTCACAGCCAATTAAAACTATCAAAAAGTTCACATACGTACATTGTCAAACCACTCCAGCAGTAGTTTCCAATTCTCCACTGTCCATTCACAGTATCACTCACTCAACACTGCTTTGACATTGCTATGCCAACACAGTTAAGATAAGAATTAGCCTCAGAAGCAGAGCACACACAGAAACCTATACACATGGAATTAATGTGGAGAGATGTCAGAGTGAAGGGTCGTCACTGCTGCACACTGCCCTGAGCACTTAGGGGTTCGAAACTCAAGGCACCCCGGCAGTGCCCCAGAGAACTGGCACCTCCCAGCTCCCAGACCACCTCTGTATTTACTGGTCCATACTGATGCTGGACTTGAACCAACCACCAATCCCCAAGCCAAGTCCCAATGGACTGAGCTAGGACTGAAGCCCCCCCCACACTCACACACACACACACATTCACTGTCAGTCTATGATTGAAGTGTCTTGTATTCTCCTCTCCTCTTTCTGACTCCATACCATGTCAATGCTTTCAACTGGGAATTAAGGGCTGCCAAACCCCCTAATATCTGCTGCCCATCAAAAATACAGCAGCCCTAAAGAGACAGACAGAAGAAACAGAGAGAGGAAGGAAGAGACAGAGATACAACTATATAAATAGAACTGGTCTCCTGCAGTAGGTAACTATTCTTCATTAAAACATGATTTCTGACAAGTGCTTGCTTTATAGGTGGCAATTCACCTTTGAAAATCTCACCACAGCTGCTCTTCAACCGTGTGTGTTAAATTACTGTCAGCCATCTTGGTTTATTTCCCAAATTCCTCCTACTTGGAGATATCTGGCTGTTTGCAGTTAGTAAGACTCACCCAACTACACTATTATGGTTAATATCAAAATCCTGATTATTTTACATCATTACTCATTGACTTAATATAAAAAGTCAAGGAGTAACTATGTAAAATAACAATGATCAGTGTATTTCCTTGACCTTCAAATATAATTCAGCTGAAAAACAAACCACCATGACCCTGATGAGGTTAAGAGGTTACAGACAATGGATGGATGGTTATTTGCTGCTGCAGTGTGTAACGACCTGCTCTTCTAACATAAGTTCACTATGTATGTGTGTGTGTAAGTGTGCATGTGCACTTGGAATACGCAGTGGCCATGTGATATTCCTGTCAGCTGAATTGGTTTTAAATCTTGTTGACCAAAGGATCTCAAACAGACATCTATCAATATTTAACATTCCCTTAATTAAATCATTAATTTAAACAGGATGGGAGTTCAGTTCAGTTCAAATTCAGTTTCCCAGTTCATTTAATTTCTTTAAGACATAATACCATCACAAAGACATTAATGATATGTCAATATGTCATGCCATTTCAGGCAGATGGTATAATGAACAGAGTGGAACTGCTAGAGGAGACCAGGACTGAGTTGACTTATTGTGTGTGCTCTTTTTAGGAAAAGCAACATTATCCATTTTGTCAATAAGTGGCCAATGCAGCACACTTGGTGCTGTCATAACAAGCTAGTATTAGCATAATTGCGGGTTCCCAGCATTGATGGATGGGTTGAGGAAAAGTTGTGGAGGGAATCAATGTGTCATAAAGGAAAAATCAATGTGGAGGGGGAGAACGACAAAAAAAAAATCAGGGAATCAAGGTTTATTAATGGTTTTTAATCATCTACAATTCACTACTATGTATAGTATGTTACTGTGATGTTAAGTCACACAGACATACATCTTGTCTGTCTGTCAGTTGAAGACTGACATGGAGGAATGTTTGCAGAATACTGAGGTTGATAAGGGAAGAAGGAGGACCACATTATTTAAATACTGACAACATGACCAGAAAGAGAGTAAAGTAAAACATACATTTCCCTTTAAACACAGCAGACAGTTTAATAGGCCAGGCTGGCTTCACCTCAGAGAGCCTAGAGATGGATGGAGCAGTCTGGTCTTTGACAGGTATACAGATTTAGGTGTTTGTCACTAATCACTGCTTGTCTCTAAGACACAATCTAAGGGGCATTCTGCAGGGAACTAGCACATACTGTAGGTCCACAATATCTGGGTGTGACACATCCCTTTCAACAGGGTTACCATAAGAACTATTATGGCCATAGGCATAAGCCAAATCAAGCACAGCCATGCACAATGTGGAAGAGAGGCTGAATACATGAGGAGGAATAGTCCATCAAATCCTAATAAAGAGACTTGAACATATAATTGGCATTATAAGAACCACACTAAGATGGTTTAAGTCTTATTTTTCAGATCAATCTCAGTTTGTTCCTATTAATGATGGATCCTTCATTCGCACCAAAGGTAGTCACAGAGTTCCACAAGGTTCTATGCTTGGACCAATTCTGTTCACCTTCTCCTCACCTATAAAGCTCTTCATGGTCAGGCACCATCATATATTAAAGAGCTCATATTACCCTAAAGCAGGGTAGCTTGTGGTTCCTATAGTCTCCAAAGGTAGATTGGGAGCCAGAGCCTTCTACTCTTCTGTGAAACCAGCTCCCAGTTCTGGAGGCAGACACATTTAAGAGCAGGCTTAAATATTTTTTTCCTTTTTGGTAGTGCTTATTATTATTACTACTACAATCAGTCATATTTCTATTATAATTGTATTTATAGTTATAGCGCAGTATATATGGAAAGTGTCATGAGATAACTTCTGCTATGATTTGGCACTACATAAAAAAAGTTGAAATGAAAATTTTAACTGAATAGAGAATCAGCAGTTAGAGGGCGAGCTTCAGTAATAACCAAATCACATGAGCTCTGCAATTCTCCTCATCCTTCGCCTTTTTGCCTTTATGCCTTGTAGCGCCACATTATGTAATAACGCTGCATTATGTAATAATGTAATAAATGTTCACCTCATTATGTAATAACGCCGTATTTTGTAATAATCTGCCACATTTTGTAATAAAATTCTTGAATGCAATATGTAATAAACTTTGCCGCATTTTGTTTTACATATCCTATAACTACAGATAAAGGGCAACATTTGTTACATTTTCTGTTCCATATTTGTTTTTGTCTTTTGTCTGCTTTCTATCACGTATAATATTTGCATAACATAATCCAGATTGCAATGTCTTCCAACATTTCAGTGAACCAATAATGTTCGTGCCAGCAACACTCATTTAGTGCAGTTTTTGTCTCTATGAATACAGTTATATTTGATTTAGATTTGACCAATGAAACATCGTACTAGTTTTTAAAATTAATTCATATTTACGATTCATGCTGGTATGCTTAAAGTCAATGTTGTTCTCATGGTATAATGTTTTTTCTAATTAAGACATCCATTTTGGTGGTTTATTACATAATGCACCAAATTATTACATTTTCTTCATAAAAAAGTGCAACACTCGCATTTTGTAATAACTGATGCAATATGTAACAAGTTATTACAAAATGCGGCAAAGTTTGTGTTCAAGAATTTTGTTACAAAATGTGGCAGATTATTACAAAATGCGTCGTTATTACATAATGTGGTGCTACATGCCTTCATTATGTGTGCATTTAACAAAGCATATTAATAAAAGGCTAAATCTGTGAAAAATACAAATAGATGATTACTTCCATCATATTTTATGTAACTTATTATACTTGTACAACAATGATAGTAGTTAAAAAGATTTTTACATCTAAAAAAACATTTTAACAAACTTAATTTATTACAGCCTGTTTTCAGCAGTGCAAACTCCATTCATATGGTGTCACTGTGCATAAAATTTTCTCTCTGAAGAGTATTGTGTCCTGTGTTGATACATTCATTTGCTTTGTTGTTCTTCTGAAATACCGTCCTGGTGTTATTCTACTTACTATGTACACAGTGTGAGAGCTGAAGAAAGCAAGGGCTTCTTCCTATCTTAATCTTACTGAAAATCTGTCACACTGTGAAGACAAACAGTACACATTTAGTCCCACTCGTCGCCTGCTTGCTTTACTTTGTGTGCTGAAGAGGCCAGAACCCAGGAGAACATGGGATATCCAATCAGTCACAACACACACACACACACACACACACACACACACACACAGACACACGCACACACACACACAAACACAAACACAAACACAAACACACACACACACACACAAACACAAACACAAACACGCACACGCACCAATTACAAAAAACGGATTCATTATGCTTTTATACAAGCAATACAGAGCACTAACAGTTCTTGCTACAGACCAACGTAAAGATTTCCCATTTCTTTAAAGTGTTTGTGTGTGTATGTGTGCAGCTCTGGTGATGAACTGTTAGGGCCAATTAAATGCAGAAGAAGAGAGGCGAATGGATTCAGATTCCTGATGATGTCTTTATGGAGCTCTGCTATTCCACACGGCTTAATTAATCATGGCAAAGTTCTGTCTATGTGTGTGTGTGTGTGTGTGTGAGATTAAACATTGGTATTTGCTTTCCTTTACCCATGTGTGTATATGTGTGTTACAAAGTTAAAAAAATGCATGTGTGAGTGCTTGTGTGATAAATGCACAGGGAGGCCAAAGGCCATTGATCTGATGGGGCCTTCCTCTCACAGCCACCTCATCTTCACCAGAGCTGCCAAGCGATTTAGTAGCTTCCTTTACAGGAGGAGAAACATTAGTAGGAAGGAGTAGAAGGAGGAAAGAAGCAGCAGTGAAGATAAGGAAGGGAGAGTGGGGTGGGAAGGTAAAGAGTAGAAAAGATCCTAATTAAGATTCATGACAAACAACTGGGGCTTTTAGCCAGTGGTGGCAAAGTTTTCTGCCCTCATCATTAGTTAGTTACAATTCCTGCTGACCCAACAGTACTCTGAGGGATGTGTGCCTGTACAGTATGTGAGTATTATTTTATCTATAAATGAACAATAAACAAAAATGTTCTCTACCTTTGACCTCCAGTGCCTCCCCTGACAATACACACAGTCTAAGTTATATTAGTATCAGCTAACCTGCCATTAAATCTCACTCAATTATGAATGTACAAACCACATTAGAAGAAAATGAGATGGTCTGGAACTACCCACAACAACTGCAAATACACTAATATCCTCAACTGGATATATTGTGTAGTAGTGACTTTATA
Source organism: Argyrosomus regius (assembly GCA_946959425.1). Taxonomy (NCBI): domain Eukaryota; kingdom Metazoa; phylum Chordata; class Actinopteri; family Sciaenidae; genus Argyrosomus; species Argyrosomus regius. The sequence continues at coordinate 364,061 of CAMPSB010000264.1, read as the reverse complement.
TTGCATGCACATTAACACCACTATTATATGTAGAATCTGACCTGGAACCTCTCAGTGGTTTTATCAAGAAAAGCACTGTGGCAGACAACAATGCACCTGGCTCAGTTTGATAACCTAAACATTTCATTAAGTTCATATATTCATTCACGTACAATCATAGTGAAATGTAGTAACAGTTCATCTTCAGATCAAACTATAAAACCGTACACTTGACAAAGTACAGTATACTGTATATAGATAGCAGAGATACGCTGGATACTGAGACAGCTACTGCAGCACTTTATTTTGTAGACTTGCAGGAAAACACACCCTCTGTAACTCTTGTTACACACGGAGGGAACCTTTCTATGTCCATGCTGAGACAGCAGATGACCATGGTCCTACAGTGGACATCATGTATTTCCAATCAGGAAAGGAGGCAGTTATGGATGTGATAATCAATTGACCGCAGATCATTATTTGCTGATGTCTGAGATATGTCTTTGGTGATTGGCTGATCATTATTTGTGCTTTTGTGCCACTTGACGGTGAATGAATATGCTCTGCTGTGATTCATTACAGACATTACAGTTAGCTAACAAAAAACCCAAACTACACTCTATTACTGCACAGTGTGGTGGGGAAGTCAACCACAGAGAGGCTGCCAGCAGTTTGAACTAATGATATGACACACACGAATGTCAGCATTGGGACTGAGTGTGGCAGACTCTTAAACAGTGTTGAGCAAGTTACTTGAAAACTGTTATCAATAATTTATTACACATTGCCCAGTGTAAAGTAATAACATTAGTTTACTAACTATTCAGCTGCAAGGATAATCTATTATATTAGTTTACTTTGGTCATTCAGCCCAGCTCTGTATAATCCTCCACAGACACACATCACATTAATTAACATTAAATAAATAAATACATACATAAAAATAAATAAAAATAGAAAACAAGGCATTTTGATTTTATGAGCAGGCCGTCCTACAACTGGAAGAGATTTACTAACCATTCAGCAGCTAACATTAGCTTAGCCCTGCAAACAGCTCTCCAGAAGACCTGACTTCAGCTTTTTGTGTACATACTGTACTCTCAGACTCTGAACTAACTATAGGAGACTCCTGAATGTAGGCGAACCTGTAGCTAACTAACTTCACGTTCTTTCTCTCTTTCTAAACTATTCACACGTTTGCTTTTTGAGCAGTTCACTCTTTCATTGTATTCTTTTCTCTTTATTGACTTTCTCTTGCTTTTTTGTTCTTACCATTATTGGATATTTGGTTAAGTGACATTAAACAAACTGTTATTGGTCTAAAGAATGTACACATTTCTCTTTTTTGTTCTTCTTTTTAAGTATAATGTTAATCTGTTGTATGCATGTTTAGTTAGCAAACCCAGCTGAGGAAATGGATCTGATGTCATGCACCCTCTTCTTCTCTCCCTCTCCATCTCTATACAATCATGTCCCATTAAGGCATATTAGCTTCTTCCCTGGAGTTTTTCTGATTTCTTGTTTTGCAGGTTCTCGTGGATTATTAGGGATCGGTCCAGTCTACTGTTGTGGTCCTGATGACATCACTACAAATACTGTTATTATCATTATCATTACTACTATTAGTCATTTAAAATTAGAATAAAAGTTATTTTTATTGCTGCTGTGTCTTTCTTCCTATCCTCCCCCTCTCCCTCTCTAAACTTAACCGCTCAAAGCAGATGGCTGTCCATCATGAGCAGAGTTCTGCTCGAGGTGTCTGCCTCTTAAAGGTTTTTCCTTGCCACTTTCAACAAGTGCTTGCTCATGGTGAGAATTGTTGAGTCTCTGTAAATAATACTATAAAGAGTATGGTCTGACCTGCTCTGTATAGAAAGCGTCATGATAACTTTTAGAACTGTGGTGCTATCCAAGTAAAACAGAATTGAACTGGTGACGATAGCACAGACTTGTCAAACAGAACCAGAGGATGGGCAAGGGTGTTTAGGAGGAGAGGAAATAACCAAAAGGGGTGTGTAAAGAAGCTTTTTGGGATAGGATGTCAGTACCATCAACTTACCCACTGACACACACATTTCTGCATATTCAGATGTTGTCTTTAAATTCTTTTCTTGCAACTTGCCTGGGCCCAAGAGTTAAAGGGGCCCTTGGCCTTAGAATCTCAGTACAAGCACATGATATTTAATGCTCAAAGTGATAACCCTTACAGTTTTTTTGTAAATGTACATTGACTCTGAAGTATTGGAAGAAGAATTGGAAGTTGGGGGGACTGTGGAAATGTGCAACCATATATTATTCTTTTGAAAAATAAGCAAAATGCTCATTTTAGATGCCATTTAGGATTCCTCTCCTGCTGGTCACAACAGAATTACAAGATTGAGTAAAATAAAATACAAACTATGAAAGGTCCAGTGTGTCAGATTTAGAGGGCTCTATTTACAGAATAGGGCAGAAATTGAATCAAATATGCTTTTGTATGTTTTCATTAGTGTATAATCACCTGAAAATAAGGAATTGTTGTGTTTTGTTAGTCTGCCAAGTTGTTTCAACAGAACGGACCTCTCCACACACACCATGGTCAATAAAGCTCACCAGTGACTCTTCTGACTCTAGTCAGGACATATTTCATCAGGCGATTCTCCTTGTACAGGGGTAGTGATACTATGTGCATTACTTCTGTATACACAATCCTCACTTACATATTTACTGTTACATTTAATTTATCACATCCAATTCATTTTCTTATTTTCTCTACATGACTAGCACTGACCTGTTTTTCTCATCCAAAACATTTCATTGTGCTATTGAGTGTTAACCTACATGTGACCATTAAAAGTGAAAACTAAACACATGGCTAATTCAAATCTTATGGGCCTAATGCAAAGCATTTTCAAATTATAAGTTAAAAAGTAAAAGTTATGAGCTTTACTCATTGTCTGATAATAGCCATCATCATAATACATCAGGATTAAAACAGATATGGCACTCATCTCAGTCTGTTTTTGTAGAAGAATCCAAAGGGTTTAATCAGTGAAAAGAGTTTCTCAGCAGACACTCCTCTAGAGCTGGGCAGAGCAGCCAGTACAGACAGGTGGAAAAAGAAGAGGGGGGCCGGGGGCGGCTTCTCACTGTAGGACCTTCTCACTGCAAGGCTCTGGTGCAGCAGTCTCTGTTAGGCATTAATGCGTGAATATAATTAGACAGCAACTGAGAGGGAGGGACCGCACACTGCATCCAGTAGAATTAATCAGGCCTAGCCAAGCAGAAAAGGCTGAGAATAACATGAGATGACAAGAAAGACGGCCATGTTAGCATGTGAGGATGATGTAAACTGCAGAAAGATTGCAACCATTTTGTCAAGTAATGCCTGGACTTCTAGAATGATTTCCTGGTTTCTTTCCAGGTGGCCACTGATTTGTTTCAGTACAATGCGAAATAATCTTTGAAATGCAAATATAAAAAAACTTGAGACTAGGAACAGCAAATGATTAGACAATTTTGGTCCATTTTATCACCAAAATATAATAATAGTCAATGACAACACTTTAGTAGAGCCTTACTGATACATCAGCTTGGCCAATATATCAGCTGATATTAGCTTACTACAGACAGAGCAGTATCATTGCGAGACAATAACAAAAGGTCAAAATTTATGTTTGATATTATTTAGAAACATTGTCTCAATTACATGCTGTAGTTTGTTTACCAGAGATCACTGATTTAAATCCACTCACTCCATATCTTTAAAAAGAACTGTTAATAAAATCTCCATCAGACAGTATATCCAGTTTTAAACTCAATATTAAAAAAAACCCCCCCAAAAAAAACCCCTCATTTTGTTGTGACCCCCCACAATCATCAGCAAAATGAGTCTTTAACTCCCGGTCGCACCTTTGCAGCAGCTTGTCTAAAGCTTTTCAACAGGCAGCTTGAGATAGCAGGAAGAGGCAGATTTAGGCGACCTTTCAACATGTTGGACTGTGGTCACACTTTATTTGACTCAGTGTGAGCACCTCCAGATGTGGCCAGGAAAATGCATTTACTTTCTGATGTCTTCTGCACATAAACTGTGTTCCAAATTATTATCAAATCAAATCAAATCAAATTTTATTTGTATAGCCCAAATTCACAAAACACATTTAGCCTCTGAGGGCTTTACAATCTGTACAGGGAGTGACACCCTCTGTCCTTAGACCCTCGGTTCGAGTGAGGAAAAACTTGCCCACAAAAAACCCTTTTAACAGGGAAAAAAGTGGAAGAAACCTCAGGAAGAGCCACAGAGGAGGGATCCCTCTCCCAGGACGGACAGACGTGCAATAGATGTCACGTGTACAGAACAAATCAACAGAGACATATTGTACAATTACAATTGATAAAATGACAATGAATTACAATGAATGATAAAATGATTACAGTAGCAGTGGAGCCTGTGATAGAGATAGAGAGACACAGATGCACAGCAGCAGCAAGTCATTAATTAACTATAAACTGTAATGGAGATATGGTAACAATAATGACAGTAATAATATATGTAGTGGACGTCATGCAGGACCACAGCAGCAGCCACGATCCATGAGAACCTGCATATACTGTTTTGGTTATTTTTTTTCCTCAATAATCTATATAATTGGCAGTCAATAGGATTTTTTATTCCTCAACAATCATATCGTAATCTGGATTTTATTAAACAAAATTACTAATGATGACATTGGCATTGTTTTTGCAAAATAACTCAAAATGCAGTGTTCCAAATGATTATGCAAAACAGAGTTTGAAAACACTCAATAGTTTCTAAAGGATTGAAAACAGAAATCAGTTGTATTTTTTGCATTAGGGGATAATTTTTCTCAAATCAAAGCTATTTCAATCATAAACAAACAATTTACAGATCGAGTTACATATTAGCATAGGAGCCCTTCTTTGATATCACCTTAACAACTCTCTCATCCATTGAATTCCTTCCTTTGAGGAAATACAGGCAGAATCACCTGATGACAGAATCACCTCCCAGAGCTGCTGTTTTGAGGTAAACTGCTGCCCACCCTCATAGAGCTTCCTTTTAAGGATGCTCCACAGGTTCTCAATAGGGTTGATATCAGGGGATGATGGTGGCCACATCATGATTTTTTCTCCCTTTAGCATGGGATGGTGCGTAGTCTTGCATGAAAGTGATTTTATTCCAGAAGGCAAAGCTCTTCTTTTTATACCATGGCAGGAAATGGGAAGTTAGGAACTCCACATATTTTGTAGAGGTCATTTTGACACCTTCAGGCACCTTAAAGGGCCCTACCAACTCATCCCCTATGATTCCAACCGAAAACATCACTCCACCACCTCCTTGCTGACGTTGCAGCCTTGTTGGGACATGGTGGTCATTCACCAACCATCCAGAACTCCATCTCATCATGTATTTCTGAGCCCACTGCAGTTGTTTTTCCTCGTGGGAATTGTTTAAGGGTGGCCGAAATACAGCTTTATGCACATCAGCAAGCCTCTGGAGTATCCAGCATCAAGAGGTTTTTGGGACTCCTGAGGCACCAGCAGCTTCAAATACCTGTTTGCTACTCATCAGTGGCTTTTTCACACCTACTCTCTTAATACGATAAATTTGCCTTACAGAAACTTTCCTTAACACGCATTTATCTGAACTAACGCATCTTCACTCTGAATCAGACACAAACCTTCTCACAGTACGATGATATCTCTTAATTTTTTGTGAAATATCCTGTGTTTTCATACGTTTTGCAAGATACTGCACTATTTCAGACTTTTTATATGCAGAAAGATCTTTCTTTTTTCCCATATTGCATAAAATTTGTGACTTGCTTAATAATGTGGAACAACCTCCTTTAGTAGTTTCCTGTTAATTAGGCTCACTTGGCACATAAATTACCAAACCTATCCTAGATTGATGTCATCTAAACAGACAGGGGAAGACGCACAATTGAAAACTTTCACTGAAAAACTAAAACTCAAATGTTTGTTTAATTGAACTTGTATTTGCATAATAATTTGGAACACAGTGTATTTACACCTGCATTAGTATGTGTTTTTTTTTTTATCTAGATAGGATACACAAATGCAAATTACCAAGTGGGAATCTTTATCAGTTGTAATGGTACAAAAAAAAAGATCACTACAGTAGTTTATATTATTATAAAATACTGACAGTATTCAATGTGGGTCAAAGGCAGTCAAAGGTTTGGACACATCTTCCCCTTTTCTTTATTTGTTATTATTCTCTACATTGTAGATTAATACTGAAGACATCAAAACTATAAAAGTAACATACATGGATTTATGTAGTGAGCATTAAACTGTAAACAAATACACTATTGGAAATAGAGTTGGAATAAAGTAGTTTTACCTTCTCATGAAATGATTGTGACAATGTCATTTATTCTTGATAGATAAAGTGTATCTTCTCAAAACTTTATCGATCAATCTCTTCCAAACATATCAGTGAAAATTAAACTACATTAACCTGATGTGTATAAATATGAATAAAAAGAGGAATGTGTCTGAAAACAAAATGATTCCAACTTAATGGGCAACACTGTATTTTAGATTCTTGAAAGCAACCACTTTTTACTTTGATGACAGCTTTGCACACTCTGGGCAATCTCATGAAGTACTCACCTAGAAAGCAGACTAGTATCTGATAAAAGGAAAATGACAGTCGACTTTTACTTTAGGACATGAAGGTCAGTCAATCCAGAAAATATCAAGACCTTTGTACGTATGCTTAGGTACAGTCACAAAACCATTAAACATTCTGATGACCGAAGACTGCCCCAGGAAAGGAAGACCAAGAGTTAGCTCTACTGAGAAGTTCATTAACAGTTACCAGCCTCAGAAATCAACAATTAACAGCACCTCAGATTAGGTCACATGTCAACATCAACTGTTAATAGGAGCCTGTGTGAATCATAGTCAAGTTACTGCAAAGAAACCACACAAGGAAAGGACATTAGACCAGTGGAAATCTCTACGAATGGGTTACAATTTGAGATTTTAGGTTTTAACCACGAGAAGCAGACAAGGTAAACGGATGGTATCTGCATGTGTGGGTCCCATTATGAAGAATGGAGAAGGATGGTGATGGTGTGGAGGTGCTTTGCTTTGTTGGTTACACCGTAGGAGATTTATTTAAAATTCAAGGCACACCTAACCAGCATAGCATTCTGCAGAGACATGCCATCCCATCTAGTTTGAGCTTAGTGGGAACAATGATTGTTTTTCAAATTTCAAGCTTTTTAAGAGCTATTAGTTAGCACTTTTTTATTGGATGTGACTAATCTGTCTTTATTATCAGGATATGTACCACAGTCCTTTAAAGTAGCTGTAATTAAACCTCCATGTAATTAAGCCAATTACAGACCAATATCTAAACTTCGCTTTCTCTCTAAGTTACTTGAGAAAGCTGTAGCCAATCAACTGTGTGACTTTCTCCATGAGAACAGTTTATTTGAGGATTTTCAGTCAGGATTTAGAGTGCATCATAGCACAGAGACCGCACTAGTCAAAGTTACAAATGACCTCCTAATGGCATCAGACAAAGGACTCATCTCTGTACTTGTCCTGTTAGATCTTAGGACAGTGGTGTTCAGGGGGGGCCTCGACACAGTCTGTATTCCCTTCTCTCTACAGTATGTTAATGTGTCATGAGCTACATAGTCTGGCGGCTCTCTGTCTAGATGACAGGATTGCTGATGAAACATGTATGACAGGTAACATATCCCTATTCTCTCTCTCTCTTTTTCTTTTTCTGATGCACACACACAACTATGAAGGATGATGCTAGCATTATAGCATTTAGATAAGCATGCTTAAATCCCCCAACAATCCAACTATACAGTTAAGTGCACTGAATTTCCTATTGACACCGATGTTTAAAATGCATTTTAATACATTTTAAGCATACTTATAATGTGTTATACTGTGCTTATAGCAATGTATAATTAAAGTCAATAACCACCCAATATTCATAAGGTTTTATGACTTATATGGTGTAGAATTATGATCTTCCACAATTGCTGGTCACTCATTGACATTTTTTGGCAAGGATCAATGTATTATAATTCTCACTGTATTAATACATTATAATAATTTCATTTTATGTCCCACATTCTTGTTTTGTTCAGATCAGTAAGCCTCTTTGAGAGTTAAAGTGGAAGTTCACTGGAAGCTGTTCCTCCTAGCAGATAGATGAAACATTCAAACCTAACAGACACTGTGCGTTTGCGTGATGCTACAGTCAGTTACATTATCCAGGATGCACAAGTGCATCTGTGAGCCAAAGTGAAGTCCCACCATCAAAAGTCAAGACACAAGGGAGTTCAACATGCTTCAAAGCAGTTTGTATAATGGTGTTGTCACAATACTTCTAAAGGCTAAGTACCTCTACCTGTTCTTAATGTCCACAACTGAACTCAAAGTTTTTTTTGCGTGTCTTTGTAGTGTCCATGCCATGCACTGTAGAGACACGGATGAAGCACTCTTTCATTGCCATCAGAAGCATTCACAGTGTTGCACTCAGTTGTTCACACAGAAAGATAAGTGTTCCACCAGGTGACCAGGTTCCTGCAGGGACAGACACCTGCTGCTCTTTGAAGGGTCAGTGGAGAACCTCGAAACAGTGCAATAGTTAAACAGATTAGGCCATATACGGTAAACAAAGGTCATACAGAGGTCAGAGGGTGCCTCGACACAGACAACCACACCTGCACCTGCAATGTAACAACATAATCTGTTATAAAGGTTATAAACTGTACCTGAGCTGCCCTTTCAGTGACAGAAGTTCAGAGGTTATGGCAGAAACACTTAGTTTCAACAGGCTGTTGATCAGATCTTCCACGATGAGGAAGCTGATAGTGATTTGGAGGAGGATGTGTCAGTAAGGACAGTGTCTAATAGTTGCAATGGTTATATGTGGTTATATTATAATAGTTTCAGAATGTTCTTGCCATTTTCAGTATAAATAGATTCTATGAAAATCATTATGGCTGTTATGTTTTCATGTCTTAGGTAAAACAGGACATGATATAGTGTGACTATATCCACTTGTTTTCTCCAAAAACAAATGGTGTAGAACCTAAAGAAAATACACTCTCATGCTATCTAAATCATAAATAAAGGAATAATAATTGATTTATTAATGTCAGATAGGCTATTTATGTATTCTAAATAGATCTGGAGTACAAAATTTGGTATAGACACATTTTATGAGGATTTTCTTGGACTGGGTCAATTTTGACTGTGAAGGCATTGAATATGAACAGTTTATAAGGGTTAATCTTATTCCTCAGATCGATCTCAGTTTGTTCATGTTAATGATGAATCCTCCATGCACACCAAAGTCAGTCACAGAGTTCCACAAGGTTTTGTGCTCAGACCACTTCTATTCAGCTTATATATGTTTCTTTTAGGGAACATTATTAGGAATCACTTCATTAACTTTCATTGTTATGCCAATAATACCCAATTATATTTATTGATCAAGCCTGATGAAACCAATGAAATAGCTAAACTTCAAACATGCCATTAGGACATAAAAAATTGGATGACCTGCAATTTTATGATGTTAGACACAGAACTGTAGTCCTCGTAAAACTCTCTTTCTAGAGACTTAGTTACTTTAGATGGGATCACCCTGGCCTTCAGTTCCACCGTAAACAACCTTGGAGTTGTTTTTGATCAGGATTCCTTTAACGACCAGATAAAACAAATTTCAAGGATTGTTTCTATTTTTTTTTTCACCTATGTAACATTGCAAAAATCAGGCACATCCCTTAGGACTTTGCAGCTGATTCAGAATGCTGCTGCACGTGTACTGACAGGAACCAAGATCAGAGATCACATCTCTCCCATTTGGCTTCCTATTAAATCTAGAATAGAATTTAAAATTCTTCTCCTTACATACAAAGCTCTTCATGGTCAGACACCATCATATCTAAAAGAGCTCATAGTACCTTACTACCCCTCTAGAACACTGCGCTCTCAGAATGCTGGGTTCCTTGTGGTTCCTATAGTTTCCAAATGTAGACTGGGAGCCAGAGCTTTCAGCTATCAAGCTCCTCTTCTGTGGAACAAACTACCATTTTGGGTTCGGGAGGCAGACACGGTCAACACTTTTAAGAGTAGGCCTAATCGTTGTCGTTGTTGTCGTCGTTGTCGTTGTCGTTGTTGCTACCATATCTCCATTACAGTTTATAGTTATTGTTTTGGTGCTGCTGTGCATCTGTACTCTCTCTGTCTCTATTTATCTATCTAAAAATTCAAAAAACAGATTCTGGTTTGTTTACTGTTATTTTGCTTACCAAATAATTCCACGTTTAATTTCATAGTTTCCTTGTGTTCATCTTCAATGTAGAAAGTATAAAAAAAAAAAAAAACCCTGAAAACTGAATGAGAAGTTGTGTCCAAACCTTTGAGTGATACTTTAAGTCATGGGACATTATTGTATTTCGTTTTTAATTTTAGTGCTGTATGCACATCTGTGTATTGTAATTTACTGAACATTAAATAAGGTATCATTGATTGACAGTATTCTTTAAATAGAAAAGGACCAAAAGTCAAGATTTGTTTCCCAAACTGAAATGCTATGAAATGCAAGATGGGAGAAATATGGAAAGAGAAAGGGAGACAGGAGAAAATGAATAAAAGATAGTGTATTGTAGGGAAAGAGAGGTTTCTCTCTACAGTATGTTAATGTGTCATGAGCTACATAGTCTGGCGGCTCTCTGTCTAGATAACAGGATTGCTGATGAAACATGTATGACAGGTAACATATCCCTATTCTCTCTCTCTCTTTTTCTTTTTCTGATGCACACACACAACTATGAAGGATGATGCTAGCATTATAGCATTTAGATAAGCATGCTTAAATCCCCCAACAATCCAACTATACAGTTAAGTGCACTGAATTTCCTATTGACACCGATGTTTAAAATGCATTTTAATACATTTTAAGCATACTTATAATGTGTTATACTGTGCTTATAGCAATGTATAATTAAAGTCAATAACCACCCAATATTCATAAGGTTTTATGACTTATATGGTGTAGAATTATGATCTTCCACAATTGCTGGTCACTCATTGACATTTTTTGGCAAGGATCAATGTATTATAATTCTCACTGTATTAATACATTATAATAATTTCATTTTATGTCCCACATTCTTGTTTTGTTCAGATCAGTAAGCCTCTTTGAGAGTTAAAGTGGAAGTTCACTGGAAGCTGTTCCTCCTAGCAGATAGATGAAACATTCAAACCAAACAGACACTGTGCATTTGCGTGATGCTACAGTCAGTTACATTATCCAGGATGCACAAGTGCATCTGTGAACCAAAGTGAAGTCCCACCATCAAAAGTCAAGACACAAGGGAGTTCAACATGCTTCAAAGCAGTTTGTATAATGGTGTTGTCACAATACTTCTAAAGGCTAAGTACCTCTACCTGTTCTTAATGTCCACAACTGAACTCAAAGTTTTTTTTGCGTGTCTTTGTAGTGTCCATGCCATGCACTGTAGAGACACGGATGAAGCACTCTTTCATTGCCATCAGAAGCATTCACAGTGTTGCACTCAGTTGTTCACACAGAAAGATAAGTGTCTACTTTTTCACCTCAACAACCTGAGCAATGTATCAGGGGCTGTAATTTAGGGAGTTACATCTTTTGTTACATACTGTTTGCTAAATTCCAGACACAAAAAAGGTGGAGATGGAAAAAGGTTTCAGGTTCAATGATCCAAAAAACGCTTAGTTTGAAGCATATTGACGCCTTAATCATAGTCAGTACTAGATGGTAGCTATGAGAATATGGACTAATGGAAATATTTGGTATTCAAAATAGACCTTTCAGTGGAATCTCTCATATCCATTAGACTGCTTGTGTACAAGTGAAAAGAATTTACCATAAAGGTCATGGAAATGTTACCATTAGTTTAGACCATAGATGGTATAAATATGGACATAACGACACCCACAGGTTTTTGAAGAGCCATATGTGACTTTCAGGCAAGTCCTGTCACTGCTCCCCCATAGCTAATCAAAACTGGCAAAGACGTGACGTGAATGGACTTATGAAAAACTACAGTTTTTGGTACTTCTGCATTGGCTTCATTTCACAGCCAGAGGTTTCCACTTGGTTTAGACTAGTGGTTCTCTTTTCTGGTGTGCCCCTCTTCAGAAGCCAGAAAAATGTAATGCTCCTTACGTCACAATTAGCATCACCCATTTACCAATAAGAGGGTAAACAACTAATAACTACTGGTCTGATGGTAGAAGCTCTCAGTGCGGGCTGATATCGATACCTTCTTCTCGATCGCAGCAAGGAGAAAATGCCATAGGATGTTAAGTGCACTTTAGGGGGGAGCTGGGAAGGTAAGTCATGGTTGTTCATGACTTAACTTGACAAGTTAAATGGTGAACAACCACAACACAAATAGACAGGGAGGGGCAGTGGTACAGTATTCAGATCCTTAGGTGAAAGTACTGCTACCACACCATAAAAATGAAAATGTTTAGTAAAAGTATGTAAAAAAGAAGATTTTATTGTTAGGAGCATATTTATCCAACAAGAAATATAGAAGAGCACAGAATTATTACTACTTTCACATTTAAGATTCAGCCTACTAAATTAGACAGAAACTCGAGGTGCAGACAGTGTGTGTGTGTGTGTGTGTGTGTGTGTGTGTGTGTGTGTGTGTTGACAGAGTTGGAAGATGAAGGACATTTAGTCAGGTGTGAATGAAGCTGTGAGGACTCAAAGATATCTTTTGGGAATTGTTTAGCACCTGTCTAAAGACATGCTGCTGCTAGGTGTGTGTATGTGTGTGTGTGTGTGCTCTCTCACTGTTGCACTTCTTCACATGCACTCATACTCACATCGTTCTTACTCTCACACGTCCTCACAGTCTCACAAAAAAAAAAATCCGGCACAAGAAAAAAAACAAAAAACTGCAGAGGCTTGACCACGACTAACGGCTCCATGACAGCAGCCGGCCGGATGTGGAGTGTGAAGGTGATTTTCTGAAGTGGTGAAACTGTCTTATTCGGCTTTACGTTATTGATATGATACAAAATCAGTTCCGAATACAGTTTCACCACTTCAGAAAATCACCTTCACACTCCACGTCCAGCCAGCTGGATTTTTTTTTTTTTCTTGTGCCGGATTTTTTTTTTTTTTGCTGGCCAAATAATTCCACATGTTTAATTTCATAGTTTCCTTGTGTTCATCTTCAATGTAGAAAGTATAAAAAACAACAACAAAAAAATATATATTGAATGAGAAATTGTGTCCAAACTTTTTAGTGATACTTGGGACTTTATTGTATTTTGTTTTTAATTTTAGTGCTGTATGCACATCTGTGTATTGTAATTTACTGAACAGAGTCAATCAATCAATCAGTCGATTAATTATTAAATAAGGAATCATTGATTGACAGTATTCTTTAAATAGAAAAGGACCAAAAGTCAAGATTTATACTACAAGAGTTACTCAACACCCTGGAAATATTCGATGAACCAGTGGTTTAACTGCTTGCCTTGCTGGCAAAATCATGGATGAATAGGTGTAGTCTGGGACCCATAAAAATCACAGGTTTAACAGAACACACGTCTGACCACACCCACTCTGACATCAGTGATGCTGGCCATAGTCAGAGGTGAAATTCAATCCAAACTTTCAACCAGAGAGGGCAGTAAAACCACGATCAATGCTGTGCTCTCTAATGTTCTGCTGATGGGGGTGGTCAGCCACACAGAGCAGCGCCCAGGGAGCAGTTAGGGGTTTGGTGCCTTGCTCAAGTGCACCTTGGCAGTGCCCATACTTTCATCCATACCGGGCTTGAACCGGCCACCTTCCAGTTCCCAAGCCAAATCTCTACAGACTGAGATACTGCCACTCAGATGTTTAATAAGGAAGAAAGTACTCTACATTCAACATGATTACTAGACATTAGCGATATACATTATGAAATCTGGGAGTCTCTGGACACGCTCACATGTTGGCATACAGAGCAGGCCAGGTCAGGTGTCATAAGGCTCCATCTCAAACAGAAGGAGGTGAGGCAGGAGCAGTGTGGCAGAACTACAGGGACCGAACAGAGTGCTCACGTGTGGTGGGGCTGACCATTGAACCTATTCTTTAATATGAGCTGTGACCCAGTTTCTTTGACTATGCTGGTTTTTCATTTTCACTTTTTTGATGGTTTGTTGGTTTCTGTACTGACCACTTCTTGAGCAGAACAATTCATCACCTTTTTTTCAGCCACTTTTAAGCATTAAGTAATTAAACTTGTTACAAGAAATAAAATAGCACAAGCATCCTCATGTAACAAGCTGGAGGAGAACCAAAAAAATGACTGGCACCATATCCATCTTTCAGAGGATGAAGTTATTTTTACTTTTCTAGATTTTATTATTTAATCATTTTGTTTTCCTGCCTCCTCAACTGTATAAAGGGCCTGTCAATATCTCATTCATTTTTTCTCATTCGCTTTTATTTAAGAGCCGACATGACATTAAGGAAATGACATGCAAAAAGGGTCCTAAGTTGGGCTGTGAGGCGACAAGAGCGCCTCAACCACCAGGTCATCATTTTAGCTCTTTAGAGGACAGAGTGCGTGGTGTTCGTTTGCAAGTGCATTAATGAGTGTGATAGATAAAATATGCATGTGTTGCTTGAGTGCTAATCTGAATGTTGACAGTGATGGATCATGAAGACAGAATGGCAGTCCACAATACAAAGTAGCTAGGCTCTCCATCATCCAGTGTGACAGAAACAGGTGACTGGTCAATTTGATCTGCTTGTCACTAAATATAATGTATAGTCTTTGATTCTAAAAATGAAAGCTGGATGTTAGTGGCTCAGAGGCGAGAACACAATTCAGTGACTTTCAGTGGGAAAAAAATATATAGATAAAAAATGCCATGCTTGATGGCGGCTAGTGTTCTGTTACTGGTTGAAGTAACTGGATTCATCTGTGCTACACTCAGCTGAACTATATTTGCTTGTACTCCCTTATGCTGGTTTTACATTGTTCCTGGCCTCCCATGAATTTGGAGCTCCGTGGGAGCATTGTGTTGTGCAAGTCATTAACATACTCTGTTGCCAGCATACTACACAAAAAGAAACCGTTAATTTCGGTTCAGTTTGTTTCCTGAGTACAGAATACTTCTGTTTGTGGTCTTTTTTAACATGGTACACTTTGCTGAAACAGTTAACAACAATGATGCCTAACCTGCAAGACTGATCCTGAATCTGCGTCTCTCTCCACTAGTGGAGCAGTGAAAAGCATGCGATTGCCTCTTTACTGGGTTACTTACATTATGTTAGAGGACATTAGCATAAAGGTGTGTATTTCTTAACTTTACCCTGAAGTGCCACTGGGCACTATTTAAAGATCTGTAGCTCAGCGAGTGGTGCTGGTCTGTCCTAATGTGTGAATGTAAATGTAAATGTGATTTGGTCTGGAGAATGATATCTGTCTTATAAATTATTAACTGTGAAATCATGAACTTATTTTATTAACTTTATTTTTTTTATTACCTTGTTGACATGAATGTATGTATGTGCAGCAAGAATTTTTTAAAACGCAGATGCTGATGCAAAAACCTCTCAGTGACTGTTGCAACATGGTATTATGATATCTACGTATATTTTTTTCATTAATTATTCTATGTTGTTTTATGTTCAAAATGGGCTCTGCTGCATACTTAAATGGGCAACTATGTGTCTGAATATCTCCTTAAATGTGCACACAGATAGAAGACTTCACACGCAATGCTCATACAAGTATGCAAACATAATATGGAAAGGAATATGGTTGAGACATGGTCGTTTTGTCTCACTCACACACAGTCACACAGTGCAGGGATCAGTTCCAGTGAATGCCTCAGAAAAGCAGTTTTGAAGCATTCACACAGAGGATTTGCAGCATCTCCTTCTGCCTGGAACAAAGAATTAATAGCCTTCTGCTTCACAGAGCTACCTCTACCACTCTTCTCCATCAGAGAGAGGACGTCTTAGACTTACATTTCTGTGCTCTAAAATATGCATATGTATATTTTACATCAGCCTGTATACATCACACACATAACACCTCAAATAACATACAACTGTTCGATTAGCTTTGGAAACAGATCCCCACTGCCTGCACATTTTTGTTCCTTCTTAATTAATTTACTATTAATTAACTCTCCAGTCAAGCTTACATGATTGACACAAGACAACATTTTTTCTTTCAATTCACCTTTAGAAGGTTGGCTAGTGGACAGCTTTGCGAGAGCAACGAGAGGTGTTCTGTTTGCATCAAACACTTCACTGCAGTTCTGAGTGGAGTGGTGAGAAAGATGGGGCCTAGAGTAACCTATGGGTGAGGTCAGAGGGAGTGTTTAAATGGTAAATGGACTGTACTTACATATCTCCTTTCTAGTCTTCTGACCACTCCAAGGGCTTTTACACTACATATCTCTTTCACCCATTGACACACATTCGTATGAATGTCAAACACATACACCCATGCAAGGCAATTGCTCACCAGTCTTTTGGGAGCTTTGGCTAAGCCTGAAAATGTTTTTTTGGAGGGGACGTTGTGGAGCATGGGTAAGGAGCAGACATGAGACAGGTCTAGCTACTGCATATTTTGTTGAAATACTCAAACTAATTAATTCTCTCACATATTTTTATCTGTAAATACAGGAAAATATCAGGGAAAGTGGTTTTGTATCATGAACTAGCGAATAAAAGCTGCTAAGGTTACCCATGGCCTCAGAGTTATGACTTTGGTGATGTAGATGAGGCACCCTCCCTCTGCTCCATGGCTATGTTTATGGAGTCCTTTTAAAATGAGACTCTATGGCCTACAGTTGATTGGCTTGCCACTTGCCTCACGTAGATTCAAGATATTGATAGTGTCATCGCCACACTCAGAGCTAAGAAAACTTTAAGTTGAGAAGCAGATGCCAAACCTGAGAGTTTTGTAATTGTGGAAAATGCAGAGGGGCCCAGATTACCTCATTTATGACAGATGTCTATGCAAAACTGTTAGGCATGAAGCACCCTGGATACTGCCCACCATTCCCTAGCTCCAAAGCCCAAAATAGGAGCAATTCTATGGTTGTCACAGTCCACCATTTTCAAACAACAAATCTTTTCCATGACAAGGACTTTCTGAGACAGTGGATGTCATAAAACAGAGCCGCTTTCATCATACTGGTTTCCCCCTTTTCTCCACCTGGAGTCCGTTTACCCGGTCGGCCAGGTGGAATCTTCCACAATAAACCTTTTTCACAGCAGCCGTTTTGACATGAAGCAGTTGGGTCAAAGTTTCTAATAATACTGATTATGTTCTGTTCCACCGAGGTCAAACAGTTGCATTGAAGAAAAAAAACAACAAATGTTCTATTTCTGCATGTATGTGTGTGTGTGTGTGTGCGTTATTACTTACTATTTATAGGTCTCTGAGCGAACATATTCGAAAACATGGGAGACGCCCAGCTGGAACTGGTCTGCAATGGGAGTGACCCAGGGATTATTCTCTGCTTTAAACACCTGCTTCGGACCAGTCAGATCCAGATTACCTGCAGACAGAAAGACAACTGACCTGAAGACACTCATCACCACGTTCACACCTGAAGCTGCTCAGTACAACCTCAATTTGATCTGTCGGCCGGTGTAGTATACACATAAAGGAGGTAAGATAAAGCTGGACAGGGAATGTTTGCTTACATCTAATATCATACTGGACCCAGATAAATGTGACTGGCTTGGTTAAAAGTTTAATGGATCACGTGTTGGATTGAAACTGTGAAACAATACTGTTAATCAGCGATGAGGCTCATGTGGTAAGATAAGACAAAGATGGATAAAAAAAATACACAATAAGTAAATAAATAAATAAATGTTGGTGCCCTGGTGGCTCAGCTGGTAGAGTGTGCTCCCCACATACACAAGGCTGAGTCCTTCCTGCAGTGAACTGGTTCCGACTCCAGCTTGTGCTCCACGGATGTTGCATTTGTTGTGTGTCGTCCCCCCACTCTCCCTGCTTTCCTGTCTGTCTTCAGCTGTCCGCTGTTGTCCTCTGAACAACTTTCCTGACTTGAAAGTTCTTACCAGTGAGTCCGAGCGGGGTCATTCAGCCAGGACTCTGTGATGCTACACTCTCCATACTCCCTCTGTAGCATGGTTAGTGCTGTTAGCTCCCCCATCTTATTAGGGTTAGATCTTACGTTGCCCATGATAACAGAAGATATGCATGGTTTGTACCCTCTTTTCTGCTGCTGGCACTTCAGCTTCAGATCCAGCTCTGCATAGCCGTCTTCTTCTCCTCGCTTCAGCACGGATCACTAGCCTTTCCACAGAGAGTATGCTTGTGCTACACTAAGAGATGTTCTCCAGTATAAACTAAAGACATGGAACATGACAGAGGTGATCAGCCAGCTAGCCAGCCAGATTATATGGCCATATTAAGTATTTTTACATTCATGTGACATCACTGCACCATAGATATTCTAATAGCTGAGGCTGGCCTGAAAGCAGAAATGGCTAAGACTCCATTAACCAGAAAATGTTTCCACCAAGGACCCAGTTCACTGAGGAATGATGGTTAAATCTGTGATTCTGGAGGCATAATCTAGAACGCTGATTGGCAGGAAATATTAATCAGCTTGAAGCATTCTGATGACATGCAGTGCATGTGACAGCTGTACTTTCTGGTTGTAAATGTGGTTTAATACCACAAAGGCTGCAGAATTCTGGGAGCAGCAGAACAAATTATTGTTGTTTTAAAGAAGAAGTTAATTGGCTTTTCTTCATCATTTAGTACTACACAGGGCATGAGTCTGAACAGGGATAATAAGTAGATAAGTTGGTTCACGGCAGCCTGTCACCTCCTTCAAGTCGCATTACTCCCTGCAATGTTTTAAACTGATTTGTTGCCAAAAATGGTCATTATCTTGTTTTGTAGACACATTTTTGATGAACAATTGCGGCAAGCTCACAAAGACTGTCAATTCATAATAAAAGTCAATTCAATTTGTGTCCGGTTGGGAAGCTGCAGGGGTAGAAATGTTTTGTTTGCATGAGCAGCAAGTCAAAAGAGATATCCGATTCATAATCAGGGACCATTCTGCAGGCCGGATGTGTCCATCCAACTATCGCTGGCATATACAGTATGAATGTGTGTGTGTGTGTGTGTGTGTGTGTTTCTGTGTGTGCGTGTGCATGTACGTGTGTGTGTGCGTGTGCGTGTGCGTATGTCAGTACCAAGTTCAGGGGGCAGGACAGTCAACCTGTTGCCCTGGATGTGAAGCTCTTTGAGATGAGCCAACTCTCCTATCTCCTTAGGCAAAGAGATGAGATCATTATCCCTCAGACTCAACTGGAAGAGAAGAAACAGAAAGAGGACACACTGTTTTTACACAACATCTGATACTTCATAACGAAACCTAAAACAAAATAGTGCCAATAAACTTAACTTTTGATTTCATTTATCTTGTTGCTTTCATCACTTTCATCATTGGCTTGTTGTTTACCACAAATCTTCATTTTCTTTTTTCCTTTCTTAATTTATAAACAAAAATGTTCTTTTGTATGACTCAATAGAGTTTATGGCACAAAAGTTAATCATAGAAATCCAGAAAACATTTTCTCCATAAAACATGATCCAGTTTCATCAGTGAAAAAGTTGGTGTGTGACTTAGTACCATAAAGCTTTACATGCTTCTCACAGGAGATCAGACCTGAATCAAACAACGTTACAGATGTACAGTATGGATGATGTATGTATGTGTATGTAAATACATTGTAAATACGTTTCTATTAAATTCCATAGTGATAATTTTTAAATGCTTATCCTGTTGATTTGTTGAGCTTGGTAACTCATGTATGCACTGGATTACCAATTGACTTGGCTAACTATGTCAGCCACGTTGACATGAACCAGTGTTAATTTCGTCAGACGAGACGAGACGAAATATGTTCGTCAACGAGCCTTTTTCCCTTGACTAAGACGAGACGATGACGAGACGATACAATGTTCTAAAAACACTGACGAAAAATGTGCCAATGTGCGTTTTTGTTGACGAATAAAAACGAGACGAAAATGTCATGCAAGAAATAAAAAATAAACAAAAACGTCAGTTCTTTTACTGTAGGCAACGTCACGGCCACACGTTTGATATCCTCTTGCTGCGCACCTGTGGCTTGAAAACAAACAGCATGCAGGGACAGCGTAATCATGCTTGGGAGGAAAAGGAGACTGGACGTGTGGTCCCATTTCAATTATTTAGAAGAAGAGAAAAAGTCACAATGCCTCGTAATGACGGATGGGAATATGTGCGGCAAAAAAATTGCTGGTAAAAATACCACCAACCTGAAAAGGCACATCAACCTCAGCCACCCAAATATTAAGGTAAGCTAACTGGTCTGGCACGCATCTGAATGCATTGGTAAGCTAATCCTAGCAGCTAGCATCCATGCAAGTAGCCAATATATATAATGTCTCTAATAAATATAAAAAAAGAAATCAAGTGCATATTAAGTGTGTATTGAAACAACAGACAAGACACTTAGCAAAGTTGCATTGAAGATGAATTCATTCAATTCAATTCAATCAAGACATTTAATCAATATGTTAGCTGTGGAACACAAGTGAACTGGAATTAATAAACCAAAAAAATATTCCTGAAATAAATAGAAAAAGACTCAAATGTTTTGACTAAAACTGGACTAAAATACCATGTGTTCACGTTTGACTAAAACTAGACTAAAATTTTGAGACTTTTAGTCGACTAAAATATGACTAACAAAAATGATTTGTGAAAGACTAAAAGTGACTAAGACTAAGAATGAACGTTGACACAAGACTAAGACTAAGACTAAATTGAAAAATGGGTGACAAAATTAACACTGACATGAACTTACTATTTGCAGCTTGGTCAGCTTCCCGATGTCCGCAGGCAGGACCTCAAAGTCATTGTCACTCAGATAGAGAGCACGAAGAGTGGCTGCAAAACAAGAATCTCTGTTAGTCTGCATGTGTGTGAGGCAACCAGACACAAACAGACCTAAACCTAAAGGTCTTAAACAGACCTTTAAACAACCAAAAAACAAGCTACAAGTTCATACATGTATGAATGTATGTAGCAAATATGACATTGCCTAGCCTACAATGCAATTAGATAATTGTCTGTTGAACATTAGGTTAAAGCAACACTGTGCAACTGTTTTACCTTACAAATGCCTATGTCATTCCTACTCTGCGCCCTGAACACCTGTTCTTGCACTACGTAATTTGGTGAAACTTTTCATATAAAAACATCTAAATCTATATACCATCTATAATATTATTCACAGAGAGAGACAAAGCACAACAGCAATCACAGAAACTGCATTCCTATAAGTATGATTAATAGTAATAATAATAACAATGATAATGTCAATTATATTGGCAGTGGGTGTCAAGCAGAACAGCAAGTGAGTTGTCATAGTATTTCTCCATTTCTCATTGTAAGGTTGCTAGGCAACCAGCTGAGACTTCAGAAAGAAAACCACCATTACAATACAGTAATTCATGAATTCCAGTAAGTTGTTCTCTCCTCCTATTACACTGACATCTGACTACCAGTAAGCACTAAAATCAGCTTTAAGTCTAGCCATGGACATACAGGACTACTACACACAGGTTAAAGTCTGTGTAAAGGCAATTAAATATTAAATATGTTGGACAATAGTTGCTGAAAACATGTGAAAAGACTTATTACTGAAATGTGGAGTTAGAGGTTCAAACAGTTTTTCACCAGTTTTCAGTCCAGGATTTTGTGGGCGGTCCTAAAGGGTGGCTCGATGACACGCTGAGGCCACCCTGAGCAGAGAGATAGAGATGAATTCTCGCTCAGAGTGTTTCAAAGTTAGGCATGTCATTTTCTGAACTCATCTGACACGTTTCAGTTGCTTCAAAATGGCTGCTTGACTGCTCCCATGAGTGGCCGTGGCTCCAGCACATTCAGAGAACACGCGATTTTGACACCTAATTTCATAAACCTGTTAGTATTTTTAATCATTCAAATTTAGCTGGATGGTTAATAACACTTAATAACATCGTCTTTGGTCTGGCACACTCAGAACACATTCTTATTTTACACAGACTTTAAATGAAATAATAAGGATGCTCTAATAATCAATATCAACTTACTGGTATCAATCTAGATGATTATGATCATTATTGACAAAATGGCAACATTGTTTTTTAACTAACAACAATATGTAGGTGTGGTAACTTCAGCTGGAAAAGAACCACTCGACAATGTCTTGGCCGTAGTTGCACTTTATATAAGGATGGCAAAAATAAACATTAGATCCAGAGTTCATCTGTAACATCTCTGTCGGTGGGAGGTCAAGCATACAACAACGCCAGGGGCGGGAGTGTCCTTCAAAATAAATGCAACATATGCAACATCGACCCCTGGTGGGCGCATGGCTCTTGTGCTCTTATTCTGAAAAAGATATGGGGTACGGTCGAATAGTCAAAAAAATTAGCTCCTAAGTCCTTTCCTAACCACTTTTCCTTGACCTCAATAGAAAACGTCACGAGGTCAAGGAAAGATGTGAAGGATAATTCGTAAGGAGTTAGGAGAACGCGACCGACTGCACTTACACTAGACTACATCATTATGCGACGGCGAATGTTATTGATGTGACCTGTGGAAAAAAACCATAGATATATACACGTGTATATATCTATGTGGTAAAACTACAAAGTTCATAAGATGGACTACAAAACGCGCATCTGAGATACTTACCAGATACTCCCCGTGCGCTCTTAGCATGTAGTTTAATGCAGGAAATATAAACGTGGAAAACACGGCGAAAAATATGACTTCATTATCAATGTCAGAATTCAAATAATAAATGAATATTGTCCACCTGTCACAGAAGTCAGATGAAGTGTTTGTTACGCTGGTATGGTCGCTCACCCTCCTGTCCACTCATATAGAAACATATTAACAAGTTATGGCAAAGATATATGATTAATCAGCAACGGTAACTTCATGATGATCTGCAGGACGCTGGATGTCACAGTTACAAATAGTTTTTACTCTGTGTGTGAACGCAGCTCCACAGTCAACAACAGAACACACTTCATGATCAAAGTTTTACATCACGTCAACACGTATGTTCATATGCACACGCTCTCTCTGCTGCAGGCTGCATCACACTGTTTAAATACATTAATGTTTTCTTTCTTATGTCTGGTTGAGAATGACTGAACGGTGCGCCTGATTTTTTGTCGCTGCCGCAAGGAATTGTGGGGCGGCATTACCTCCTTTCCTTTGCTAAAGGATGGTCCGGTGTATCCTATGCTAAAGGAGATAATAAAGGAAGCATTGAAGCTTCTTTCCTTAACAGTTTGAGAATTCGAACAGCTCTTATCATGGCGGCTACGTTAATACTTCCGGGTCATTTCACTCAGTTAGGAAGGTTCCTAAGCAAATTTGACTATTCGACCGCACACTAAGTTAGTAATGTTCAGTGTTTCTCCAACAACAAACTCCCTAGGCCCTAGTGAATGAAGAGAATGAACAAGGGCTTACAGTTCTGGGGACAAAGAAGAGCTGAGGATGGTACAGAAAGAGCTTAAAAAGGAGACAGGGAAGGGAAAGGCCACCTATAGGAGAAAGTTGGAGGAACAACTTCAACTTAATAACACAGGACATCTGGAAAGGACTGAAAACTAACTCTGGTCAGAATAACAACAGTGGGAGGAGTTCAGTAGTAGGAGTCAGTTGTCAGTTAAAGTCCTTTATTTGCTTCTGTCTGAGTCTCATCAATAAACTGATTTGCAAACTAATTATTTAGCATTCACCCTGTAAAAAACACAACTTTAGAGTAGTGTGTGTTACTGTACACTTACTGAGGTAGAAGAAGTTTCCGGGCAGGGAATTATGGTTCAGGTTGTTGTAGGTTAGGTCCAACACTTCTAGAGCTGGCAACGAACCAAATCCTCTGGGCAGGCTGCTCAGACGGTTCATGCTGTGTTCACAAAGATACACACACAAAGCCATTACTGTAAAAATACACTTCATGTCAGACTTTTGCTGCTTTTAATTCAAATTCAGGTAACAAAGTCACATTTTATTGATTCATTTCAATCTAAATCTAATATACAACCCCAATTCCAAAAAAGTTGGGACGCTGTGTAAAATGTAAATAAAAACAGAATGCAATGATGTGCATATCTCAGAAAACCATATTTTATTCCCAATAGAACATAAACAACATATCTTCTTATCTATACATGTTAAAACTGAGACATTTTACCTTTTCATGGAAAATATTAGCTCATTTTGAAATTGATGGCAGCAATACATCTCAAAAAAGTTGGAACAGGGGCAACAAAAGGCTGGAAAAGTATACGGCACAAATCAAAAACAACTGGAGGAGCATTTGACAGTTAATTAGGTTAATTGGCAACAGGTCAGTAACATGATTGGGTATAAAAGGAGCATTTCAGAGAGGCAGAGCCTCGCAAAGACTTTGAAGATCCAACCATCTACAGTGTAAAATATCATCAAACACTCAGAGAATCAGGAGGAGTCTCTGTGCGCAAAGGACAAGGTCAAAGGTCAAAACTGGATGCTCATGATCTTCAGGCCCTCAGACGACACTGGAATAATAACAGGCATGATTCTTGACTGGAAATCACTGCACGGGCTCAGGAACACTTTCAGAATCACTGTCTGTGAACACAGTTCATCGTGCAATCTACAAATGCAAGTTAAAGCTACATCATGCGAAGAAGAAGTCACATGTGAACACTATCCAGAAATGCCGCCGTCTTTTCTGGGCCAAAGCTCATTTAAAATGGTCTGAGGAAAAATGGAACACTGTTCTGAGGTCAGATCAATCAAAAATTTAAATTCTTTTTGTAAACCATGGGCACTGTGTCCTGCTGCCAACTCTTCATCTCTGATGGTATGGGGTTGCATTAGTGCCTATGTCGTCAGCAGCTTACACATCTGGAAAGGTACCATCAATGCTGAAAAGTACATAGAGGTTTTAGAGCAACATATGCTCGCACAATTTATTGCCAATGCATCAGTTATTCAAACCTGAGTTTGGCGTCAGGCTACCATGACAACAGGTGAGCTCAAGCACTGAGCACTGCACACCGTGCCACTTCACCTCCAATACATGCACATTCAAACTTCTGAAAGACTACTAGACTTCTAGGTAAGAGTAGGTGGGTAAGAGTAAGAGCAGTGAAATGGGTACAAATAAGCTTTTTGTAGAAAAACTAGACAGATACATTTTGAAATTATCCAAAGCAGTCTGAAGAGGAAGAATTTCTTAGTAAGTGAAATAAAAATAGAAACACAACTGACAAAGGTAATTAATATTTGCAGACACTGGATTTATGTTAATTTTATTCTCTATTTTATCTTCAGATGTTTAACTTGACTTAATGTGTTTTTGAGATGATAGCAGGTTGGGAGAACATGATGCATAAGTAAGTTACCACAATAGACTACATTGTTGTGCGTCTGTGTGGGGCAGTGCAGAGAGGACAAACAGACAGACGGAGAGACTTTAACAAATTGTCAAATGTTCAGTGGTGGAACATACTTATTATTCCTAGAGGCTAATTTTAACTATATTAGTGATAGAAGACAGCCCTCTGACTTTGTGTGTGTGTTTTGGAGCATTGAGAGGGCAGACAGACAGAGCAAAGCTTTTCCTCACATCATGCAAGTGTGTTAACAAACAATTAAATGTTCAGCAGTGAAACAAACTTATTTAAAGAATATTTGTGTAGTTTAGGTATTTTTCCTATTTTCAGCCCCTATCCTATCTTAATAACAAGTACTGTCTGTGCACCCAAAGCCTGTATGTAACATTAATTAAATAACCGCTGTCATCATATAAAATGAACATAGACTTGCAATAATGACACACAGGGTTCAGACCAAACAGTCCAGTGTAGTGTTGCTAGTCAGGTGTAGTGTCGGTGTGGTGTATGTAAGCTTCATATGCAATGAAATGTAATGCAGTCATATTAACGTGTTAACATTACACATCGCCTACACCACATTAGCATGATGCCTGTGTAACCATTGTTAGTCTATGGCGGCTGTAGGTGTGATGTCAGGGGTTGGTCGAATCACAGAGGTTTTGTCAGGTGCTAGTGAGGCGTTTGAGGTGCTGGTGTGCATGAATGTTTCACTGCATACACTTAACGTCTGGGCTTTTAGGAAGGGGTGGAGAGGCAAAAGCACATTGCTGTGCATTACAAAACAAGACAAAATGAAATCATTACGAAATGTAATGCAGTGCAATCATCATTGGAAGGAAAATCGTAATTGAAAATAAAATTCAATCAACTGCCGAGTCCTAATACACTGTAGCTTTTGACTCTTGAGTGTGCCTGACTCTGGCCCCGTCGCCCCCATACATTATTAATGACACTGCTCAGCAAATTCAGTATTAATACAACAAGCTGTGTGAGTGAAAACAGCCCCTCCCCCCTCTGCTCTGTGTGTCTGTGAGAGGGGCCAGGTGGAGCCCACCAATCAGAGCAGAGCAATCAACCGCAGCTGCTCGTGTGACAGTACACAGGGCTGAGAGAGAGAAAAACGTCTGAACGTCACTCCTCGAACAAAACAGGATTTCTGACCAAACCGTTGCTCCAATCACTGAACTGTGAGCAAGATGAGCCCTTCCTGAACGTCTAGACACCTGTTTTATGTCGCAACCAGGAAGAAAGGTCCCCCTTTGAGCGATTCAAAGAAACGTTACTTCTGCTGTCCTCCAGAAATTTTCCCGCCTTTTTAACATGGGAGTAGATGCGGCCATGGGTTGGTTTTGCTGCCGCATCTTTGTGTCTCACGCCGAAACTATAAATCTGAGAGCTTCAGCAGACGAATGAAGTCAGTGAGAAGAGGAATTTTCCTACGTTTCTAGCTATAAATTATTTCTGTAGCGCGACATTTGCGGCCTCGAGCGCAATTTACAAACTTTTTTTTTCGACGAATTTCTCTCTCCTTCTCCACTCTAGCGATGACATCACCCACTCTAGCGATGACATCACCCACTCTAGGTCTGGAACAGTCTTCCAATACGCACTCATTCATTTTTTGGCGTGGTTTTTGGCGATTTTTGGCAAAACCGTATGGTGAAACCCTTAGAAAAGCCATAGCCCGCGTCGCCCGGCCCGAGATGGTCGTTTTGATACCTTTTTTGTGTATGTGCGACCAAAACTGTGGGAGGAGTAGCGTGCCGAAATTCCTGGGATACGTAAGAATAATAAGCCCGGGGAATAGTATATAGTGCGCCTTGCAGGCACACTCAATGACTCAACTTTTTTATTTTTTATTTTAAAGATTATTTTTTTTGGCCTTTCCAAGCTTTATTTTTTGACAGAGACAGCTGAAGAGTGACAGGAATGCGGGGAGAGAGAGACGGGGAATGACATGCGGGAAAGAGCCACAGGTCGGGTTTGAACCCTGGGCTTCCACAGCAAGGCTGAGCCTTCGCACATGGGGCGGCTGCTCTACCAACTGAACTAAACACCGCCCCGAGAAATGACTCAACTTTTTGAGTAAGTAGGGTTATAACCAAAGAAAATCTTATTTTTTTTGGTGGTGCCTAAATCCAAAAGGCACTATAACCTCCAAAACAGAATCTATGTGTACAATTCTAAAAAGGTCTACAAGGAATTAAAACACTAAATAAGATCCACATTGCTGCAAAAGTAAAATCTACTTAAAGCGTAAGTTTTAGCAGCAAACACAGTGGAGTGGTAAACCATAACTGTGTAAACAAAACTGTGGCATAGATGAATTCATATTAATTAATATAGGCTACTCGCATACAGTCCAGACTATCATCAGTGTTTAGATTTGTGTGCCAACAGGTCCATGTTCTTTGAACAATAAACTGCAGAATGCATGGAGGTCGTCGGGGTATAGAGTACACGTTTTCTCAACATCTTTCTTTGTTTGTTTGTTTTTTTTCCCACCACCTCAATGGTCCAGAGTCAACTTTGGTCCTGTCCTGAAGACAGTCATCTCCCCTGATTCTGTGAAGTCACATCAGACTCATGTATGTATCTCTTTCTCTTTGTCAGTTTTGCTTTTTTGGGGTACATGTTCCTCCTTAGCTGGAGGTTGACCTCTGTGTTCTGTATAGGCCATGTCTCATTTTTCATCATCCAGAAAAGAGAGCTGCTGAAACAACACAGTCGTGGCTGTTACTGTGGCTGTAATGTAGACACTGCTGTTCATCATCAGGTGGTCTTCAAGTTGCCACCTACTGTACTGATGTAATTATCCGACTCATCATGGCGAAAAATACTTGCCAAGAAACTTGCAAGAATTACTGAGATAAGATAAATGAATTGTTGGAAGGTTTGAGAATTTTAGAATGCAGGTGTCTTATGTATCGGGTATTATGTAATGATCAATAATATGACCCACATATTTCTGCATCTATAACACAAGACAGTTAGAGTCAGAGGAGAGGAATGTTAAATTCACTGAGCCATGTTGGCTAAATTATTAGATTAGCTCACACTTTGTTGGAAAAGAAAACTCTGCTTCATATAATGAGAAGAAGCATGCTGACTTTTTGTCTGAATTTTACAGCCATTTTAAATGCTGGTTTGTGTTTTCATATTGTGGTAGACACTTAATTTTTTTTTTTCTGAAGGGTAGATTTAGTATTGACTCATGACTGCTGTGCTATTGTGGACTTGAGCTGAATACTATTTATTTGGTATAATCTACAATAATTAATGACAGAAATCATCTAAAATGCGCACCCATATTCCTGAATGTTGAGCTGGTGTTTCCAAACAGCTCTATGTCCCCAGTGGCAGAGGTTTGTGCTACTCCAAAATAAGTGACCAAATAATCAGCTGTTTGTGTTTGTGTGCACAAAGAATGGACCGGTCATAGAGACAACTTCTATTTCAATTCTGTTATCTGTGTTTGACAAATGAGATTAAGCACTTACAAGGTTCAAACACAGAGCACGTGTCCACTGACAAACACACACAAGCAACAGAAAAATAAACAGATGATGAAAAGTGAATGCACAGTGTGAATAGCAGTATGAGGCTTACACTATCCAGATGATGTTTGTCTGTGGATCAATACACACTAAGGCTCCTCTCCTAATCCTCCTGTCACTGACACCCTGCCTGTGTGCACATATATGTACACATAGCTGTGTACAGTGCATACGGAAAGTATTCACAGCGCTTCCACATTTCGTTATGTTACAGCCTTATTCCAAAATGGATTCAATTAATTTTTTTCCTCAAAAATTCTACACACAATACCCCATAATGACAACATGAAAAAAAGTTTTTTTTAAATGTTTGCAAATTTATTAGAAATAAAGAACGAAAATATAATATGTACTTAAGTATTCACAGCCTTTGCTCAATACTTTGTTGTAGCACGTTTGGCAGCAATTACAGCCTCAGCCTTTTGGAATATGAAGCCACAAGCTTGGCACACCTATCTTTGGCCAGTTTCGCCCATTCCTCTTTACAGAACCTCTCTAGCTCCATCAGGTTGGATGGGGAGCGTCGGTGCACAGCAGTTTTTCAGATCCCTCCAGAGATGTTCAATGGGATTCAAGTCTGGGCTCTGGCTGGGCCACTCTAGGACATTCACAGAGTTGTCCTGAAGCCACTCCTTCGATATCTTAGCTGTGTGGTTAGGGTCGTTGTCCTGTTGAAAGATGAACCGTCGCCCCAGTCTGAAGTCCAGAGTGCTCTGGAGCAGGTTTTCTTCCAGGATGTCTCTGTACATTGCTGCATTCATCTTTCCCTCAATCCTGACTAGTCTCCCAGTTCCTGCCGCTGAAAAACCTCCCCACAGCATGATGCTGCCACCACCATGCTTCACTGTAGGGATGATATTAGCCAGGTGATGAGCGGTGCCTGGTTTCCTCCAAACATAACGCTTGGCATTCACGCCAAAGAGTTCGATCTTTGTCTCATCAGACCAGAGAAGTTTGTTTCTCATGTCCTAGAGTCTTTCTGGTGCCTTTTGGCAAACTCCGGGCGGGCTGCCATGTGCCTTTTAGTAAGGAGTGGCTTCCATCTGTCCACTCTACCATACAGGCCTGATTGGTGGAGTGCTGCAGCGATGGTCGTCCTTCTTGAAGGTTCTCCTCTCTCCACAGAGGAACCCTGGAGCTCTGTCAGAGTGACCATCGGGTTATTGGTCACCTCCCTAACTAAAGCCCTTCTCCCCGATCACTCAGTTTAGAGGGACGGACAGCTCTAGGAAGAGTCCTGGTGGTTCCAAACTTCTTCCATTTACGGATGATGGAGGCCACTGTGCTCATTGAGGCCTTTAAAGCAGCAGAAATGTTTCTGTACCCTTCCCCAGATCTGTGCCTCGAGACAATCCTGTCTCGGCGATCTACAGACAATTCCTTCGACTTCATGCTTGTTTTGTGGTCTGACATGCACTGTTAACTGTGGGACCTTATATTGACAGGTGTGTGCCTTTCCAAATCATGTCCAATTAACTGAATTTACCACAGGTGGACTCCAATTAAGTTGTAGTAACATCTCAAGGATGTTGAGTGTAAACAAGATGCACCTGAGCTCAATTTTGAGCTTGATCGCAAAGGCTGTGAATACTTATGTACAAGTGATTTCTTTGTTTTTTATTTTTAATAAATTTGCAAAAATCTCAAACAAACTTTTTTTAAGTTGTCATTATGGGGTATTATGTGGAGAATTTTGAGGAAAAAAATAAATTGAATCCATTTTGGAATAAGGCTGTAACATAACAAAATATGAAAAAAGTGAAGCGCTGTGAATACTTTCCGTATGCACTCTATGTTTGAGTGCACACATACTGTGCGTGTGTTTTAACTGAAGTGTGATTGAACTTGCAGTTAGACCACCTTTTAAACAACAACTCTGACTCACTGATTTGCTCTCTGTCTTGTCATACAGCCTTATGAACCAAATCAAGCAGAAAGGTTCAAAGGTTCAAAGCTAATGCTGTACCCAATTCTGGGCTGGAACAGCCTGAGGGGCCGATTTGGGTTTTACTGTGGAGACTACAGAGATGGAAAGGGGACTCTAGTGACCTCCGTAGAATATGATGTGTGTATGTGGGTGGGTGGGTGGGTGTGTGTTTGGAGGATGATCAGACAGCAGTAAATAAACTAGAGGCAACTTAACTATCTACTACTGTTTCAGCACAGAGAGAAAGGGGTGGTGTGTGTGTGTGTGTGTGTGTAAATATTTAAAGAGTAGGACATAGGATATACCCGAGGTTGAGGTGCTTCAGCTTCTGCAGACTGCTGATCTGAGTAGGCAGCTCTTCAATCTGGTTGTTGAACATGTTGAGAACTTCCACGTTCTTCAGCTCAGAGATATTAGCAGGTACCGCTGCAAACACACATACAGAGGACACACACACACACACACACACACACACACACACACACACACACACACACACAGGGGTTAAGACCCATCAGCTGCCTTAATTTGTGCTACTCTACATGTTGACATTTGAACACATATTGCAGTTTCTCGCTTCACTTCCATGTACAGTTTTTCCCCCATCGTCTACAGCCACAGATCAGGAAGTTTATGGGATTATCAGGCTGATCAATGGAAGAGAGATGAAAGCAGTGGAAGGAAGAGTAAACCAAGCAGGCCCTGACCTGAATGCTGCCAGGAGAATGTGTTAGAGAAGTGACATCTGTGCATACTGATACTATGTCAGAGGGACCTCTGTGTGTGTTTGTGTGTGTATGTGAGAGTGTGTGTTTGTGTAGCAAACGTTCTTGACGTTCTTTCTACTTATGAAGGGGTAAAGCACATAGTGTATGAATTGTAATGATAGACAGATGGTGACACTCAGATGAAGACTGCCACAAAAACTACATAAAAATGGAAAAAGTGAAAATGTAGGTCTGAGTCACTTAGGCATGAGTTCAGTCCAGTTTGTTTCTGTAGCTCTTTGTTCATTAACTATATGCAGGATCAAGGGGGAAATCTCCACCCATCCAAACACTTGAAGAACCTGTTGGAATAATCTGTTGTCCAGGAGGAAGAAAAAATGTGAGTGACCACTTTGTTTTTGCAAAAAATTAAACTGTGGACGTAGTACAGCTACATACCCACAAAATCCTAAGTCATATTAGACTAACCATGAATCAGCAGCTTTTATAAATGTAATCAGCACTTTGATTTGTGACTCTTGAAAACAATAATAGATGAGCTCCACCAATCTGAAGATCAGATGAATTCAACACTGATCTTAAAGAGGAAGAGCACTGATAATGAAGAACAGAGCTGTTGAGGTCTAACTAGAGGTGAATTCAGGAAGCTCTGTGACCCAAAAATATACTGTCAAAATAATATATTTATAACTACATACTTGCATGCACAGAACAGAAATTCTGGAGTGCCAGTTTTACTTGAAACATTTTGGCACTGTACCAGTTGTTGTCGATCAGCTGTAACGGCTTAGACCAAGTTTCCAAACTCACAGTGTTGCTGACATCCGAAACACAAACACAGACCAGAACACAACATGACTTGTGCAAGATTCTAATAATAACATAGTGATGAAACAATGATTAATCAATCAACAGAAAATTAATTAACAACAATTTTAATAATGATTTTATCAAAGTTATTCATCGAGTAAGATGTTGGTCAGACAAGTCATTTGAAGATATCACATTTTACATCATGAAAGATTAGTCATTTAATCAAAGCAGAGCACTGGAAACAGGCCGGGGCTGCTCCCGTGTTAAGGACGAGGGTGGATGATGTGTGTCCACCCACTCTTACCACCTGGGGTCTATCAATCAGGAAGTCAAGGATCCAGGATTGTCATGCACAGAGGTCCCAGGTCCGTGAGCTTTGTCACCAGTATGAAGGGAACTATGGTGGACTATGGACGATGTGTGCTTCTGTTCATTGGTTCAGACAGTAAGCAAACTGCAGAGGGTCCAGTGTGCTCTCCCATGTTTCCCAAAGAATGGGATGGGATGGTTTGGGAGAGGAGAAGATGGAATCCTTGAGCAGTCGCTTGAAGCACTTCATCACTACAGAGGTGAGTGTCACTGGGCGGGTGTAGACCGAGTGAAACCAGGACACATCAGCCCTGCAGGCCAGGTCGCAGTGCCATTGCTTACAGTACAACAGCCAACAGATAGATGGTCTGTGTTGTGTCTGAGAGTCAGTAAAGAGCTGCTGATTTCTAAAGGTTTCACTGGTTCACAGAGGGTGTCACAAATCAATTTCATTTAGCTGGCCTCTCTATGGGCCACTGACTAGAGCTCAATCAATGGAACACCACAACCTTCTATCCAGGTGGACAGACCTACAGTATTTATAAGGTCCTTTGTACAATATATGATATTGATTTCCATATGGGCTTCTTGGCCCTGCTGTGTGTTAGCGTAGCTGGCGAACTGCAATGACAGGTGACATTCAGACGTTCAGCCTCCCATTCACCACTCTCACTCCGTTTGTGCATTCACGGAGGCTCTGCCACTTCAAGTATTGTTCAAAACTGATTTCTGTTAAGCAGGAGGGGGTTATATATCCCTCCAACACAGAGTCTGCATGGATGCAGGCTTATGAACCACATATACATAAGTTCTGTGCCGTTATTTTTCAAGGATAAGTAATAAGTGTATTTTCATGTATTTTCACAAATGACAAAGCCAATCAGATTAAAAGAAAACACTTTTAAAAAATGTAAAAAATAAATAAATACAGTAAATAAAAAGTCAAGTTGTTGCTACCTTCATACAGCAGCAACATTGCCTCCTGCCTTACAGTGCAGCTGTATTTGTAGGATCACTAAATGATACTGGATAGAATGAATATAACATAACAGTGATATTTACTGCCACTTTCAGAGGCTGTACCGGCTGGGACAGCTGACAGCTAGTTTGGAAGACTGGTGTTACTGAGCATACCTTAAGAGTGCCTGCAGGTAGGTAACTACGCTAATTATAGTATCCCCATTTGTGTCTAATCTGAGCTATTATAGAGTGAGATGTCTACAATCTCTTCATCTCCAGCAGCAGATTAGGAAAAACACCAGAAGGTGAACATGTCACTGAATCAGAGAGCACTGAGAAATGACGCACTGACACACCTATCTGATGGAAAGACTGGAAGACTGTCAGTAGAGTAATGAAGGGAAAAACTGGTTCATCACTTTGTGTTAAACTTACTGTTTAAGTTTTATATATATTTTAATATGTTAGAATTTCTGATGGTAGATTCAGATTTCATCATGTGCTCTGCTTTCCTGCTCACGTAAAATAAGGGAAGGGAAGGAAAATAAATTTGAGATAAAACTGACAAATTATTATTATATTATATTAAAGAATATTTTAACAATTATAATATCATGATGTTAACACACAGTTCAAACTTTTGGTAATTTAAATGTTGTTTCATGACACAGTTAAAAACCAGCTTAATGTGTGCTGACCTCTGCTGGTCACCACTGAATATTGCAACAAGGAATATATCCACCTTCACCCATGAAGTGTCACAGTGAGGATGGTTGCTCACTGTTGCTGACAGCTGTCCACTCATATATAAACAAATATAAACAAGTTATGGCAAAAGATGGATGATTAATAATCATCAGTAACTTCCGTGATGATCTGAAGGGACAGTGGATGTCTGTCACAGTTAGAGATCATCCCAGAGTGTCACACTTTTTAAATAAACTGATGTTTCATTAATGTCTGGTTGTGAATGAATGGTGCATTGAGTCAACGGCATATCAAGGGGCAGGCTGGGATAAAAGATCGGGATTCTAATGTCAGTCGAGGCCAGTCTCCACCTTCACTCCATCCACAGACGACATACACCTTTTATAGAAATATAGTTTCTATTTATAGTTTATGTCAGTGACATATGTTTTACTTATGTAGGTAACATGGCTTCCCAACATGGAAGCAGCTCTGTCTGTACAAAAGCCTCGCCTTAAAGTGCCGGAAGACAAATTTAGTGTCTGATATAGAGTTTTTGTTGCATTAGATATTTTCACAGCACATCACAGCATGCATTTTGTTAGTGTTTAAAATTATTGTAGAATTCATTCTTGCTAGAATCATACAGCAATATAGCAGTGAGAGGAGCTGTCCCTTTGGAATATGAAACAGGCATTCAGAATGAAATCAGGCCTGTGTGATGTTTCAGGTACACAGCACATGGAACACATACAGGAAATCCAGTTTCAGTGACAGATCTGGCCTTTGACAGAGAATCCTCACACCTGTTACACTCTTCTACTCACAATTAAATGAATTAAAATGATGACATGTAAGACTTGAGTCACAGTTTCACTTAATGCACTGAAACATTGTCTGCTGTATAGCAGCTTATGTCTTTGAAAATGAAATGTCAGATGCTGTTTTCATTTTAATTTAAATATGACTTCTATAAAAGGAAAAGCAGGTTATTGTTTATGTTGCATTTTCATTGTCAAGTTGACATTATCATTTGAATATTGTCCATGGTACAGTGCGGTACAATGTAAACAGCTTTTCCATTTACATTTTAATACGGTCATAACACACCTGTATGAGTTATGTGAAAATGAAAATGCTATTTATTTTTACTCAAATAACAAATACATATGTGAGAAATGACCATACTATTGTGGAATATACTGTATAATTTCATTTTCAAGTTGACATTATCATTCATACACAGTCACCTTCAGGCTTTCACATAGTTTGGTTTGCCATAACCGTTAACACTGGTTAACGGTTGAGTTTTGTGGGAATACTTTGTTCTCTCACAACACATGGCTTTATTTATCTGGTATACAGGGGTACTCATTTAGTCATTAATTGTATGTTGTATCTTTGCTGTATTCATTTATTTGTATGTTTAGTAGTCATTATTGTATGCATGTAATGTAATAAACCTTACATTTATAAAATAACCTTATTATGTAGATTGTGTAAATGGAGTATGATTTTCACCGTGCACAAGTCAAGAGCTCGGCTCTGTGAGAGAGCTGCTTACCTGTGAGCTTGTTGTGGCTGAGGACCAGCTGAGTGATGTTAGACAGCGTGACTGAAACGACACAGAACATCATGTCAACAGCACTGCAACAAACTCCTGTTTGAGATCATTCTTTTGTTAAAATATTGTAGTGTAAAATTGTAGTTGTTTTGTATACTGTTTAAAATATAAAGTATAAATGTAGATGGGGTTGCATTGTAATCTGTGATCAACATCCTTTATGTAGTGGATAGATTGTTTCTAATGTAACAAAAGTGAAAATATAAGTTAGACAATCAAAGCATGAGCCTTAACAAAGTGTGAAAATGTGTAATGATTAAAATTCTTAGAAACCTTCAATAATGCAGTATAGAGGTTGGAAATGAATTGTGTAGAAAAGGGAGGGCAGAAGAGGCAGGAAACATAGACATGAGGTAGAAATGTGGAGGGTGGTCAACGACACAAAAAAGTTGAAATAAAGTTGAACAAAGTATGGATGGGGGTGAGCTCATGCTATGTCAGCAGTTTTGATATACACTATGCTAGCAGTTTTAGAAAACCCAGCCCAAATAATTTGATTGGATACTACGAATCATGTGATCTTGATACTCTTGTTTAATTGTAAGAGAATGAAAATGGGTGGTACCAATGTTGAGATTATACCATTTTAAAAGATTATGTTTGATCATAAGATTGAATTTATGAACAAACTTCTTCAGACTTCAGACTTCTGACACACAACAATATAATTATAAATATTAATGTAATGTGACTAAAATCATCAAAAAAACAACAGCAACAAACAGTATACTGTGTGTGGGGCTAAAGTGATTTCTTCAAAGAACCAGACACCACCCCTGAAAAAGAGCCAGTTTGAACTAGAATTAAGCTCTTCTTCCTGTAACAAAGTAGAAATTAGAGCTGAGTTATTTTCTATTATCTGTTGAGATATCTAACTAAAAACAGATTCGAATCATGACAAACTAGAAAAGTGGGGCAGTGTTTTCCCTAGAATATTTTTCAGGCCCAGCAGGTAGACGAACTGATGCAGTCAGCTTTATATTCATTTGGTATATTCAACTCAAAGTTATCACAAGAATTAAAAAAATAAGCTGTGTCATGTATGACCTTTGCAAAATGTCTGATATGTTCATTTTGCCACAGGTGCAGCCCCAGGTGTTCCTGAAATCTGTTCATCTGGAACTGGAACCAATCCACGCTAACAGAGAGGCAGCATTTACCCTGGACAAGTCAGTCAGTCATCACAGGGTTGACACACTGAGGCAAGCAACCATTCATGGTCACATGCACATCTACAGGCAATCTAGAGCAACCAAATAACCTGCATGTCTTTGGACTGGAGAAGAACCCAGAAAGGAGAGAACCCACACAGACACTAGGAGAACATGGAACCGCACAGAAAGGTCCCAGCCAGGGTTTGAACCCAAAACCTTTGCTCTGTGAGGTGACAGTGCTAACTACAAATTGATTTGTTTATATTTATTTTTTTAAATTTAAGGACAGGTTATATTGCTATCAAAAGAAATCATGATTGGTCCTCAGGAGGAAATTCACAAGACACCCAGCAGTGTATAAAGTCACTGAGCTCTACCTTTACCAGCTGCAACATTAGTGAATGACACATTAATGCATCAATCACTATACTCAAATAAGGAGGTTTTCAGGCGCGGGTGCTGGCCAAAACTGGAGCTGGGCTAGAAGAATACGTATCTGGGCTAAGCAACCTCTATGGACATGATGGGTTGGAACTGAACCCAGGCCGCTGTGGTAAGGACTGTACATAGTGCGCTACCAGGGAACCCAAATAGTCGTTATTTTGTGTGTATTGTCATAAACTTTATTGTTATTATTTATTATGTGGATTGTGTAAATTAAGTATGATGGTTACTAAGGAGAAGAGACCGAAGAAGACACTGACGGAGGAAGCCAAGAAGAGAAAAGGAGAGAGTGAGCGAGCAAGAAGCCACCGGGCAAGAGTAAATGTGGGACTGACTTTTAGTGGTTGGTGAGAGCTTGGTGAAAGCCGAGCTGGGCTGACTGCTGTTGGACTAGTCAGTAATATTAGCTGGCTGCTATGTCTGCTGTTGTTGACCTTGTTGATGTTTGGCTGTTAGCAAAGTTGTCGACTCGCTAGAGTACACTCTGAAACTAAGGGCTGATAATTCACAACAAATGCTGATTTCTACAGTGCTGCTTTGACTTCAGTAGAAGATCTGAGTGTTTCTTTTACCTGTGGCAAGTTCATACTTCACACAGTTAAAATTAAAGGGTACCTTCTGTATTTTTAACCTGAACCTCATTTTCTGATGTTTTTGTGTCAAAGTGACAAATAGGGACAAGAAAACTGAATACAGTCCAATACTGAGTGAAAGTACTACAGCCAGAAGCTGCAAAACGGCCTACAAGGGGGAAAAAACAAGAGACAAGCCAGCTGCAGGAGACTAATGGGAACCGATCACGCCAGCGTTAATCAACTTAGCATATTTAAAGTTTAGGTAGTTCAAGGTTTTTTATATTTATTTGTGGTTATTATCTGCAGCCTAAAGCTTCATATGAAATGCCATTTCTGCAGAGCAGCTGCTGCTAACTAAGCTTTTGGGAAGACACACTCTCACATAGTGTTGGTGACTTTTCAGACCCTCTTAGAGACTTTATATCTAAAAATGCGACTGGTGTCAAATGTAGGGAGTTAGAGCATCCAAGAGGAGAGTCAGAAATATACACTGCATACAAACTTTAATCGGATTTAAGAATTATATAGTTATTTGGTCAGTGAATGATACACAGCAGGAGAACAGGGAGGTAATCAACACAGGAGAACAGGGTAGGATGGTAGGCAACATAGTTGCACCAGATTCGAGGATGAGGAAGGTGGCTGTAGCTAACCACTTCAATAACATTTATTTGTGTGTAGTACTGCATATTAGTCACTTTCTTTCTAGGCCGATACAATGAGTTTAATTTAATCCAGGTGAAACTTCATAAAAAACTTAAGTGCATTTGGATTCCATTCCATGATAATGTGCACGACATATTCAGTCAAGAATTCAAATTACAAATCTGGGATATTGATTTGAGGAAAACTGGATTATTATGTGTGATTATGTATTGACATATTTAAAGTGCAAACTACAGCTTCAAATATCAGCCCACCTTTTTTTAAACAACCAAAAGAGCTTAGCACATAAACTCACTTTATTTTTATTTTGACACTTTATTCTAGAGAGGAACCCATCCTGAACATTTAGTGTTGAACAACTTTTCATTAGGATATTGCAAGAAAACAACCTCACCGGGTAATTTTTGACCCACTTGTGCATCTAAGGGTAAGTGAAGTTATTTCTTTTTTACTGTTTTGGATTGGTGGGGAGAGTTTTTATGTCACCTTGTTTTCAAAGTTTACATTAAACATTTTTCTGTTACATTTATGAATGTACTCCAGCCTGTTTTCCTCTTGAAATGGAACAGACTGTTGCATCATCACAGATCATCTGAAAGGTTCGAATACATTTAGTAGAACCCATTTCACTGTGATATGTGTGACCACTGAACGGAATTATTCGCATACATGAAGACTATTCTTAGAACGGCAGACCTACATCTACTATGTTATTATGTTCTATTATGTTTAAACTAAAGGTGAAGCTTAGCAGGCTAACGGTCTGACTTTTACTACGCCGCAGATGTTTCATCTTCCGGCGCTTCCGTGACGTCATCGTCAGCGAGTTTGTGTTGAAGACTCTTCACCATGAAGTTAAACTAAAGCGGAACATAACATCATAATAACATCATAACATCACAAGAGCTGGCTTAAAGTTCTTCGTGGTTAACAGGAGGAATTGTCAAACTCACAGAGTCCCGGGATATCCAGCATGTTAGAAATGCCCCTGTCGCACATCTCCACCTCTGGGAGGTTCTTCTCCCGACTCTCTTCCACGATCTTCTTTAAAGACTTGGACATCTTTCTGAAAACACGTTTGTAAGAAGAACAGCGCGGAGTCAGAACACTCGGCATTCACACACTGTAGCGTTAAATGAGCGCGACAGTCCCACAACAAACACGTTAGCTCCAGGACAGACTGGAGGGAGCTGCGTCGACACACTGGCCGGTACTGAAGATGCTCACCGTTTGGAAAAGAGGAATACAAAAGAGGAATACAAAAGAAGAATACACTCGCTGTTGTATTTCTGATAGAGACTCCGCTTCAAGCTCACACCCTACCGGAAGTTTATGCGAGAGAGCCACCATTCCATAATAGGATACTTCCTGTTCATAGTACGTTCAGCCACACCCCCGAGCTCCCAAAGAGTCCGGAGTCATTGACCAGCACCGAGCTGCTATGAATCAAATGTTTTTAGAATGTCAGCAGCTGCTCACAGCTTGGAAAACAGTGTTCATTTAAGCCAGTTTATTGCATGCCACTACTTCCAGAATACGACAGAGATGGTGAGAGATATTTAACAGTTCAATGTCTTGTATATTACCAAAACGAAGACAAACACAGCAGGATAGGTCTCCCAGTTTTACAGAAAGATGTTTGCGACCTGTCCAATGCAACATATCTTCACAACCCATCATAATGACTAAATCAGTGTTTTTGCCCAAATGATAGGCTATAATAGTATTTATATGAACCCCTTCTCTAGATTCACATTTAACATTTTACAAAGCTGGAGGAGCAGATGTTGGGGCGTCCCGGGACTTGAAGTTGGCCATGTACAGTTTAAACCCTGGACATTTGAACTACAGCCTGTACACACATGTGTATCACACTAGAACTGAAGCCAAACACTTGCAAAGTCAGACATACACATACATACTGAGACTACAATCATCCATTAGTACCGGATTTCAGCATCTTGCTGCACTCACTTTGCTGATTGAATTGGTAACACTTTCCAATACGGTGCACAAAATTGTGAGCAGTTACTCAGGAACAAATCAGGAAAACCTGCTAACATCAGACCACTAAGTAGTTCCTGAATAAATATGACTATAGAGAGCAGTCTTATCAATACCATATTATGAATCCTTATGTAATAATGAATTCATAGACATCTGTGATTCAACATTCTGACCACTTTCTTGATGAGCTATTTCTGATTATTATGCTGAGAAGTTACTAAGTCTCCCTCATCAGTGGCTCATTTACAATGACAAATCAGAGACAGCAAGATTCTTAAAAAAATATCAATCATCAAAATCAAAGCACATACACATTATAATTCATGTCATGTTATTCTGCCATTAAAATACTCATGAGTACGTAGCAATGTTGGTAAGCTTGTAGATTTAATATGGAGCAGCATGGAAAGATAATAACAACATATTTCTTTATTTCATATTTCTAAAAGGTTTGTAACATACAGAGAGATCAGTAAAACAAATTAGTAACAGTAAAGGACCCTAAAACAAAGAACAATTAAATGATTTGTTAGGTGGAACCACGGATGGAACTGTCATTCCAGTCCAGTCTCCATACCACATGGTGGCGCTAATGAACAATTTCAGTGTTTGTCAAACTCTGTAAAATACCGAGAAGAACGCCTCACGCTCCGCTGACAACATGGAGAAGCTGCGGGTGCTCGAGCTCTACAGTGGGATCGGAGGGATGCATTACGCTCTGAACAGTGAGTTTATCATTATCATTCATATCAATGCTTTGAGCTTGCTTTTATATCACTGGAGATTTGAAACCAACTGGAGACAATTCTCTCAGCAACGTTGTCAGCAACAGTGGAGCAACTTCCGGTGTTTCCGCTCCCGGGTGACTTCAGTCTTGTTTTAAATGAACCAGCCCGAAGCAGATCCGTGCACTTTTCGTAACCGTCTTGCTGAATGCATGGCATGATTACGTCTGATGCCGGGCACGTCTCTGTCACGTGGCGGCCGTTTTGGTCCGTCCTCCACGTGACTTCAACCCCCACCGGGAGCGTTTCAGAAGCGTTCATCCCGCCAGACTTTGTTTACTTGCTCAGATTTGGCCATTTTCCTGGTTTATGTTCTTCTAAATATGCTTCTACATGTGTAAATATGCTTCTACATGTGTAAATATGCTACGTAGTTAATTTGTTTCATTTTTAATTCTGTTTTTACGACCGGCAGTTTGCACGGGGTGTTTTATTTCGAAAAAACACGTTGGACTGACTGGATGTTCTTCTCTCATCTGGAGTTCTTATTTTATAAATAAAATAAAATTAGCCTGCATGTCAGAGTGGAAGTTCAGTAGCCGGTATCATGTTCAATTTCTCACGTATATGTCAAACCAAACTTCATGAGGTTAGGTTAGGTTCACAATTAAGCTTGCTCAAGTTTGTTTTTTTGTTTTTTTTTTACATTCTTTATTTTAGAGCTGGACTTTTATTTTTTTATTTTCATGTCTTAACAAATACATTAGCAGTGCATTTTTAAAGATGGTTTTCTTATTGTATTATAACTTCTGGTTTTATGACTTGTATTTATTTAATGTTTTATATGTATAAAAACTGAAACTGAGTCAGACTAACTGAGATAAGCCTGACTTATTTGGTACAGGCAGTGCAACAAGCCTCAAATATACTTCCTAATTTAATTCACCAAGTTCAGGCTTGATGTGTTTCGAGACTTTGTCCTTCTGTATTGTTATCTCAGTGTGTTTCATTCATTCTCCTGTATCTCTATGTTCAGCAGCTGTGTTGTTGTTAGTGGAGTGTCCTATATTTCCCCTCTGCCAAACAAATTCTGTCCTTTCTCTTTTATTTATTTATGTATTTATTTTTGTACCTCTCATTTTAACTCTTCTGCTCGTTATATTTGAACTTGGTGCTGTTACAATTACAGTTTTCTTTAGCTAGCTACCTGACACCAAGTTCACACCATTTTGTCTGCCTCACCATGAGAGGACTTTGCTGTGGAGCTGAAAATTCAGGCATGTAGTGAAACAGCTAAATTAAGTCAAATTCTTCATCTGCATCTTATAATCTGTCTGTTCTTCCTCTAGAGAGTGGCATACCAGTCCAGGTAGTGGCAGCCATCGATATAAACACTGTTGCTAATCAAATCTACAGGCACAATTTCCCTGACACGTCCCTCTGGAACAAGACCATTGAGGTGCGTGACTTGGAGGAGATTCTAACCTCTATGCAGTTTAATTTGTCTGTTGTCCTGAGATAGACCCTGTCTTCTATGAAGATGTTTGTGTATTACTAAATTGTTTTCATAATGTACATTTATGTACCATGCTGTGTAGGGATGGGTACCTTTCACATTTGAACCGGTACTGATACTCGGTACCGGTATATATCGGTACCTGTTTTCGGTACTTTTTTGCGTATATGTGTGGTAATTAAAGTTATTTTGTATATAAAAAAAATTGTCAAAACTTCTGAATTTTGAATATTTATTTTTCAATAACATCAAGTAACTCTAACATAAAACTTGAGAGAACTTGAGAAAAATGTGTGTGGGGGAAAGTAAATAACTTAAAAATAAATAGTCAAAATAAATTACTCTAACATTTTTCACATTAGAAACTAAAACAAACCACTCATTCAAGAACCATACCACACATCTTTTACAGTTCTTTTTAAGGAACACGAGCATATCTACTTTTTCTGGCAAGAGCCGAGCCCGTTCCACACTTACTGTGTCCCCAGCTGTGGAGAATACTCTCTCAGGCGGAGTGGAAGACGCTTGCACACAAAGATATTTTTTGGCCAAACTGGCCAGCATGAGGATTTGGTCGCTCTTCTGCCACCACCACAGGAGGGGATTGACAGAGCTGAGGATTGCCGGAAAGCTCCTGTAGGTCTGCAGCCCTTTCTTGGCCTTTTCAGTCATTGAGGGAGTACTGATATCTGCCTCCGTCTGCAGTAGCAGGGCCTGGTCTTCATCCTCAAAGAGCTGACCAAGTGCTGAAAGCTTTTTCTTTACTCTTGGTGGTGTTGCCTCTTCTCCTTCAGATGCATCATCTTTCTCCTGCTGCACATTTCTTCCTCTCTCTTCCTCCTCCTCAGCTGTGTGGCGAGGCAAAGCAGTCTCCGTAGCCTTTGTGAATGGAGTCAATGTTGCAGCTCTCACTGTAACTGAGGGGCGGGTAGGGGAACGGACCTGTAAATCAACATAAGAGTGTAACATTAACGTTACGTGGAACCGAGCCGATTATAACAACAAATGCTAATCAAAATGCAAAGTCACTTTAGCTCATTATTTAGCCTACCTGGAGCCGACGAACTTGATGATGATGCCTCGCTAATTGAGTCGTTATCATA
The DNA here is from genome assembly GCA_946959425.1 of Argyrosomus regius. NCBI lineage: Eukaryota > Metazoa > Chordata > Actinopteri > Sciaenidae > Argyrosomus > Argyrosomus regius. Next base: position 319,767 of record CAMPSB010000264.1, on the reverse strand, counting down.
GGCGTCGTCATCGATTTTTGACGGCGAGGCGCGACATGAAGGTGCGTTCAGGTACCGAAATGTGGTACTGATTGACTTCACGTGAATCGATACACGGTACTTCGGGGGGAATTCGGTCGGTACCAATAAAAGTACCGAATTCGGTACCCATCCCTAATGCTGTGTGATGTTGAAATGTTCATTTATCTGATATTGTCTCTATCGAATCACAAATAATTTTCTTAAGAAAGAAGCTCAGTGCATCATGGGTTAGGGTTAGTCCTCCGGTCATCAAGGGCTATAGCAGCTTGACTAAGAACATAGGACTCACCTAACTAAAAGCTCTATCAATGTGATTTCTAGGCAACAGGTGTGTTTCAGGGTTTTATACTTCCTTTATGCTCCCTGTTGTCCTCAACAGGTGTGTAGACCGGTGTCTTCAGTCCAATGTTGAGCTTGAGTTGTGTTTTTTTTATTTATTTTTTTAGGGCATAACGCTAGATGACTTCAATGCATTATCTTTTGACACGATTCTGATGAGCCCTCCTTGTCAGCCTTTCACCAGGTAGGTTTTTTTATTATACTATTTATTGTTTTCCAATAAGTTGTAGAACTTTAGAAGGGGGTAGATAGACTGGTGACCTATCCATAGGTCTTGGATAGGCTCCAGTATGTTGAGCGGATAGGTGAATAAATTAATGGGAGTCTACAGTCACAGTTGCAGCTGCATGAGGCTCTATTTAAGCAAAGCTGTGTTTTGAACTGAATGCTTATATCAGCATACTAACACTCTCATAATTACTACAATAACGTACTCATGTTTTGTAGGTTGGGTTTACAATGGTCACCTTTGTTGATAAGCACAAAATACTTAATGTATTCATACAGAATGTCATATATATTTGGTTACAAATTAAAGTATTCGTAAATGGTAAGTGGTCAGTGTGTGCTAGTGCATTTTGTTAATTGTCATGAGACAAGAATTTGGTGTAACAACACATTTCTGTACATTGTACACTTTTCTGCTATAACGAATGTGGCAAAGCAAACAATCCATTTCCTTTTGAAACAGTAGGGCTATCCAACAAATAATTTTGTCATCCAGTAGTGGACAGTGCTGCTTCATGTCAGTTTTTACTATTGAAGTTGGGATTGACTCCAGCCCCCAAGGATCCCGAATGGTAACTGAAATTACACATCATGTGCAATACTTTAGTAGAATTGCTCTAAAACATGCAAAGTTTAGGATTACGTGTAAACCATTGTGTGGTCTACACTTTGTATGCTAGACTATTACATATAAATATGAATAATCAGTATGGTAACAATGCTGCGTTTGCAACATGCCCTGAAACATGGGATGCAACGGCCTGTTCATCACTGCTTGCAGTTTTGATTTTAATTTTTGCTCTTTGACTGCATTTTTAGTGTCTTGGAATGCTTGAAAATCCACAACAATTAAGAATTTTGTTCATCAATGGTCAGTTCTGGGAATGGAGAGAGTCTAAGATGTCTTATACTTAAAGGTTTATTAAAGGAGAATGAAGGATTTATCAATACAAAAATGATCACTGGTCTCCAAACAAGCAAATAAATTCACACTTTAGTGGTTTGACATTGTTATATGACTCTGTACATTACGTACCTTAACATTATCTTTGTCTAGAAAGTCACATAGGCATGTCCTCTAAACCTTGGTTACCATAGAAAATTCCCTCACAACTAAGCTTAGGTGAGGCCATCGGGCTCCACAGCACCACCAAACACATACCAAGATTGGGATAAAGTAGCTGTGATGTTGACAAAAGAGAGGCTCAAGCTGATAAACCTCTGTCTCCTCCTGCTCTCTCTGATAACAAAGTATTTTTTTATGCAGCCCAAGCTGCATAAAAGTTCCTCATTTCCATACATTAGCAAGTATGGCATGATAATTTAATTGCAATTATCAGTTCACCATTCTCAAAGCTGCTGAACTGTTGATTAAATTATTATTTTTACTCACAACTAGGGATGTCACGATTACAGATTTTCTTGGTGCGATTATTGTCAGAGAAATAATCACGATATTACGATTATCACGATTATTTTTGCATTAATTAATTTCACACTACCATGAATGAAAGTAAAATCACATGAACACTCCTTACAGGTCTTATTTTAATTTATTTCCCTCTTTGAATGCTCTCATAACAAAATAATATAGCAACAATGTAAAGTAACCAAAAAGTACAAGAAAAATGATAATAATCCCATTTGGAATTAAACAAAAATCACATCTGCTCTGTAAACAATCAATAAATGATACATATTAACTATGTACTTCTCTCAGAGAAAACTACAGGACCTTTTACCTGGACTCGGGAGAGTTCTTTCTGTAAACTACACTACAAAAAATGTTTTTGAACATTTCTTTTGAACCTGTGAAGAGAAAACACAAGGAAAAGACATCTAGCTAGCTTTTGGCTTACAGCTGCCTATTAGCAGCTTAGCTGCACCTTAAACATAAAAAAAAATTCTGTGATTTTATAGGACCAAATATCAATCCTCAGGGGGAATGTCATATATACTAAATGTTTAAGCTATTAAAATCATTTAAATAATTTGTTTGTCTAATCTTATCTGGCCAGATAAAAATATGTATCTATTATTTTGGTCCTTTAATTTTATTTTTAAATTACATTGCCACAAATAAATTAAAAATAAATGAAAGGGACGTCCCATAGTGCTTTTTGCTCAATGCAGAAAGCAAAAGGAGGTAATGATAAATGTTCACTGACTGAGGACCTTTAGAAGATTACATTACTTTTTCTTATACAGGCCATTGCACAGTGACACTGAAACTGTTTGAAGACTTACTACTATGAGACATGTTGGGCTTTACGTAACGTTACGTGAATGCGGCTTAACTTGACCCGTTGTACTGTATGCCGAATCGGTGTCGCACACAATTAATGGCAAATGACACGGTAAGTATTTTCTACCAATTCATTGTTATGTTAGGTAAACATTGACATAACTTAACCCAGTTACTATTTACCTTCACTTTGGCATACAGCGCCGGGTGGTTATCCCACAGGTAGTGAAACATATTTGACGTATTGCCTGATTTCACGCCAAAAAAATCCCACACGGCTGACTTTAAGCGTTTTTTCGGAGGGAATAGCTCTTCCTCTTCCATGCTTTACCTCCTGTGAGACTGGGACGCCTCCGTCTGCAACTGCACGGGCCGAAAACAAAGCAACACAAGCGGTGACACGCGGTTGTTGTGTAACTTTGTTTTCGTTTCGCGAGTTGTGCTGATGTACCAATATGGTTCCAGCATAATCTCTAATGGAAATTGACGGTATGAAACGTCACGATTAAATAATCGTAAAGTTTAATACCGCAATTAATCGTGAAAACGGGTAATCGTGACATCCCTACTCACAACATTATCTAACAAAGTAAATATGAAGATTTATGGCAGCAGCTGTGCTGGGTGATTATTAAATTAACATGTAAAACCAGTGATGGTAGAGAAAGGTGAACTAGAGTCACTGTAGTAAATTATACGGCACACCTAAATGAACTGCAAACATGCTTCCAGTTTGGGTTATGAAACCCAAAACATGTCAGAAAAATCAACTTTCCTGTATTGCACTTTTCTGCTTGGTTGATAACTTTCTATAACTCTCTTGTCCATTTTTTTGTTTTTACTAACACACCATGTTACAGCACATCTGTCTTACTTTCTCATTGCTTGATCCTCATAGTAACTTTTTCTAAGTCAACATATTAAATGTCTCATCAATCTAGAACTGAAAGCTTTATTTTTCTCTGTGCAGACTAGGACTTCAGGGTGATATCGCTGATCCCAGAACCAAGAGCTTTCTCTACATCATTGATCTTCTGCCAAGGTCTTTAATCTCTTTCATTTTCTATTTTTGTTCAGCCTCAAGGAAAATCTCCCAATTTCTAGCTGTGAGCTCTTTTTTAAAATTATTACTTGGGTAATTAGCATTTTTGAACTACCTTTTTAAAAACATTTAGCTGACAACTGTTGAAAACATTTGTAAAAAAACTGGCCAAACTGCAAACTTTGTTGTATGAGTACTGGACTCATTACTGTTCAAAAAGACCAACCAAGTAGTGGGTCGTTTTACATGAACAAGTCTGTTCTACAAACTGTCGTCTGACTCTATCAGTTAACTTTTAAGCAGATCATTTTGTTATTTTACAGTTCTGACACTGCTGGTTCTATCAGTTTGTAAAAACTGTAAAAACAGCTGTCTGATTTGCCAGATATAAGTTAACAAACATTTATCCATATATACATTGTTCATTTAATATTATGATAATATTGTCATCTGATTCTTTACAAAATGCAGTTTATGTGACAAAAACAGCAATTTAGGTCTGAAAAAATCCCAATTTAAGTATTTCCCCTGTTTTATCTTTCCAGGTTAAGCTGTTAATCAGTTACATTGTGGTGCTCTAATTAGAATTTGATGTCTGGCTGTGTGTTTGGATGCAGTGTGCTGCTTATGTGCAATAGGTTTTTAAGCATTCAAGTTTGTGAAATCTCATTTGACAGTGGTGTATGCAACTTCCCACAGTAGACAATTTAAACTTTCCATGAGAGAGTTCTCACTTTTAGTGGAAACACTAAACACTGGCAACATGGCGAAGTGAACTGAATCCAAATTTTATATGACCCTTCTCAGACATCTGACCTGCTAATCCTTCTACGTACCTTATTGAAAGCATCTCCGTTTCTGTTTTGTTTAGCCTTCCAATCAAAAATCGCAATGTCATAGGTTGTTTGTTACAATTATTAAAATAGATTCAACTTAATTCAACAGTACAAGTTCTGAGACAACAGAATACAGTTTATGATCTAACCAGAAGTAAAGTGAGTGAGTGTAATATGTAATGGTAATAAATGACTGGACGCTTATAGAGTTGAAGCTCCAAGTCTCTTCTCTTTGTTGGCCATGGATGGATATGTTAGCTTGCTTTCTGTCAGTTAACCCTGTCATCTTTTCTTCCTGACGTGCATATGATGGTGTGTGTCCAGGCTGCGCAGGCTGCCCCGCTACATCCTGCTAGAGAATGTGAAAGGTTTTGAGTGCTCCTCTGCCAGGTAATGATGGAGTCTAATAGTGTCTCCAAAAAGTTTTACTTTTTTATAGTTTCTACTGCTACTTGTACATACAATTACTTACTCACAATTGAAAGCGTAGTGAATTTCACTTAATTAGAACATCCTCAAATATGTTTTTTATTATATCTATAACAAGTCCTGCACCATCTGTATCCAAAATAATTACAACGATGGAAATTATTTAAAAAATGTAACAGTTGGTTATTATAATTGCACGATGCTTATGAAATCTATTCATCCATCCATTACGCCTTTCCAGTCTGAAAAAATTATCCATTAAACTAATATCAAAAATACTTGAAAGAGACCCTTATCATTACAACAAGGGAATCAAGGGAAGTAGAATGACTGATCATTTGTTAACAATAACGTTGTTATAAACCACCCTTCTTTTCTCAGTCTTCTGTTTCCCCAACTATGATTTTGGAATCATTCATAATTTCACTGTAATGAAATTGGCTGAAATGGCTGAAGTCATTTCAATGAAGACTTAACCTATCCTCATATGATACTTCTGTTCTCTAGAGAACATTTGGTGAAAACACTGATGGAATGTGGATACACTTTCCAGGAGATCATGATCTCACCCACAAGTGTAAGAAAGCCATCCCAATGTGATAAATCTCCGTAAATAAATCTGTACTGTGAAAGTTATACATGTAAATAATATTTATGTCGCTGTTAAAAAATTCAGGTTGGGATTCCAAATTCAAGACTGCGTTATTTCCTGATTGCTAAGATTTCAATGGAGAAGGTAAGGCTTGCTGAGAGTAATTCTGGTATCATAAAATGTATGAAAGAAACTTTTTAGTGTTCTAGTTCTAGTGAAAATCTGCCATTTCTGTAATTGTGTTGTTAAGTAATAATTGCCTGATGTATAAAAAAGAAATGTGCATAATTTCCATATTAAAAAAAAACAAATTTCATGCAGACACAAGGCAGAAAACTGAATGTCTCAGTTCACAGGCAGCACGATATTTCAAATGGTGAGCCGAACAAATCGTAAAGGGTAATTGGTGGAAAATATTTAATGAAACAGAAGAAATGAATGGCATTGAATTAGTACTACTTTTTTCTACTTACATACCCATAATTTTTCTGTAATAGTTAGATTTCACTAGTAATCTAGTAAGGTCATAAACATTGAGACTGCTGTTGATTTCTTCTTACCTTGAAAACCTTTTATATTGTTGTGTTTGGATTCAGGTTGTGGTTTTTATTAACTCTCAGTAACCATATCAACATGATCTGGAGCACAAGAATTCAATAGCAATGGTATTGTAGGTGGGACCTGGAACTATTCAGCTGCTCCATAACCCTCCACTGCTGGAAAAAAAAAAAAAAAAAAGATTCCCAGTTGTATGAATGTATCAAGGGTCAGTGCACCACAATTACAAAGTGACATATTTTGTCACTTAAGATGTCTTTAATGTAAGAAGGAGCACTAAATCAGGTCCTTCATTCCAACAGCACCAACACCAACATACTCTTTAACACCAGCACGACTTCACGACTTTCCTCAGCATTCATTTATTTTTCTATATATTTCTGGGGGGGGGGGTATGTGTGTGGGGTTGTGTGTGGGTGTGTGGGTGCATGTCTTCTTAGATTTCAGGTACCGTTCTACATCCTGCTGAGAGTGGTTCCCCTGAGCAGCTTACAGTCTTCAGTCCTCCCCATCCAGGTACCTGCCAGCCAGGAGACGAAATGCAGGCGGGTCATGTCCTGTATAAACTAGAGACAACACTGGATGCCCAAAGGAAGATGAATCAGAACAATGATCTAACTGTCAGGCAGATTCAAGAGTTCTTGGAACCACAGACAGACGTAAACATGGAACTCTATCTCCTTCCTCCTAAAACACTGCTGCGATATGCTCTGATCTTGGACATTGTTAGGCCCACATGCAGGAGGTCTGTCTGCTTTACCAAAGGGTGGGTACAGTATCTTAACTTTCTTATTATTACTATATGTAACAAACAACTGCTGACAAAGCGTGTGAGTGTGCCTTAACCTCTTATCAAACCAAATTACAGATAATGTCTTCATTTAGAGTGAATCAATAATTAAAACCAAATGTAATACAACTACATTTACAGTAGTATTACAAGTTTGGTGGCCACAATGCCAAAAAACCCAACAAGCTGTGCGTACACATTAATGATTAATGTGTACGCACAGCTTGTTGTTTTTAGTGCATTAATATTGCACTAATAATATGATAGGATAGAACTTAAATTAATAAGTTATTTCCGGACACATAACTGTTAAAGGTTAGCCTCCTATTTTGAGGAACCTATATAATCAAGTATCCTAACATTAACAACGACAAATAAAAAGGACTATGTAGGTTACCTCCTCAGGCTGCGACTGACATACGTAGCTACATTTTAAATAATAATAACAATGAAAAAAGAATCTATCTAATCTTATCAAAGATGTGAATTACATTTGAAAAGGTTGTGTAATTGTCATTTAATAGCATAATTATTTTTATTTTCTTTACTATTTGTTGATTACCTGAATTGTTTTCTTCAGCAGTGTTTATATAATACATTGTGGTCAGAGCAGACCGAACTAAGTCTGCTTGGATCCACTCAGGTTATTTGACATTGGACACAAACCCAAGACCAAAGATTCTAGTTTGGGTCTACGTCTAATCTGTAAATGGGGCATTTGGTAAACTGGTTGATACTGTATCTCATCCCTGCTGTTTTTCTGCCTAGTTGGTTGGTAAAATGATCACTTAGTAATGTTATTATTTGATTGTCTTCATATGCTTTATCAATAGCTATGGGCGGTATGTGGAGGGAACTGGTTCTGTACTGCAGTGCTGCATGGAAACAGAGGTAGGTTTTGATTCAGTAAATGCATTAACAAAACACAATTGCAGCTCTGTTGCTGGTTCAGTGTGAACTGTAATTCTTAAATTTCCAGTTCAGTTTTATTCATATAGCACCAAATCATAACACAAGTTATCTCATGACATTTTACATATATAGCAGGTCTAGATTGTACTCTTTAAATTATTATTTACCCAACAATTCCCACCATGACCAAGCACTTGGCAACGGTGGCAAGGAAAAAACTTCCTTTTGACAGACATAAACATTGACCAGAGCCTAGCTCATTAGTGGGCAGCCATCTACCGCAACCACCTGGGTTAGAAAGAGCTCTAAGCTCTATCAAAAAGGAGCGTTTTAAGCCTTTACAGGTAGCCAATGCAGAGAAGACATAATGGGAGAAATGTGATCTCTGATCTTGGTTCCTGTCAGTACACATGCAGCAGCATTCTAGATCAGCTGTAGACTCCAAGGGGACTTATTGGAGCAGCCTGATAACAAGGAGTTGCAATAGTCCAGCCTAGAAGTAACAAATGCGTGGACTAGTTTTCTGCATCTGCTTGAGACAAGAATGTTCCTGATTTTTGCAATGTTACGTAAATGGAAGAAAGCAGTCCTTGAAATTTGTTTTATGGGACATTAAAGTACAAATCCTGATCAAAAACAACTCCAAGATTCTTTACAGTGGAGCTGGAGGCCAGGGGATCTGAACTCCTCACAGAATCCAGAAATCTAAGAGAATGACAGAAATAGGCTTAAAAATTATTTAAAAGGAAATATGCAAAATGGTTAATGGTTAAATATTCACTCTATTCAAATCAAAGTGTTTGTACTCTGTAAACACAGAAGAACTGTGGCATACATAGCTATGATTTACAGATCCCAGCTCAGCTTAACCAAATCCTATTAAGCATAAGAACAACGGACATTTTTTATGTTGGTATTTATAAGGCTTTTGTTTTGTGTGCTCTGCAGATGGAGAGTGTGTTTAAAGGTCTAGACCAGTACTCTGAAGAGGAGAAGCTCCAGCGGCTGTTGAAACTGAAACTCCGTTATTTTACTCCCAGAGAAGTTGCCAACCTCATGGGTTTCCCCCAAAGCTTCTGTAAGTCAAAACCTTTTCTCTTCTAGGCTTCTTTTTTCATCTTTTCCAACTATGTATCTTTCCAACTATTTGCAGCAACTCATGCATGAGGGGGCAGCAGAACGTCCTGCTATCAGACATTGTAAACCTTAGTTCATCATAAAAGTGTTTGAGTTGATGAGATGAAGCAAAGTTTAGTTCAGACAGCTAAAGCTAGAGTGGAAATCTACTGTCCATAAATGGTAACATTAATTCATTCATTCTACTGCATTTTTGCCACTGCAGTAATTACTTAAAAACCATTTGCACCCCATGCCACATTACATAAATCTATAATGATTTGGGTATTGCTCTAGTTTAGAAAATATATTCAGTAACTAGATTTCCCTGAAGTTAAACAAAGTTCTAATTTAGTGACACTCAACTGTGCCACTGCTATTGGAATCATGCAGCACAAGCTCGAGTGTATGGGATTCAGGTTAATGGGACCATAGTGCTGCCTAAAAAGAGAAAAATCTATAATGGACATAATATAAATAGAAATACGTTTTTCTCCAAAACTCAAATCCCGCTGGAAGAGCTGTGAAAGGGTCGGGGTTATATTCCATGTCAAACACAGTTGAAAGTGAATCAAAAATCAAAAATTTGGCGCCAGAAATCAGTCGGCCTCCATCAGGACCAGAACATGTGAGTATGATTAGCTGGCGACTGCCTACACCTAGTACAGCTGTCACTTTTACCTGGGTATATTTTCGCCAGCCGAGCGATTGTATAGTGCACCCTGAAAACAATTTTACATTGCAGTAGGCCATGTCTAGCAACAAGTGAAAGACAACTGAGACAACTCTGAATGGAAACGAGGACAGTGACATAGTCCTAAAACATGGTTGATGGGGAGGAGTTCACATTAAAATGTAATTTGTACCCACAGTGTTTGATGAATTGAATTAGAATGCCATTAATAACAGGGAGATAAGAGACTGGGTTTGAAACATACAACAACAAATTGTCTGTGTATAGAGACAGCTTATGCGTGACCCCATTCCTGGTGATGCCCTCGACTCTCCCTTACCCTGACATCATGGGACAGGCAAAGATCCCACAAAGGCAGAGGCTTCCACAGCTGAGGAGAAACGTTTTGTATTGTCATCTTTGTTGGTGATTTGGAGCCTTGCCGGATATAGCAGAGCTGGTAGCAGGGCCAGGTTGTAGAGTTTATTTTATTAATTTTTCCTGTGGAAATGACCTTCCTGCTCTCTGCCTTCTGCTACCTCCTGGGCTTCTGTAGCCCCTCCCCTCTGCCCTCACAGTCCCGTTTTGTGTCGCTGAGGGAGCAGAGGTGCAGAGGAAGAGACAGCGGGATAATAATATGTGTTAATGTCCTTCTGCAGGAATAAATGAACAGAGGAAACAGTGCCTTGAGTCCTCCTTCTTCATGCCCCAACCACACACTCGACTTTGTTGCCACCGCTTTAAAGCACTGTTTGCACACAGGCTTGTCGAGATCTTTCGGTTTCCCTTCTTCGTTTGCCTCGTATGCAAAATATTTCCAAACAAGGCTTTTGCCTTTTTCATTTTCGACCAAGACTGGCTGGTCTGGCCTTCCTGCAGCTGCACTGGCCATACTGTCAGCAGAAATGTATATCTGGCTGCCGGACGCTGTCTTACCTGCTGCGCTGCCTGTTGAGTGCACGCGCACTGTAGTATCGATACCATGGCAAATTAGTATTGTATCCGGATACGCCGTTTGAGTATCGATACTTTTCGGAGTATTGATATTTTTGACAACCCTACTCCACAGCCAATGGTATTGTTTACAGCATGTGTGCGCGAGACCATTGACGGTATAATGATCCACACAGGGCGGGATCTAAAGTTTAGCTGCCTAGCTAGCACTGACTCTTCCTGCTGTGACGTTATCGATTAGTTTTTGACTGCGTCACAGAGCTGTGTTTTCATTTTGGGACTAACTTAAGTTTGTAAAGTTCAGTCAACATGTGAGAACTCGTATATCTGTGTAAACGGCTTCATTCAGTGTCTCTCCCTCTCGGCACCGTGAGTTACCATGGTTACGGGAACACCCTGAAGCTTTAAAATGATAATCAAGTTTTTTGGTTAGTATGAATGTAGCCTGATTGTACCTGCAGTTCACTCACCATGGTCAGTCATGACCAAGGTCTGCACAGTATCTAGTTTGGCTTCAAGGGAGGTGAATCCCAATTTAAACTCGGCGGACAGTACTGTTGATATTGACTGGCTGTGTTTTTCCAGCAGGCTAGTCATGGCAGGCATGCTAATCTGGTTAGTCATGGCAGCCTTTTTTAGTGTCATCTTTTATAGCCAGCCTGGTTCCAGGACCATGGTGCAAGACAAAATCACTAGATAGATAGATAGATAGATAGATAGATAGATAGATAGATAGATAGATAGATTATATAAAAGTAGAAAGTAACTGTAGAAATAAGAAATAAAAAAATAAATAAAATAAATAAAAATGTTATATACAAATAGAAAACTATATTAAAAATAGAAAGTGACCTGGTGTCGGTTAGCTCAGTTGGTAGAGCATCCACCCCATGTACAAGATTAGATTAGATTAGATTAGATTAGATTAAAAAAAATAAAGTATAATCTAAAGTGTGATATACACTACAGAAGTAAAGTAGAAAGGACAAAAACAACAAAAACAGACAAAGGCTCAGTCCTTGCTGCAGCAGCCCAGGGTTTGAATCCGACCTGCGGCCCTTTGCTGCATGTCATTCCCCATCTCTCTCTCCACATTCCTGTCACTCTTCAGCTGTCTCTATTAAATAAAGCTTGAAAAGGCCAAAAAATATCTTAAAAAAAAAAAAAAAAAAATCTGAGAAAGAACTACAAATGGGGATAAAGGACTGTGTACAATTAAATTAGTCTGTAAACAGATGGATGAAAGTCACAGTCACAGTATATAGCAGAGGTAGTCAGAAATGACAATGACAGAGAGTCCAGGAAGTCGTGCAAAGAGGGGCAGAATTGTCTATTGTGCCTCCTGCCATCACTGAGAGTCTGATGGCCAGGGGGACCAAAGAGTTATTGAGTCTGTTGGTGGAGCAGGATTGAGACAGCAGTCTGCCACTGAACACACTCCTCTGCCTGATGAAGGTGTTGTGCAGAGGGTGGTGGGTGTTGTCCTGTATGGACAGCAGTTTGTCCAGGGTCCTTCTCTCTGCCACAGTAACCAGAGAGTCCAGCTCTGTGCCCACCACTGAGCCAGCCCTCCTCACCAGTCTGTCCAGTCGGGCAGCGTCCCTCTTCTTGCTGCTTCCTCCCCAGCAAACCACAGCGTAGAAGAGGACGCTGACCACCACAGACTGGTAAAACATCCACAGCAGTTTTTTACAGATGTTGAAGGACCCAAGTCATCTCAGGAAGTACAGACGGCTCTGTCCTTTCCTGTGGAGAGTGTCCATGTTTGCTGTCCAGTCCAACCTGTCGTCCAGCTGCAGCCCCAGATATTTGTATGTCCTGACCACCTCCACATCGACCCCCTCGATGGACACAGGTTGGAGATGTGGTTTCTTCCTTCTGAAGTCCACCACCATCTCCTTGGTCATGGAGGTGTTCAGCTACAGATGGTTGGACCTGCACCACCTCACGAAGTCCTACGAGTTATACTGTAAGTCAGATGTGTACAAGGTGAAGAGGACGGGAGAGAGCACGGTCCCCTGTGGTGCTCCGGTGCTGCTGACCACAGTGTCCGATGTGCAGTCCTTTAGTCTGACGTACTGTGGTCTCTCTGTGAGGTAGTCTGTAATCCATCTTACCAGGTGTGAGTCCACCCTCATCTCTGTCAGCTTGTCTCCCAGCAGGAGGGGCCTGATGGTGTTGAAGGTGCTGGAAAAATCAAAGAACATGATTCTCACAGCACCGCTCTCCTTGTCCAGATGAGAGTGAGCCCTGTGTAACAGATAGAGGATGGCATCCTCCACACCCACCTTCTCCTGGTATCCAAACTGCAGTGGATCCCACTGGGTGGGGAGGCTCTGCAGTCTGAGGTGATGATGGACGTGATGTGAAGTGGGCAGTCACTGGCTGTAGGAGCTGGAGTATCAAACCTGTTAAAAAACAGGTTTAGCTGGTTTTCTCTCCCAGCATCCCCCTCTTCTGTGCTGCTGCCCTTCTTCTTGCAGCCTGTGATGGTTTTCATGCTATCCCAGACCTCCCTCATGTTGTTCCGCTGCAGCTTCTGTTCCACCTTCCTTGTGTACTCCTGTACTCACATACAATCTGGTATGCATATGAGTCGGTCTCTATTCTGCCCAACTCATGCTGGTGGTCAGACTTTAAACCCATACTTATGACGCCACAAATACTATACGGCCCAAAATAGTCAAAGAGAATGCATGTTAGTGTTCACCTTCAACACATTCTAGTCTGGAGCCACTGTTGTCTGTTCATGTTAATGGAACGTCAACGGCAAGCTATCTATTATGTCTAGGAAGACAACATTCAGTTTTTTCGACCCTGGTCATCAGGCAACATTGAGATAGGCTGGCACCTGCACTCCTCCAGCAATCCAAACAGCGGCCTTGCATACCAAAGAGAGAGAGTCTTCTCTGATATGATTTAGTGCTGTCACTGTCTATGACCTCAAGGCCCACTGACACTGTGTAACCTAAGGATAGAAAAATTCCATAACAGTTTGTGGTGCAAACAGCCTTTTGACAGACTTGTTTATTGTGTGCTGAGACCTGCCTTTACCCATCAACAATGAGTGCAGGGAGGATATAAGTGCTGGAGATGGCTGCAATGAAGTAGAAGGTTTTGAATTCATGGCAGTTTGTATAGAGGATGGCGATTGTGCTACAGTGGAGGGTTGTGGTGAAGTGGCCACAGAGGCCGTGGCAGTGGCAGGTTGGCTCTGGTTTCTGTAGGATCGCACCTCCGTCTTCACCTCAATGGCATAGCGACCCTCAGGATAGTGCGAGATATACGTCTGGAATGCCCTTTGGTCATGAGGTTGCTATACAGTGCTGCTCAAAAGTTTGTGAACCTCTTGAGCATTTTGGAGTTCTATTGTTTCACTTTGATTTCCTTATTTAATCAAAACCATTATTTTTTATATGAAATAAAAGGTGCGGGTTTATCAATTCAATATACTCAATACTCAAATATACTCAAAAATCAAATGTGTAGTCAAGACTTAAATTAAAAAGAGTTTTTGGTCGACTTATGTAGGTGCAAAAGTTTGTGAACCCTGAGCTGCATTGTTTAAAACAAGCAGTTAAGGGGCGGCGTTTAGCTCAGTTGGTAGAGCGGCCGCCCCATGTGCGAAGGCTCAGTCCTTGCTACGGAAGCCCAGGGTTCAAATCCGACCTGTGGCTCTTTCCCGCATGTCATTCCCCATTTCTCTCTCCCCGCGTTCCTGTCACTCTTCAGCTGTCTCTATCAGAAATAAAGCTTGAAAAGGCCAAAAAAAGAATCTTTAAAAAAAAAAAAAAACAAGCAGTTAAGTAGAATCTCACTTTAGTCTTACCCAGGTGAACCCATACAGGTCAATCATGCAAAGAGGAAGCAAGATCTCAGAGGACCTCAGGAAGAGGGTAGTGACAGCACATTTGTCTGGGGGTAGCTATGAAGTCATCTCAAAAAAATTTGAGCTTCATCGTTCCAACGTGAGGCAGATCATCTACAAATGGAGAGCACTGAAAAAGACTACAACTCTGCCTAGAAATGGACGCCCTTCTAAAATATTAAAAACAGACACAAGAACAACCATTGAGGTTTCTGTAGTGTTTGAGACATAGCTGAGGTTAGGAGTTGCAATATCCTATTAACTTGAAGGGCTTCACATACTTTTGCACCCATGAAATCTGATTTTTTTCTTAAATCAACCCTTTTTTAAAAAACAAAGTGACAATAAAACTCTTAATAATTTATTTAGTTTAAGTCCATTATTTACAATGTCAGTATTGTGAATTGGGGTATAACTTTTTGTTTATACTTATTTATTTATTTATACTTCCTTATTGTTTATATTTTAATACTTGTTTTTTTATCTTCCTATATTTTTTTAAATATTTTTTTTACTTAATGTTTATTCTGCGCCAACTACACCAAGTCAAATTCCTTGTAAGTGCAAACCTACTTGGCAATAAACTTGATTCTGATTCTGAACTTAACATTAAATAAGGTTATTTTAGTATTTTTTTACTAAAAATCTGACAATTGCTGTAGGGTTCACAGACTTTTGAGCAGCACTGTATGAATCACAGGGCTTAAAGTATTCCGGCACCGTGCCGGATCTCCGGCGTGTGGCATTTGACTGCGATTCATAAAAAAAAAAAAGCAAACATTAATAAAAGCCTGTTGATGCGGGATATTGCCAAGCCCCTCCCTCAAACCGCTACTGTCCAATCCTACGTTAGCAATCGTAACTATGCACACGCAAGGACGTGTATAGTTACGATTGTTGTGACCATGGATGTACTCAGAAGGTTGTGACAGACATAGCAACAGTAACCACGGGGGGCCCGCAGCAGTTGATGCTGCGTTCCAGACAACTCGGGAAAAACGGGCTGTGAATTGTGGAAAATGAATTGAACAAACTCGGAAATTACACGTATATTCATCTTCTTCCAAAATAAGCATAAATTGCTGCTGCATAGGTTTTCAGTGTTCAGCGGATAGTGACAATATGCCACACTTCGTTTTTCTCCTCCGACTTAACCTGTAGCGTGTACAGGGCTTCTCCTGCCGAAAAGTGACTGCACCCTATAACTCTGGATTGCAAGGAGTGATATTGACCAAATTCACTGTACATGCACCTGGAAAACAGAGAATGTTATGCGGAATGTAAAGGCAATCCGTTACAGTTACAGTTCTATATATGCTGCATTATAGTATTCATAATTATACTCTTAAAAGTACAAGTTATCCGAAAAGTTACTTAAATAAATGTAATGAAGTAAATGTAACTCACCCACCTCTGATAGCACTTACTGATTTCTCATTATGTGTTATATTATTGCTATCTAATATGACGTTAAAACTTTCTGCATTGTTTTCTGCATTTATTTCCTAATCTTCATAAAATCATTGAAACTGAGGTATTGAAATATAACTTTATTTATAGATCAAAGCGGTGTTAAATCACATTGCAACAACGATAACAACAACAACAATAAAAGTGGCTGTGTAAAGCATCTACCCTCATCAATTGTTGACAACTAGCCTACATTATGCAAACATCAGGTTACTTTTTTATCTGCGCCGTTCTTTTTCCGTAGCCTCTTCACTTGGGCTACAGGACATTTCTATTGCACAATAAAAAATTTCTCTCGGTGCTGCGCCTGCCAGCTGACCCGTATATTATATCTACGAGTAGACCTACGCTCACTTCCTCTGAACTGATGCGCGTTCCTGTCGGGGGCAGTCGTTTTTCGGCAAGCAGTCTCTTTTCGGCACTACACTGGTATACATTGGTTGTGTTTCCGCTGGATGTTGCAACTTTAGCACGACAGGTTTTGCACAGTACCTGTTTCTGGTGCACGTCTGCAGCCTCAAACCCGAAATACTCCGAAATGACCGACGTGCTGTTTTTTCTTGGGAATTAAATCCCCTAACTCTGCTTCTGGTCCAGCTGAAGCCATTTCAGAAATTAAGGAGCAGGTGGAGCAGGTTATACTGATTGGTTAGCATGAGCTGTCCACGAGCAGCATGCCGCTACTGATTGATTGGCAGGATGGTAGGGAGACGGTATGCAGGTAAAATAGTTGACACAACAGATCCCGGGTCAGTCAGGAGCACTGCAAAAAAACGCAGCTTTGGCGATCATGTGATCACGTTGTCTGAAATCGCAATTTCGATCAGAAAACGATAAATCGTTCAGCCCTAGTCGGGGACTTTAACACAGTTTTAGATAATAAATGAACAGGAAAGAAATCACAAAGTAAAAGCTATCTTTTAGTTTTAATTTTTTTTTTGTTTTATTTATTTTGCACAGTTAAATTTACATAGAAATGACAAAGATATATATATATATATATATATATATATATATAAAGAACAAATAATCCACAAACAGACTAAAGAACGCTTTCTATTTTTATATAGATTTTGTATAGATGTTTAGCACTGGTTAACTTCTTAACGCAGTTATATATTTATTTTCTATGCAAATGTTTAATTCCCCTGCACATTTTTTAATTCCTCTGTACATATTCAAATCCTTTGCAAATGTTTAATTTCTCTGCAAATGTTTAATCTCTCTCTCTCTCTCTCTCTCTCTCTCTCTCTCTCTCTCTCTCGCGCTCTCTCTCTCTCTCTCTCTCTCTCTCTCTCTCGAATAAGAGTGAACCTGTGAATTAAATTTAAAGTAAGTCTTGAAGTGCTCTGAAAAGTTTTCATGACTTGAATATACCTTATACATAAAAACACATATTTGAGAGGTATTGATATCATGAACAGTAAGTATTTTGTTTTGTTATGTTTTTTTTTGCTAACCCAGTCAATTTGTACTTTCCAACTCAAACTCTCATCAACAAAAATTCCCAGGAATCTTGTTGTTGAGACTTGAGGCATCTCAGCAGACTCAATTATGACTTTTGAAATTTTTAAATTTTGAATGTGATTTTTTGCCACTAAATATTACAGTATATAGTTAGATTTCTTTATATTCAATCAATCAATCAATCAAATTTTATTTGTATAGCCCAAAGTCGCAAAATACATTTTGCCTCGGAGGGCTTCACAATCTGTACAGGGAGTGACACCCTCTGTCCTTAGACCCTCGGTTCGAGTGAGGAAAAACTTGCCCACAAAAAACCCTTTTAACAGGGAAAAAAGTGGAAGAAACCTCAGGAAGAGCCACAGAGGAGGGATCCCTCTCCCAGGACGGACAGACGTGCAATAGATGTCACGTGTACAGTCAACAAGTCAACAGAAACATTTTGTGTAATTACAATGAAAAATGACAATGGATTACAATGAATGATAAAATGATTACAGTAGCAGTGGAACCTGTGATAGAGATCACTTATTTAATCTGAACCATGTAGCATATGCAGTTAAACCAGCATTAACATTTTTAATCAGAGAATTAAAATTTGAGTGAGAATGAACTAGAGTTGTATCATCTGCAAACATTATTGGAGAAAGAATATTTGAGACATTTGATAAATCATTAATATAAATAAGAAATAATAACGGTCCAAGAATGGACCCCTGTGGGACCCCACAAAGTAGTCTGGCTTTGTTGGAATAGTATTCATTAATACAAACAAACTGTCTTCTGTTTGACACCATTCGAACGCAACATCATGAAAACCATATTTATACAGTTTTTTTCAATAAAATATGATGGTTGACTGTATCAAAAGCTTTTGAAAAGTCGATGAATATACTACAGGTAAATTTATTATTTTCTAATGCAGAGGTAACTTTGTCAATCAAATGAAGCAAAGCCATATAAGTGGAGTGATTTTTCCGGAACCCATACTGATATTTGTAAAGAATTGAATTAGAATCTAGATGAAGAAGGATTCTTCTGTATATGATTTTTTTTTCTAATACTTTCGAAAAACATGGCAAATAGATATGGGTCTATAATTATTAAAACAACATGGATCATCCACTTTAAACAGAGGAATAACTTTGGCACCTTTTAAATCCTCTGGTACAACGCCTGTTGTCATAGACAGAGAACAAATGTAAGCCAATGGCTGCAAAATTGACTGCTTGACCTGTTTAACAAGGGATGCAGAAATGTTATCATGGCCAGCTGAAGATGTTTTTAGTTCACTTATTTCTTGAACATCAGGAGGCTTAAAAGAAGAGACAAAAGGATCATTTCCTGTAATGAAATCAGTGGATTACCATAACAAGCAGGAACTTTACTAGCTAACCCTACCTAATCCTAACCCTAACCCAAAAAAATCATTTATATCAAATGAATTGTTAAAAGATTATCATCTAAAAAGACTGAAGGTAACTCTGGGTGAGTCTTTTCTCTATGCAGCAACTGATTTATAACTTTCCATGTGGTTTTAGTATCATTTGAACACCTCTTAAATTTTTCACAGAAATATTTCTTTTTGCAGATCTAATGGAATGAGTATATTTATTTCTATAAGATTTATAAACACCATGGGTAAGGGGTGTAGGATTTGAGACATATTTTCTGTACAATTTTTTTTTTTTCCTCAGCAGCTTTGGCAAATCAACTGTAAACCAAGACTTACTAAAGTCCTGACTACATTTCCCAGTAGAACTGCCAATTGGAAAACATTCATTAACTTCATTAATTCATTCATTGAACCTAAAGCTAATAACTTTCATAAAATCTTGATATGCAAAATGAGCATTATTTTCTTTATATAAATCATTCCATGAAATACTGGCAAGCATATCTTTAAATTTAGAAATATTTGACTTGCTCATAATTCTTTTGTGCATCTTTTTCTTATTTTGTTTAGTATTATTAGACTTGATTAAAGAGTACATTGTAAATACATTATCAAAGTTGCTGAATTTTTCTTTACTCGTGTAGATTTATGAATAAGAGGAAAAAGTAACTAGAATAAAGAATATTGAGAAAATCCCCAGTTAATGTATCTAAATTATTTTTAGGTTTATATTAAAATCTCCTAAAATATAACAAAGTTTATCCTCCTTGTTTATCAAGTCAAGAGAACTGGACAGACTTTCATTAAAATCTTTGACAGTAGAGTCAGGTGGGCGATAAATAACACCAACTATAACATTTTTTCCACCAAAGGCACCAGAGAGCTCAAAAACAAAAACAGATTCCACCTAACCCTAACCCTAACCCTAGCTGACTTCAGGGAGAGATCATCCCTAATTTTAAATTCATAGTCACCAAGAAAAAACAAAGATACTCCACCTCCAGATCTATTCTCTCTTACGTAGTGAACTGAATTGTAATTAGGTAATTTAAATATTTCTCTAGAATCTTCTGAAAGCCATATTTCAGATAAGGCAACAACAGAGACATTGTGTTTGAGTGAAGATAAATAATGAATACATTTGTCATAGTTGCAAGAAAAACTTATATTCAGGTGGAAAGTGGAGAATATATAAGAAGGCATAGAAACACAAAAGTCATTAAACTGAGTTTCATCATAAAATCTGCAGAAGTTAATGGCATCAAATGATGAAAAAAAAATGTAGATCTGGGTCAACATCAAAATTGTAAGAGTCAATTGCAGAGGAATGAAAAGGCTTAACAATATGCCCATCAAAGTCATGTGTTACATTAGTCCATAGAGTGTGTAAATTTAATGTACTGTAGATATGTCAAAATAATCAAAGTACTGTATAAATGAGTCATGGTGGGCACTACTGAGCCAGACTCTGAGTGTTAGCCCTCCTTTGTTGTGGAGGGTTTTGAGTAGGTGGATGGACAATAAGTTTGTCGTATCTCAAATATGCAATGTCACCTCTCTCTTGAGCTGCTTTCATTGCAGGGAGTAGATCTTTTCTTCTTTGTCGGACGGTTTCAGGAAAGTCCTCATTAATGAAGATGCCTGAGCCCTTCAGGTTTTTAGCTTTATCCAGAACAGCAAGTTTGTCCTTCAGCCGCAGGAATCTGACCACAATGGGTCTGGGCTTTTCTGATGGTGTCACTGGCTTCCCAGTCCTATGAGCCCAATCCAGCTCTATTTTCAAGTGATCCAGTTGTATTTTTTCACTGAATAGTTTTCTCACTTTTTCTTCAGAATCAGACACCTTTTCTTTCACAGACTTTTTGATGCCATCCATATATATATATAATATAATATTATGCCGTCTTGACTGTCCCTCCAGATATTCAGTCCTGTCTGAGATTGAAATCAAACTTTTACAGATTGTGTCCAAATCTGTCCCGGTTTCACTACAGTTCTTGGACCAAGTGCTACAAGAGATTTTAAAATCATCAAATTCCTTTTGAGTAATTTCTGGACTCATAAACTTGCTTTTACAGATCATCAATCCTCTTATTAGAAGAATCAATTATGATCTGTACACACGTCTTGAAGCTTTTTTCTTGTTGTTCGAGCAAAGTTCTGTAGAAGTCCTTTTGCTGATCCAATAATTCACGCACTTGAGCCATGGTAACCTATTCCTCAGTGGTGTAGTTGGAAGCTTTAGGTTGCATTGTTCGATGATCAAGGCCTACTAGGCCTGAAGATTGAGCAGTAGAGTCCAAGAAACCCTTCACAAAATACATGGCCACAGTTTTACTGTAGATATTTGATTAGACTCTTACTTCAAAAAGCAGCTGATATTTTGAGTTTTAAGTAGGATTCCTCAGATTATTGTTGGATAGAAAACCAGCCATAAATTCGGAGAAACACAGCTGCAGCAATCTTGAGGGAAGAGGTGGAGTTGAGGCGAAAAAGCTAAGGGTGCTATCGACAAAGTAATGACCTCATTAGACTTCATAGATATATGGAGTATGACAACCTGGTGACCTGGGGCCTCATGTACAAAGGTTGCGTACGCACAAAACGTGGCGTACGTCCTTTTCCACGCTCACGTTCAGATGTATGAAACGTGAAATGACCGTGGAAATGTGCGGTGCCCACGCCAACTTCATGGCTGGCGTACGCACGTTTCTACAGCTATTGTCCCTTTGGCGACACTTAGAGGTGATGCTGGGAAACTGTTAATAATGTGAAAACAAGTAGTCATCAGAGTGATGTGTACATCAGAGACACACTTATGAACAATTAACACACCCACGTGTTTGCAATTATATGGGTGGATATAAAAGCATGCTCAATGTGATGAAGAAAATGGTATTAACAATGGCAGCGTTAGCGTTGTTAGAGGACCTTGAGGACCTGGCTGGCACAGTGCGCGATGGGTGGCTTCTGGGTGAGTAAGTAGTTTATCCTTAATTGTCCCGTATGTAATTGATTGTCTCCCTGTGTTCAGTATTCATGTCAGTAAAAGCGGGCGTAAAGTTGGAAATGTCAGCATGTAAAGAGGCAAGGACAGAATTTACTTGTACACAAGTGCATTTATTGATTTGCTTATATCTCTGAATACATTAGTTGATCCAGACGATCACTGATGCCACCGATGGCTCACTATTTCCTCCTGCGATTCCAGCAGAGCCGGTGGTGACGCCGGGGCCAGTGGAGCCGGCAGAGCCGGTGGTGACGCCGGGGCCAGCGTAGCCGGCAGAGTCGGTGGAGACGCCGCGGCCGGCGGAGCCGGTGGTGACGTCGAGGCCGGTGGAGGAGTCTGTGCCCTCTCCTGGCTTATCGTCTATTGAGAAATAAAAAAAAAAAAAAAATTAAACATGAGTCAAAGTGTTTAATATCCTGGCATCTTTACGCACGAGCTATGTGTATTGTGAGCAGCCAATTGTATGACCAGTATAATTACAACATTTGAGTTCAGCACCTTGGGGATGATCTGTGTCACCTTCATGGGCTCCCACCACTCCGGTGAGAGCTGTGTCACCCACTAAAGAGGCCACACTCTTGTCGAAGGGGGAAGAGTTCCTCCACTCCTGTCCCCCCGCCTGTTGCGGTCACGCTTCGGCGGTGGGCAGAAACCCTCCGCTTCACCTCCACCTTGAGATGTGACCATTTCTTTTTAACCTGTGTGCGCTGCTCGGATCCCACGGCATTTACAGCCTCACACACACGCTCCCACTCACGTCTTTTTTTCGTCATATTTATCCCTGTTGATAGGGTACCAAACAGAATCTCCCTGCACGTCTCCACTTCATTCACTAGAATCTCTAGCTCAGACTCTGTTAAATTCCTTTTCTTTCCTCTGTTCATTGCGTTATCTGATCGGACAAAGAGATGAATCTCAGGTCCAGGGCCTATTTAAATTGATTTGCATATTTAAATGGGGGCGTGGACAGGGAGGAGTTTGGGACCTCTGCATGTGCGCTCAATTCCACGTTGATTTGGGATGTACAAAAGAAACGTGCTTGGATCGATGCGTACGCACACTTTGATACATCTGAATTTATTTGTGCGTACGACAGTTTCTGGGTTTTGGCGTACGCCAAGTTTCAGTAGGAAATCCACGCAAGTCTTTGTACATGAGGCCCCTGGTGAAGATTAAGCCGAACAAGTTGGTTTCCTTTAAACTGGTCAATTCAGTCGCAAAATCTACAATTAGTGGTAACGTGTTTATACAAATTATAACCATATTTAGATAAATACGATTACCTCTATACACAAGCTACTTTTTTCACTGAAATGAAGGAACAGCAAACCCTTTGATTGTGTAGGGTGCCTTTAAATGTACCCTGAAAGTTAACTCTATACGTACTTATACATGTATACGTATAAGTAAAAACAACTCTAAAATAACAGGAAACAATGCAGCAAATTGAACAATTATCTGAGCCTAAAGATGAAAATTACAATATAGAAATATTAAACTCCCATAAACAAACAAAAAAGAAAAAATAGAACTCATCTATAAAGAAAAGTCAAGCTGAAGCTTCTACAAAAACAAAGTGGAATGGATGGGCAGTGGAGAACAATATACTACACTTAATTTATTTAGTAAATTGAGAATTAAAAGAATGCAGCAGAAAAACATGACAAAGCTCATAATAAATAAGACCACAGGATGGTAATAAACACTCTTGATTGTGTTTTGATGAGTGTGAAGGTGCAACCAGGTATCCCAACATTTCAGGGTTGTGGGGTGCTGGTCTGCAGCAGGTGCTCCCCTTCACAGTGCTGGTTTCATTCTCAGTAGAATAAATCCGTCTTGACCCAGTTGGGACTGATCTACTTTTACTATATGGCGACCGTTATAACTATATATATTGGAATTTATCCATGTAACTTTCTCCTTGTGTTTGTTGTTCGGCTCATTCACCTACCTCTTGTTATATTCCACATGTACATGTGAGAATGTATTCTGTTTTACGTTGTCCGTGTCAAGATACGTGGTGTGTGCAGGTATTGTGTACATACCAGTGTGTTAGGTTATTCATTTGGGTGTTTGTTTGACAGATTGACTATTTTGATTATTCATTTCAAAACAAGTTTACTTTGGCAACCAGTGGGTAGTTTGGCTATATGACATGACCCTCAGGTATGTGTGTGCATATATGTATGAACTGTAATATGTCGTATGTGTTGTCTAAAATAATAATAAAAAAAAAAATTAAAAGAAATAACATTATATTACATACCCAAGTTTTGACTTACTTCCTTATTTTATTGTATTTTGCAGCTTTTCCAGAGCACATCCGTACCAAGCAGCAGTACAGAGTTCTAGGAAACAGCCTCAATGTTGACGTGGTGGCCAGACTTCTACAGCTGCTGGTTTCCTAGCATTTGGGCCACAGAGGTGACTACCATTGTGGATTATGTTACAGACTGCTCTCTATGCAATGTCCGTGTTTAAAAACGTATAGTCTGCTATTTATTGCAAATGTCCACTGGTCAAATGCCAACGTGCTTTATATTCACCACTGTACAGTCTTAGTTACATACCTTTGTTACGTTTATAACACTTACAGCAAGGGTACAAATCCTATACTTAACTCATGCTTAATTAATGCATGACTCATGGCGATTTAATGCAGGCTGTATTATGAACCCCTGTTGCCTGTTGCTACTTGGAGCAACATGATTTTCCTGCTTGACTCATGACGATAAAATTCATGATTCAAAAGACCAGTGTGTAAGACTGAGAGACATGTTATTTTATGCTTATTATAATCCGTTTTTGCCATATTCGGCAAATCTTAGACATTGGACCTTCACGTATGTTTTACCTTGTATAATAAAGTGTTACCAATGTATTTCAACTGAACCAGAATATGTTGGTTTAAGGGATTTTTACATAAATAGAAATAAAAACGTTTTTTGGGTTTTTTTGTGTGTGTTTGTTTGTTTTTAACTGATCAAGGTATTTTCTTATGCCGAAACCACCGGGCACGTCTCTGTCACATCGCGGCCACAACGCTGTTTTGGTCCGTCCTGCGCGTGACTTCAAATCCCACAGGGAGCGTTTAGCCCGCCAGACTTTGTTTACTTGCTCAGATTTGGTCATTTTCCTGGTTGATGTGCTTCTAAATATGCTTCTACATGTGTAAATATGATACGTGGTTAATTTGTTTCGTTTTTGGCTGTTTTTTCGACCGGCAGTTTGCACAGGGTATTTTATGTTGAAAATCCACCAGATTCTCTATGCTGTTTCTGTGTCTGACTTCCACTAGCTCGAGTTGAACTGCTGGTCATGCTGGTAATTAGGCTTAACTTAAAGCCTTAATATAATTTTAACAAGTGAATTCTATAAAACATTCACCCTCAGTACAGTTGTCATGAACGGACAATGTATAGAGACTAAAACTGTTTTTTGTACCAGGCTGTAAACATGTTTATTTCTGCTGTGAAGTTGGACATTTTAACATGGGGCTTATAGAGATTGACTTGTTCTGTAGCCAGCCTCAAGTGGCCGTTTGAGGAACTACTGCAAGTTTTGGCACTTCTACCATGAGATTGTACGCGTTAGTAGTGGCACCTGGCTAGAGCCTATTGGACTCATCCGTAATGACTGTTTTTGCATTGATATCAATACAAATAGTACAAATGACCACAAACTACTGTAAAGGGAGCAGCAAAGGGTGATAGAACCTGAC
Organism: Argyrosomus regius; assembly: GCA_946959425.1. Taxonomy (NCBI): domain Eukaryota; kingdom Metazoa; phylum Chordata; class Actinopteri; family Sciaenidae; genus Argyrosomus; species Argyrosomus regius. The sequence continues at coordinate 294,103 of CAMPSB010000264.1, read as the reverse complement.
AACAGAGTGATTCCAGTCTGCTTGCAGGGGTAGACAATAAGGGAAATTTTTGAAGATCACTGGCCCCACCATTGTAACCACTGGCTCAGGAATTGAACATATCTAACATTTCCCGCCTGTATTCATCAAAAATATAAAAGACTAGCTACTATAATTTCTATAAAGCAAGTGTTTATCATTAGATGATTAAAATAATTGTATCATAATAATTCCAAGTTATTAATAATAATATAATGCATAATACCGATATAATACCCATAACCGATAACTTTCAGCTCCTAAAGGCCGATACCAATAACCGATATGTAAAACTTTAGACTTTTTGGGCGGATCCGCCCAATCCTCAGAGGGTTAGACACTGAAACATATGTGCCAGCTTTGCACACGATGCACTCAGCCTCCCACTTGTCCCCGACCGGGGCGGTACGTGGTAAAAAAAAATTTGCATTCACGGTGTGACGGAAATTCCCGGTTCCCACGTTTGCTAGTCGTTCTTTCGGCCTTTTTAAGTTCATGTTTCTATTGTTTATGTTTAACATGTGGAAAAATACTGTGGATATCAATTCAAGTCAGCAACTACCAAAATTATGACCGAGTTAACGAGTTCTTTTCCGACATGAGGGGGTATTCTTGAATTTTCCCAGTCAGAAAGAGTTTTTCTGATTATGACAACGTCACTTGAACGCAGCATTCACTGCAGGCCATTCAGGTCTCATAGTGGGAGAGCACAGCGCCGGCTGTCTTTGATCGGGATCACGTAACACTATGTGTTAGCGGTAATAACCGAGACAATTTCACAGAAGTCATTGCAAAACACAGTACCACAGGGATTTAATGTGAAATTAGATTTTTTTTTTTTTTTTTTTTTTTTTACCAAACATATTTTTTTTCAAGGCATATTTTTCACTGGCCCCACCGGGCTAGTGCTTTGAGCGTTCTGGTGGCCCGGACGGTTTAAAGTACGTCCGGGCCACCGGGCCATTTATATTGTCGACCCCTGGCTTGCCCAGCAGTATATGGCAAGTCAGCAGTTTAATTACACGATTTTCAACATGTTGACCAGCATGTGTCATTAGTAGTTCCACTTACAGTTCCCCTATTAACTAACCCTCAGGCTCAGGTATTACGTAACCGCATACATCATATTGAGGCCCCTTGCAGAGCGGAGCGAAAGTGGGCGAGGAAGGAGCATAAGACTTAAATGGAACACACTTGTCACAGAGGCAAAAATCACAGAGAAGTAAGTCACAAAGAAAAAAGAAAAATGGCCTGAAGCATTTCACAATGCTTCAGGCCATTTGTTTTTTTTCTTAGTGAGACTGAACAACTCCCTAGTGGTAACCATTTAATCACAGCAAATTTTCCCCTTTTGTGTAAGCTTCAATTTTCCCTATTTTTTTCAGCTCAATCTTACAACACAATCTCTATTTTCTGGAGGTGTGGTTCCATATTTGAGAGCATTCTTTCGTCCAAATTGGGATTTAGTTGAATACCTAGATATTTAATACCTTTGAAGGTATATTTAAGCAATATCACTCTCGTGGTTGTGAGGTTGTTCTGAATGTTAGCACGCTACAACCAAATCACAGCCATGCTGATATTGAGTGCAACATCATGACCTCGACAGTAATACTGGTTTTATAAAATAGTTCTACCCGTGCCATTTATTGGTTTACAGTAAGAAGTGACACCATATTAGGATTTATTTGTTTATTTAATTATTTATTTGGCTCTGCCAACAAAGATAGTTCTGCAACTGCACTAGGACTGCATGGTTGCCAAGCAAGACTACTTTGTGTAGGTCTACATGTTACCACCGACCAGCTGCTTTGTATCATGTATCCAAGTGAAATAATAGTCTGTTGACAGTTGCTTTGGTGGAAATGTCTTTTTCTCAGCTTGAATATGTGATAAAATGTTTAATATTATCAGAAGTTAGGTGAACTCTCTTCAGCACCAAACAGGAAGCAGGAAACCAGTTACACAGTTTAGCTTTATAGATTAGACAGGTTCTCCGGTGTCTCGCTGACAGAAGCCAGACTATGGTAAATCAAATCTCTCAATTAACTAATTAAGTTCCCATGTTTACCTCTAATCTCACCTCTCCAGTATCTGCAGCACCCAGTGCTCTGCCAGCTTTGCTGCCTGTGTCTCACCAACCTAGGGAGTCATATGCTCCCGACCTGGAACCATTTGCTGACAATTTAGAGAAGTGTTGGGTATTTCTGTTCCAATATTCCCTTATTTCAAGATACACACGGGTTTCTTCATTATCCCTAGATGATTTGGCTCTGCAAATGAAGAGTGTTTACCCTGGCCACTGGTAATGCAGCTAAGCAGTTGCTAAATCTCTGCTAGGGATCTAGAGATGTGGCAGACTATTCTGTGATGTTCAGGAAGCTGGCAGCTGACATTAAGTGAAATGATGAAGCTTCATGTGGGGTGTTTTTGAATGGGTTGATTTAACAGTTAAAGAATGAACTGACACTGATGTGATGATCCCCCTGACTTTAATTCTCTCGTGTCCCTGTCTGTCAGGCCACACTGTATGAGCCACTTAAATCACGTACCTTTATTTGGTTAAAAAATGTTATGACATGTTATTTATGATGTGCTATAAGTGTAAAGTCAATGTATATGTTCAATAGTGATGATCTTTATAATACAGTTTATGCCGTTTGCATCAGGTTTGGTAATGCTGTTAGTTTTCGGGAGGATGGGCACAGAAAAATGTATAAAGGCACAGTAATACAATATGCTCAGAAGTAAAGTTTTCCACAGTGTAATCGTGTAGACCATAGATAAATCATTGTTCAAGTTCAACTGGATTAAGTTTATAGACATAAGTCAAAATAAGATACACTCTTGTGGTAAAACAGGATGAAGAGAAGAGGGAGAGAGCTAGGCGAGCCCTTCCTTCCTTTTTTTTTCTCCTAGCCCTTCTCCACTCACTCCAGCAACAACCTCCTCAATGTCTCAGGCCCCATCTCCATCTGCCACCTTGGAGGAGGAGCCCATGCATTCAACTCAGCTGTTGTATGTGAGCTGCTTCGCAGGATAAAGGCCGGCGAGTGCCTTTCTTGTTGCCATATGGGTCACCTGATAGCAACCTGTCCCATTCAACCAAAAGATTTAGTTCACCGGTGAATATGCAGGTACTGGTGAGCTCAGACTTGATTAGAATGCATATTCTCACTAAACTGTAATAAGTAACTTCCCAGCCCCTAATTACTTTAACTGACTCTGCCTGAGAAGGAAATTCTGTGGACAAGGATTTGGCTGAGCTATCTGATATCCTCTAGAACAGTTTGAGAGCCCACACAGCCAGGGTGACAGAGTGAGTGGGGAAGCTGTATTCACATCACACACACTCCACTGATCACACAGAGTAAAGTTTGTTATGAATGCTCTCAGGGATGGTGGCAGGGGAGCACAGACTTCCTCCACCACTCAGCCTGTTTTGATCAACTGATCGATGTGATGTTGCTGACACCGTCAACAGATGGCCCAGTTTGGTGCAGCCAGCCTGTAGTATTTGAGTTTTTGAGGCTGTTAAAGAACAATGTTTCTTCAACACATTTTCTTCTATACAACAAACCAACCCAAGCCCAGTGCAGGAAACAAATAACAGAGATCCACCTTTAAAAAGCTTTCTCCTTATCCAAAGACACAATGCCAAAATCCCCATTCTCAAAATGTGAATGGAAAATGTGATTTGCAATCCTTCCATCCCAGACTCACTGTTTTGAATCCACTCACTCGAATCCTGACTAGTTCAGCATGAATGGCGGAGCACCTGGTTGTCACAGGGGTGCCTTCCCTGATTCCTGATTGTGTCCACCTGTTCCCCATTACCCTCATGTGTTTTATAGTCTGCGTCTCCCTTTGTTTTGTGCCAGAGTGTCTCGTTCTTGCCGTGCACCCTAGCCATAGGTCCACGTTTTGTCCTTGCCTTGCCTTTTCTCCACGTAAGCTGTATTCTTTGCCTCATTTGCAAGTGAATTTTTTTGTTTGTACTGTTCGTAGTGAAACGTTGTAGTTCAGTTAATTTTCATAGGCCTTGTTAGCCTCCTTGGAGTGATTTTTTTTTTTTTTTTTTTTTTTTTGTTCTAGGTTAAATTTCATAGAGTCTAGCTGAGCCTCCGGTTTTTAGGAGTGCGTGTTATTTTTTTTGTCATTCTATACCACAGAGTAGTTTTTTCCTCCCTTGAGAGCGTTTTGAGTTTTCAGTTTTTTCTCTTTAGCTCTTACATTGGTCTTTGTTGATCTGTGTTGAGCTATACTGAAGTGATCCTTTATGACACATTATTATATAGTATAGTATATAGAGTATATAAGAGTAACATTATTATGCACCACGAATATCCTCACTCCCTGCTGGATAGAAGCATTCCTCCAACAACCCCCAGACAAAACCACTGATGACCCAGCCAACACTCAGTAAAAGTATCAGAAAGTACAGAAGATAGATGGAGAATAGAGAGGGGAAAAAAACAGGGACAGAAACCAACTGAAAACGCTGCACCACTCACACGCCCACCACCGCCACTCACTAGAAATAGAAATGAGGAGAATGTTGAGATACTCTTCTCCCCTCAAAAGTTCAAATAAATTCACTTTAAATCATTTCAATTCAATAATTCAATCAATTCAAAAAATGTTAAATAATTAAATAAGACATACTACACAATCCCTTACCTTGAAGACTTACCTTCAGCTGCAGCAGTCTCTTGCAATTCCGACTGCAAGCATGTTTTCTCCTAGTAATAGTAAATTAAATAGTAAATTATAAAATGTATTCCTTTCAGTGTTCTTAGCAGAATATGTTTATGCAGCACCAGTCAAAGGTTTGGACACACTTTCTTCAGCCCAGTCATTTCTATTTAGTGATTTTTAAACAATGCAAATACTAATAACATAATTAACTTATAAATACCTACTGACATGAACTGACTCCCTACAGCAATAAAAGATACACTCCAAATAAAACATATAAAACTTGCAGCACTGATGTCACTGTGACCAGCTCAAATGCTAACAAAGGCATGGCCACTGGATCTCAGGCCACTAGCTTAAACATAGTCTGACTTAACAAGAAACCTATCTTAGCAAGTTTATATTGCTTTGTGAACAGTTAATAGTTTAAACAAGGGGGTATAGCGGGAGAAGAATGAAAGTCGCAGCTCATGTGTTCACTTGTTACTATTTAGTGAGGAACAGGAGCGCCGTCTCCCTACTGGAGCCGTGAGGCATACTAGCAGATCACTAAACAACCAAACCACACAGTTAAGGATCTGTTTTACCTATCTGTGTTCCTCCCTCTTGTGTCACTGGTTGCATAAATCCAACAGTAACCACAAGAATGAAATACAGCAATGAATCAAAAATGGAACTAGCCTTTCAAAATAAAATTAGCTTTTCAAATATAAAATTAGCTTTTCAAATATCTTTGTATATTGCCTTGATGAAGTATTCTACCTGTTACGTGTACCTGCTCCACACCTCTGTGCTGGACACACAGAGTTTGTGGGAGCTTTGACAGTCACTCGAAGCAAATTCGGAACTGTTTGTAAAGGTTTCAGTGTAGTACCTGTGTTGTATTGTTAGTGGATACCTAGCGCTAGCAAAGAGGAAAAGCTAACTAATCATGAGCAGCTGTTGTCAGTCGATGGATCTATATATTTATCAGGTGTTATAACTGTTTCTAAAGTTCCTGTGTATTAAGGCAGATAGATGCCTGTTGAGGGCAAGAGGTGAAGAATTTTATAATTTTAAGCAGCTCTGCTTCCTGGTCTCAACTCTGGGTTGTCAGTTGTGGTCAACTAATAAACTCGGCCATATTTCTAGATATAAGAGCTGCTCCATCCAAAGTGGGATGGATGCCATCTCTCCTAATCACACCAGGTTTTCCCCAGAAAGGTGTCCAATTAGACACCACCTCGACAGCCAGCGGTGGAATGACGACATGCAGCTATACATGTCATCACTGGTCAAATTGGCCAGGGGTCCAGAGAATATTACGGAGTCCGACACAGTTTTTTATGCACACACTGATGAAACATTAATTTTAGTGACCTCCGATTGGCGTAACCGGGTGCCATTACCACCGACGTGAATAACAATCTTACTGTATCTACATTTAGCCTCAGCCAGCAGTTTCAAATTTGATTTAATGTTGCCAGCTCTGGCCCCTGGGATGCATTTGACTCTGGTCAACAGTGTTGCTAACTTCATGTTTCGCAAAATGTAGCTGGCAATTACCAGAGTTGGTTTCTCAACGGGTGTGTCGCTGAGTTGGGAAAATCTATTTGGAACATGGACCAGTTTGTAGTGAACCATGGGCTCCTGCTTGGGGCTATACTTCATTTGGTCAGTCACCCAGCCTCCTGGCTGCTCGGGGGCTGCCGGGGGACGGCTTAGGTGGGACCGCACCAGCTACTGGAGACTTGCTAACTATAACAGCTAAGATTGTTAAGGGATGCAGTGCCATACCTCTAATTCGCTGAGCATTGCCTCCAAAACAGTAAATAAACTACTAAACTATGAGTAGTTGAATATATGACACACCAAGCAGGAAAGAGCAGGAGAGGAAGAAAGACATCGGCAGAAGGCATTGCTAGGTGTTAAGCAAGGTTGTGTGCTTAGCAGAAACTGGTAATGTGAAAAGATGAACTCAGATTTGTGTGAGAATTGCTGGAGGTTAAGAGTATAACCGACAACCAGAAGTGACAGCACGCTTACATACTCTGTCACAGAGTGCGCTTACCGCAGTAATAGTGGAAAACCAACAGCACCTGGCAGATCTGAAAATATTGACCTTTTTTTTTAGAAGAATGTTTATGGTCATTGTCCTCTTGAAAAATAAATCCAGGCCTAATAAGATAACTCCCAGATGCTATTCTGTGTCTCACCAGAATATTGTGGTATACTTTCCTATCCATGATGCATCAGTTTCCACTAAGTCACCTGTTCCTGAGGCTGAAATGGCCCCACACCATAATACTACCCCCTCTGTGTTTAACTGCTGACAAGAGACACAAATTTTTATATCTCTCCCCCTCCCTCCGTCCAACATACACTCTTCACTTGTTGCCAAATTGTTCAAACCTGGACTCAAAAGTCCACAACACTTTATACTAATCTTCCTTTGTCCATTTCTTGTGTTCTTTTGCTAATTTCAGGTGTTTCACTCTGTTTCTCTTTCAGTAATGCTTTCTGTGCTTCTATTCTGCCAACAAGTCCTTCTTCACCCAGTTTCTGACACATAGTTCTTGTAGACACTGTTGCATCATTGTAACGCCCGCCAATGTAATAATGTCCACAAATGTCCTCACAAAAACATCAGACCTTAATTGTAATTGAGCAGTTAAAGCCTCCATTCCATACACCTCCCTCAGCTTCTGTTTCCACTGTGTCACTGTAGGTGGCTGTGGATTCATCCATTTTATTGTCACCATTTTCCTAGCAGTCATCAAGAGTATATGTAACAAGTGCTTTTGGTCTCTAGTGTACATGCCTTCAGGAGTTAGATCGAAAAGAAACTGACTTGGGGTGAATAGTATATTAATTCCCAGAACTTTATCTATCTTGCTCTTTACCCCCTTCCAAAAAGGAAGCATCAGTGGGCAGTCCCAAAATATGTGTGAGTGGTCGCCAACCACTCCACATCCTCTCCACCAGTATATTGCAGCTGGGTTATCTACAAATTTAGAGACCACGGAAGGCGTCTTAAAGAACCTTGTCTTCATCTTCCAATCAAACTCCTTCCACATGTTACTATTGATACCTTTATGACATCCAGTGCACATTGTTTCCCACTCCCCATCCTCAATTATAATATTTAACTCCAGCTCCCATTTGTTTTTGATATAAAAAGTATTGTCTGGTATATCTAGTAACAGATTTCTGTATATATGGGAAACATGCTTTTTATTGGGTAGTTGATGTTTAATTATATTAATAAAGTAAGTTTCTATGTTCTTTGGAGCATTTTTAATTATATTCCAGTCTGTATGGTTTGAGATGTAATTCCTTATCTGAAAATACCGGAACATATCACTTTGGGGTAGAAGGAATTTGTCTTGGAGATATGAGGATGGCTGTACACCAGTAGCCTATCCTTAACAATAATTGGAAGCTATGAAAGTGATGATAGTCGAATTGCTTACATTAAAACAAGCATATATGGTCAGAGAGTAGCATTTCTATGTATATATGCCACAAACCATTTTAGTCCAGAGTTCTTTGGCACAATCAGCAAGACTTTATATGACCTGCAGGACTTTTCAGTTATTACTGGCGCTGACATGAACGCTGTCCTTGATCCCTTACTTGATAGATCTAGTGCACCATCTCAACATATCCCTCCTTCAACAACTGCCTTCCAAGGTTTAGTTGACAATTTTAGTCTCACAGATCTAGACAGAGCTGTAAACCCCTCTTCAAGAAAATATAGTTTTTATTCGTACAGACACAAGACCTATTCAAGGATAGATCATTTACTGGCTTCTACAACCTTATACACTGAAATTCATTCAGCTGTGATTTATCCTAACTCTTTATCTGACCATTGTGTTATCACATCACAGCTCACACTTGCCAAGACTCCAACTAAGGCCACAAGATGGCGCTTTAACACCACATTACTTAAAAACAATGATTATTGTGACCATTTCAGAAATAATTTCAAGACATTTATCTTTAAATGTCTTGACATTTATCTTTAAATGTCTTTAAATGACTTCTCTTTATCTAATCTATTAATCTTTTCAGTTTTTGCTCTTTAAAGGTGTATTTTGTTTTCAGTCTTACACAGCTTAACACACCAGCAGTAGGGTTAGTATAATGGCTACCCAGAGAGATTCTCAGATAGCACTGGAGCTTAGTAGCTGGTGCAGTGAGGCAGGCATAGACCCAAACCGGGCCTTTGTGCTGCATGACGTTCCTGCTGACATTGATCAGGGAGACATTGAAGAGACTGCTGAGACAGTGAAAGCTTTTGGAAGAGTAAAGGTAAGAGACATAAGATTTGACACTCAGACAAGCAACAACCTAGTACTCTGTGAATGCCGTCAAGATGTTCACCCAGACCGCATACCATCTCATCTTCAGCCATTGAACGGAGGTTCTGCCTGGAAGATATCCCTCATTGTTGAATCTGCGAGTCCCGCTGATGATTTCGTAGCCAAGCTCAACAAGCTAATGAAAGAGGAGGGAAAAACTATTAATGATGTTCATGCCATGCTGTCTACAGATGTTCCACTGGAGAACTCACCTGAATCTATCATACGTGCAGTTGGAGACTTGTTAGAAAAAACTATGCGACCTACCAGTGAGAACAATGCGTTTAGACGTCTACGGACGTTCTCTGGCCATCTTTCCACACCAGCAGGTGAGGAGAGTTTTGAACACTGGCTCGAGCAGGCCCGCCTGATGATTGAAGAATGTGACTGTTCTGGCAGAGAGAAGCGAAAGAGAATAGTAGAGAGCTTAAAGGAGCCCGCACTGGAGATCATCCAGGCTGTACGGTTAAATAAACCGGAGGCTAGCCCTGAGTGTTATGTAGAGGCTCTAGAGAGTGCATTTGGAACCTCTGAGTCTGGTGAAGACTTGTATTTCGCTTTCAGGAGCCTCCATCAACAGCGAGGAGAAAAGCTATCAGACTTCTACTGTTCTACTGCTACTGTAATCATTTTATCATTCATTGTAATCCATTGTCATTCTTCATTGTAATTACACAAAATGTTTCTGTTGACTTGTTGACTGTACACGTGACATCTATTGCACGTCTGTCCGTCCTGGGAGAGGGATCCCTCCTCTGTGGCTCTTCCTGAGGTTTCTTCCACTTTTTTCCCTGTTAAAAGGGTTTTTTGTGGGCAAGTTTTTCCTCACTCGAACCGAGGGTCTAAGGACAGAGGGTGTCACTCCCTGTACAGACTGTGAAGCCCTCCGAGGCAAAATGTATTTTGCGACTTTGGGCTATACAAATAAAATTTGATTGATTGATTGATTGACTTCTTGAGAAGGTTGGAGCGCTCGCTGACCAAAGTGGTGCAAAGAGGGGGTCTCCCCAGTCACAGAGCAGATCGTGCACGCATCGACCAACTCATAAGGGGCGCTGCTGAGTCAGATATCATGCTATTACAGCTGAGACTGAAAGAAAGGAGGGAGGAACCCCCTACCTTCCTGATGCTCCTCAATGAGATTCGGGAGGAGGAAGAATATGAGGCGGCTCGGCGAAAGTTAAACACTACAGTGAGACAAGTAAAAATTTGGGAGGAGACCAAAGCCAAATCAACAGAGGTTCAGGAGCTAAAAGCAGAGATCAAAGAGCTACGCTCTGAGCTTAAAGAGTTAACAAACAAGCGACAAGACACACACACAGAGTTAACAGCAAAACCAACCAAGAAAGTTACAGATACTGGGGCAGAAAGTGAAGTTCAGCAGTTAAGGCAGCAAGTGCAACAGTTACAACACCAGTTAACTGTTATGTCTGTATCACATGCAACCCCAACAGCCATGAAAAAGAGAGATGGGGGAGCCAGATATGGCAAAGTAGCGAAATCATACAAAGTAAAAGACCCTGAAAGTTTTTTTGTTACCGGTGTGGTGAGAATGGCCATATCGCCACTCACTGCTCAGCCCCTGAGAACACAGCCAAGGTAATTCAGAGACTGCTCGGAGCACTACGCAAGAATAAGGAGGAAAAGGGGATGTCCAAAGGCTCTGCTGAGTCTAAAGAGGTTGGTTCGGTCAAGAAAAGCTCAGTGCACACATCCTCACATTGTGGCTTGCCAGAAGGGCTGGTTGGCCCATCCATGATGGCCAACGTGACCATTGAAGGACAGCCTTGTAGAGCCCTTTTAGATAGTGGCTCTCGAGTCACTATCATATTCGAGAGCTGGTACTCCCGTTACCTTCCCAATGTGCCCGTCCTTCCTCTCACAGACCTCGCCATATGGGGCCTGAGTGATTCTAACTACCCATACAAGGGGTATGTAGCAGTTGAGCTGGGGCTTCCCCCTAATCCAAAGGGAGCTGGAGAGACAGTCTCTATCTTGGCTCTAGTATGCCCCGATCCAACAAGTCCAGACCCTGTCCCTGTCATTATCGGCACCAACACAAAGAAACTGCGTTCCTTGCTTACCCACTGTGAAGAGTTTGAAGATAATGATGAGGTTCACTCACTGAGAATAGAAACTTTCCCCTCTGAACACCCCCCCATCATCTAGCGCCCTACCACTGGGCGTGGTTGGGCAAGTGAAATGGCAAGGCCCTGGGTCTCTCACCATTCCCCCAGGGGCAGTGCATTATGCCGTCTGCAAAGTAGAGCAACAGCAGCCCTTGGGCAAAAGTATCCTGATGGTTGAGGCTGATGAAACCACAAACCTCCCAGCTGGTGTACTGGTTCCACCTGTTGTACTGCCACCTTCTGCAATGGATACCACTGGTTTCACACTTCTGCTGAGAAATGAATCTCGAAAAGAGACTGTTGTCCCTACTGGCACAGTGCTGGCACAGGTGTACCTGGTGGACACTGTCACTGAGTTAAAGAACTCTGCCCAAGAAGGGTCTATTGACCCTGAGCTGTTCAACTTTGGGGATTCTTCCATCCCTGAAGTGTGGAAAGCCAGGTTAGTCACAAAGCTAGCCGAGAGAGCCAATGTCTTTTCATTGGAGGAGTGGGACATCGGTTTAGCCAAAGGTGTGACTCACCACATAAGGCTGCGAGATGCTAGGCCATTCAGGGAGAGATCCCGCAGAATCGCCCCAGCCGACATTGAGGATGTTAGGCGCCATCTTCAAGAACTTTTGGCAGCCGGAATAATCAAAGAGTCACGGAGTCCGTATGCATCTCCGATTGTCATAGTACGGAAAAAGAATGGCAAAGTACAAATGTGCATTGACTACCGGCTGCTGAACTCCAGAACCATTCCAGACCAGTATACTATGCCGCGCATAGAAGATGCACTGGATTGCTTGACAGGGAGCAAATGGTTTTCTGTGTTAGATTTGAGAAGTGGATACTACCAAGTGGAGATGTCCGAGGCAGATAAGGAGAAAACGGCTTTTATCTGTCCTCTCGGCTTTTTCCAGTTCGAGAGGATGCCTCAAGGCATCACTGGAGCTCCTGCAACCTTCCAAAGGTTAATGGAGAAAGCCATAGGAGACATGAATCTGATACAGGTCCTCGTGTACCTGGATGATCTCATTGTTTTTGGTAAGACGCTAGAGGAGCATGAGGAGCGTCTACAAGTCTTGGATAGACTGGATGAATGTGGCCTCAAAGTCTCCATTGACAAGTGCCAATTTTGCCAACCCCAGGTGAAGTTTTTGGGGCACATTGTCTCTGCCTCTGGAGTCGCCACTGACCCAGAAAAAGTGAGGGCAGTGACCCACTGGAAGAAACCCACTGACTTAAAATCCCTGAGATCCTTTTGGGGATTTTGTGGGTACTACCGGCGGTTCATTGAGAACTATTCCGCCGTCGTCCGCCCACTCACTGAGCTGACGAAAGGATACCCTCCTGCACAGAGGAGTAGGAAGGATGTCATCAAAGGAAAGAAAGAGAGTTACTTCCGAGTCTCTGAGCCTTTTGGTAGTCGTTGGAGTCCAGCTTGTGACGACGCCTTTCAGAACATTGTTTACAAGCTCACACATGCACCGGTCTTGGCCTTTGCTGACCCGGCTAAACCCTACATCCTGCATGTAGATGCAAGTCTTAACGGGCTGGGAGCCGTGCTGAATCAAGAGCACCCAGAAGGGCTCCGCCCAGTTGCTTTTGCCAGTCGCAAGTTGACTCAAGCCGAACGGAACTATCCAGTCCATCAGCTAGAATTTCTAGCCCTGAAATGGGCAGTGGTTGACAAGTTCCACGACTACTTGTATGGTGCAAAGTTTACAGTGAGAACAGATAATAATCCACTTACCTATGTGTTGACGACTGCCAGGTTGAACGCGACAGGCCACAGGTGGCTAGCGGCACTCTCCACCTACGACTTCAACATCCGCTACAAGCCGGGCCGTGAAAACATTGATGCTGACTTACTGTCCAGGAGTCTACAAGAAACAGGCGATGGATGGGTGGATGTACCTCCCTCTGGCATAAAAGCCCTGTGTCGTAAGATCAGTACAGGTGGTTCCTACCAACACACCACCAGATTTGTTGAGCAGCTAGGTGTTTCACCTGACGCTATCCCTGCTGGTCTCACTCAGATGGAAGTGAGCCCGCTGGAGCAGCTGAGCTTAAAAGAGCTCTCCGAGGCCCAAGACTCTGACCCAGTCATAGGGGTAGTGAGGCTCCAGGTTGAGAGAGGCCAAGGTGTCCCGGCTCCTAGGCATCCAAACCCAGACATTACCCTGCTGCAGTGAGAAAGTTCCAAACTTAAGGTAAAGCGTGGCCTTCTGTTCAGAATTACCAAGAGACCCTCTGGACGGGAAGTGAGTCAGCTTGTCTTACCTGCTAGGTATCGGCAAATGGTGTTGAAATCTGCACGATGATGCTGGTCATCTCGGGACCGAACAAACCATCAAGCTCATTAAGGACCGGTTTTACTGGCCCAAAATGGCATCTGAAATTGCAACATACATTCAGAACTGTGGTAGATGTGTAGCTAGGAAGTCCCTTCTGCAGAAAGCTGCCCCTTTACAGCAGATCACAAGCAATGGTCCTCTAGACCTGGTCTGCATAGATTTTCTTTCTATTGAGCCAGATTCTAAAGGCATAGCTAACGTGCTAGTTGTTACTGACCATTATACCAGGTATGCTCAGGCATTTCCCACAAAAGATCAGAAAGCACTTACTGTGGCCAAAGTCCTTTTTGAAAAGTTCTTCGTGCATTATGGGTTGCCTGCCCGCATCCACTCCGACCAGGGTCGGGATTTCGAAAGCAAACTCATAAAAGAGCTCTTGACCCTGCTTGGCATCCGCAAGTCCAGGACAACTCCCTACCACCCTCAGGGAGATCCTCAGCCTGAGCGGTTTAACCGCACTCTCCTGGCAATGCTTGGCACACTTGATCCAGCTCAAAAGCCGAAATGGAGCCAGCATATAAGCCAGCTAGTGCATGCTTATAACAGCACGCGAAATGATGCCACAGGGTACTCGCCCTACTTCCTTATGTTTGGAAGAGAGGCACGGCTACCAGTTGATCTGTGTTTTGGTGTTGGATCAGACTGAGAGGATGGTTTAAAGCACCACCAGTATGTGGCCAACCTGAGAAAAGAACTACGGAATGCTTACGAGTTATCCACTAATGCAGCTTCCAAGAACCATGAACGGAACAAAAAACTGTATGATGTGAGAGTTCGAAATCAGACTCTGGAGGAAGGTGACAGGGTACTAGTTCGCAATCTTGGCCTCACAGGAAAACACAAACTACAGGACCGATGGAACTCACTACCCTATGTAGTGATCACCAAGTTACCCAATCTCCCTGTGTATCGTGTAAAACCAGAGAGGGGAACTGGCATAGTGAAAACAATACACAGAGATCATCTGTTGCCCATTGGTTACCTGGTGAGGATGCCCGTTCGATCAGAACAAACAGTGCAGCCAAAGAGACCAATGACCAGGGCACAGCAAATCAGAGGTGAAAACGAAAATCAGACACAAAACCCAAGACCTGTAATCCAAGAGGAGTATGACTCAGAATCTGAGGAGGAGAATGTCTACTACTTACCTCCACTGACATTTCGTGCAGACTTGCAAAGCCACCAGGCTGAGGAGAGCGATGCTCAGGTCCTACACGACAGACCCATGAGAGTTCATCTGAGTGCTCCTGACTTACCTGAAGCGGAGGAACAAGCAGAAGAATTTCCAGCAGCAGACGAGCAAATGGAGGAAAGTTCACAGACACACCAAGACTCTGTGGTGGACACAGCGCTAGAAGAGGGAGACGTCCCTACACCTAGCACGTCGGTTGTGGATGCTGACTCCTGCCATGAATCCAATGCAAAAAGGAAAGTGAAACCTGTGCTACGCCTCTGTTATGATGAACCTGGAAAGTCGACTGACAGACCTGTGACTATCAGTTATCGAGGCATGATAATTCAGATTAGCTGCGACCCAGACGTCATACAGACTATACACTAGCCAGAGGTTGTTAGTAGTATAGTGAACTGTTAATTTGGGTCTGATGAGGACATTCAGACGTCTAGAAGGGGGAGGATGTAGCCCTTGCTGAAATAATTGATCTATTTTGATAACAATTATTCATAGTTCATAAGTTCATAAAAGTTCATTATGTATTGAAGTGGGTAAACATTCATAAATATGGTTAAAATGCAGAACAATTTAAAAATGCAAAAGAAGTGATCTGTTAAAATACAAGTTATGTCATTTCATTTCATTTCCTTGCATAGTGTTAGTGAGATATGAGTTATGGTGTGTTATTTAGGCTCACTGTATTATTACTAGTTTTGTGATTTGTCAATCATTAATTTCTTTGACAGTATTGGCATGTGTAGAGCTCGAGTAACTCTGGCCAATCGCAGGGCAGTTTGTAGGTGAGGGGGTGGGACATAGCGGGATGTTGTGAGTGAGGTGAGCAGAGCGAGAGGAGAAGAGGGAGACGAGTTACCTTGACCGAGTCCGTGTTGGAGTGATTTGGTGGACCAGAGCGTAATTTTTACGGGGAACGGCCAGTTACCTGATGTGAATAACTTTGGGATCAACCGAGAGGAGAAGAAGACGGACGTTTTGACGGCATTAAAGAGGGAAGCAAAGTTCCAGTGAATACGTAGGATCAGCGTCCTTCCTGTGTGCGTGTGAGCTGTGGATCGGGTCGGCCTGCTTGGACTGTGTGCTGCTGCTGCTGTGCCTGTCGGTGACCTGTTCAGTCCCCTTCACCCCACTAACTGTCGGGAGCTGTGAGTACTGGATTTGCACGTGCCTTTTATTTTTCTACTACTTGTTAAAAGTGAAGCGGCCAGTTTGTTTTAGGCCACAACGCACCCAAGCTTCGACACAGGCCTGCAACAGGGGGTTTAGATAACTGGTAGAGACTGTTGTGGACCAAGTGTGTGTGTGTGAGTGCGTGTGGGTGCATTACATCTGGTATTGAACGTTTTGCTTCATTTTATTTGATATTATAAGAGACTGAATAATACTGAAACTGGGTACTATTTCTGTTAAATATTAACACTCACTATACCCGAGTGATTTATTTAATTTTCTTTTATCTATTTTGAGCGTAAACAAAGTATAACTAAAGAGTCTGTACATTTAAAGTTTGGTTGTGTGGTGTTTTATTTATTTAAAAGCATAAACAAAGGGAATATCATAAGAGTAACCCAGGCCCCCTTATAGGTACATGAGGCGGGTGTTACACCAAAAATTGTTGACTGCTCCCAAAGAAATTAATACTGCTTTCCAAAAATATTATGCAGAGCTATACAAATCTGAAATTTCATTAGATAAAACTAAATGTGAAACCTTTCTACAAGATTTAGAGCTTCCCATGCTTGCGCAAGAAGATGCACGGCGCCTAGGGGAGCCAATCACTCTGAGTTGAGAGGTATGAAAACAGGCAAGTCTCCGGGATGGGATGGGATACCCCCAGAGTTTTATCTCACCTTTTGGAAAGAGCTGGGACAATGCTTTTTAGCCATGATTCACAAAGCTTTTGAAGTTGGTTCCTTTTTCAATGACATAAATGCCGCCTTGATAGCTGTACTGCCCAAACCCAATAAGGACACCACAAAATGTGGGAACTATAGACCTTTGTCTATCCTCAATGCAGAAATTAAAATCTTTGCCCATATACTGGCCTCCCGAATAGAACCCCACATAGCAGTGTTAATTTCGTCAGACGAGACGAGACGAAATATGTTCGTCAACGAGCCTTTTTCCCTTGACTAAGACAAGACGATGACGAGACGATACAATGTTCTAAAAACACTGACGAAAAATGTGCCAATGTGCGTTTTTGTTGACGAATAAAAACTAGACGAAAATGTCATGCAAGAAATAAAAAATAAACAAAAACGTCCTCCTTGTTTTCGTCTACTATATAAGAAAAAAAGCAGCATCCAGTCCTGCTGTCATGTGTTTGTGCCAGCAGTTCTTTTACTGTAGGCAACGTCACGGCCACACGTTTGATATCCTCTTGCTGCGCACCTGTGGCTTGAAAACAAACAGCATGCAGGGACAGCGTAATCATGCTTGGGAGGAAAAGGAGACTGGACGTGTGGTCCCATTTCAATTATTCAGAAGAAGAGAAAAAGTCACAATGCCTCGTAATGACGGATGGGAATATGTGCGGCAAAAAAATTGCTGGTAAAAATACCACCAACCTGAAAAGGCACATCAACCTCAGCCACCCAAATATTAAGGTAAGCTAACTGGTCTGGCACGCATCTGAATGCATTGGTAAGCTAATCCTAGCAGCTAGCATCCATGCAAGTAGCCAATATATATAATGTTTCTAATAAATATAAAAAAAGAAATCAAGTGCATATTAAGTGTGTATTGAAACAACAGACAAGACACTTAGCAAAGTTGCATTGAAGATGAATTCATTCAGTTCAATTCAATCAAGACATTTAATCAATATGTTAGCTGTGGAACACAAGTGAACTGGAATTAATAAACAAAAAAAATATTCCTGAAATAAATAGAAAAGGACTAAAATGTTTTGACTAAAACTGGACTAAAATACCATGTGTTCACGTTTGACTAAAACTAGACTAAAAATTTTGAGACTTTTAGTCGACTAAAATATGACTAACAAAAATGATTTGTGAAAGACTAAAAGTGACTAAGACTAAGAATGAACGTTGACACAAGACTAAGACTAAGACTAAATTGAAAAATGGGTGACAAAATTAACACTGCCACATAGCCATATTAATTAATAGTGACCAGACAGGCTTTGTGAAATCAAGACTTGCTTCTGACAATGTATGGCGTCTGCTTCATGTAATCCATGCTGCCAAGGATATTCCCTCTCCATGTGCAATATTGAGCCTTGACGCAGAAAAAGCCTTTGATAGGCTAGAATGGGAATATTTGTGGATGGTTCTACAGCGCTTTAAATTGGGTTCAACTTTTACTACTATACAACAACCCGTCTGCAATGATCAACACAAATGGCATCATATCAAATAAGTTTAATTTATCACGCTTGTGCCGACAAGGATGCCCGTTAAGCCCCTTTCTTTTTATTCTGTCACTAGAGCCCCTCGCACATAAAATTCGTCAACACCCGAATATTTCCCCCATCACTTTTAACAATACCACACACTCCATATCGCTATATGCAGATGACATATTATTATATTTCCATAGAGCAACCTTATCATTACCGCATATTTTGGATACTTTTCACGAATTTAGCTCTCTGTCTGGTTACAAAATCAATTGGACAAAATCTGCACTTCTCCCTCTAAACTCTAAATTCAACCTGAGCTCATTACCTCAGCACATCCCAGTGGTCAAACAATTTAAATACTTGGGGGTGGACATTTTCCCTTCATTAGCTACTATTGCCAATAAGAATTTTCAGGGCATCTAAAATAAAATTGAGGCGGATCTTAATAGATGGTCTCACTTGCCAAAATCTGTACAAGCTCGTGTGTCAATTATTAAAATGGATATTTTACCACGCATAAATTTCTTTTCTTCGATGTTGCCCTTACAACCCCCAATTGATTATTGGAAAAAAAGTACATTCTTTGGTCTCTAAGTTTATTTGGGGAGGGAAACGGCCGCGTGTGAAGTTAACGACACTTCAGCGAGATAAAACAGAGGGTGGTCTTTCCGTGCCTAACTTCAAATACTATTTTTGGTCATTTGTATTGAGACCACTCACAGATTGGCTTAACCCCAATTCTGATCCGTGTTGGAAACCTATAGAAAAGAACCTAGCATCCCCACACAGACTAGAGGATCTGATTTACTCCACTGTCCCTCTGAAACGAGCTAAGCTGGGACTTGGTCCCATAATGAGTTTCCTCTTATCAACATGGGTTATTGCTGAGAAGGAATCTAAGAATACATGTAAATGGCACATGAATAGTCCACTCTTTAATAACTATTCTCTACTCACTGGGGGTGTCCCATTCTCATCTCTGGACTGGAGCTCTAGGGGTATCCATGTTTTAGCTGATGTATATAATGAGAATGGGCTTCGTGATTTTAATGATTTGAGACTGTCTTACCAATTACCTGGAACATCTTTATTTCTGTACTTTCAGCTACGATCATCTGTGAAAGCATATGGAGTGCCATGGAATTCTCCTCTTACTGCTCACCATTTGCACTCCATCCTGTACAATAGAGGACGAAAAAGAGGTCTGGTCTGCCGAATTTACTCACTTATCCAAGATGCCTCTTATAAAATCCTCCCTATTGTACATGTGTGGTCTAGTGAAATGGAGCACTACATCGGATTCATTGAACTGGGAAAAGATTTGGTCCTCGATTGTCTTTGCTTCTAAAAACCCAAACCATCAACAGATCCATTTCAATTATATCCACAGGACTTACCTCACTCCAAGGAGAAACTTTCTCATGAAACGTTTATCATCTCCAATTTGCACCCTGTGCTCAGATGGACTAATAGGCACATATATACATATGTACTGGGAATGCAAGGATGTGAAGCATTTTTGGTGTGAGGTCTGTTCTACTTTATCTAATGTACTGGAAATTACTGTACCATGTTCTCTCATTGTGTTACTCCTGAATGATACCACCTCATTAAAATTGCCATGCTGGAAGAGACGTATTCTCCTAACGGGCATCACTGCTGCCAAAAAGATGCTGGCTTTACGCTGGAAACCTCCACACACAGTTACCAAGCCCCATTGGATTAACACATACATTGACATAATAAATATGGAGCTTTCAGTGGCAAGAATGCACGGTGCTGGAGCTGATACTATTCTAGCATGGCAAACAATGGCAGATAAGATCAAGGAATTGCTGTAATCACTATTTTTATTTGCATTTCTTCTTCTTGTTAAAATATGGTGTCTCATGTCCTGTAAGAGTTTTATACAGATCCAAGTTGGGTGGGTGGGGGGTCGCTGCCTGGTCCCTTTTCTTTTTCTTTTTCTTTTCTTTTTTTTTCTCTCTATTTCATTTTTTTTTTTTTCTATACCAGATTACAATGTACCTTTTACTTTTATCGGACAAAAAAAAATGTTGTTCACAAAAAAGAGAATGGCTGTACACCAGTGTCACAGAACAACTGGTCAATAACCCTCAGGTTTCTGCCTGCCCATCTCTTAAAAGTGATATCTGTTGTTGAGGGAGGGAAATCCAGATTTCCAGCAATCTGCATAGCCCTTGAGAGGGCAGCTGTCCCTCTAATTCTCTTTTGGACTGTTGACCATATTTATAAGGTGTGTTTCACCCATACATTTTTGATTTCAAATTTCTTCTGGGACTGCTTGCTCAGAAACACTAAAGTGGATAAAGGTAGGTGGCAATGAATTCTGCTCTATGTTCACCCATCCTGATTCCATGTCATTGTTAATCCAAGCTACCACTGCTGTTAGTTGTGCTGCCCAAAAATAATATTTTAAACTGGGGAGGCTGAGTCCACTCCTGTCCTTCCCAAGAGTGAGTGTTTTAAGTCTCGCTCTTTGTTGTTTGTTTTTTGTCATGAGGTCTTTCTTTGGTCCTTAAGACTGAGAATTTTGAGATGCTTCACTTGTCTGTCTAAAAGTTTCTTTTTTCTACCTCTCCCCTTTTGGTTCTGTGTGAATTGGTGGCATCTTGGCAGTCTATAGTGACTTTACAGTGCATCTCGGACTTGGACTGCATCTGAAGACACAGGCCTAGCTTGTGTTTTTTAAGTAAAATGACCTAAATCTCCTTATGATGTCTCTATTCTATGGTTTATAGAGCATAATGATGACATTGTAGATATTTCATTTGTTTTATGGGTATTTTAATGACCAATTTAACAAAAACAACTGAAACCTCTTAAGCATGCCAAGTGTTTGTAATAATTTTGGCCACCACTGTATACATTAATGAATTAAGCAGTCCTGTATGTAGCCAGTTACAACGTTGTGCTATGTAAAGCTATATTATGCACATTTACATTACCAGAATAAAAAGGAAGATAGGTTGCATTGGTCTGATACTTGTTAGCCAGCAATCCTATGAGCCGGGCTAGGGGGGGAAAAATGGCTCTGTGTAAAGTCTTTGCAATTTGGTGTCCACCTGTGCAGGAATGTCTGAGAAAACCAAATCACTCTTATTGTCCTATATGAGAAATACTAGTAGACTTTGTGTGTTCAAGATGCTATCTTGTTTACTCTTGGTTCACAGAATGCCAGAAAGCTTTAGGACAGGCAGGCGCTTGTATTGTGGTTCTAAACCTTTTGTGGTCTGCTTCAAGCAGACAAGCACTGAGGTTGGGAGATCTATCAGGTCTGGGTATGAGAGCAAAGAGGAAAAAGGAGAAGAAAGTGGACAACAGGATGACTAAGAGTTTTATTTACCAGGTCAGGGTATCAGGTTACAGGACAGGTGAGACTGTAAACATAACTTGTGTTTTTACATTAAAAGTAAAAGTTTAATTGACAATGAATGAAAAATAAATAAAAATCAGTGAATTTCCAGAAGTCCCAACATATCCTACCTATCCAACATTACCTGTCATGGCTAAGCAGTAAGCAGGCTAACACTCAACAAATTAAAAAAAACACCATCTAGATGATCACTGATAGTAGCATTACTGTTCCTAAAATAAGTAACCAGTGTTTCTCCTCCAAGTTTACCCATGTAGCTGCAAGGGTGCAGGGTGGACTGTGTTGTTAGTAGGGATGTAACAAATTACCGATATGAATCGGAAATCGGTTTTGATTTAAAAGATGTGAGTGCATCGATACACAAGCCCCTGGACCGATCTAAATGTACCACGAACCGGTCGATGGCCCGATTACAAAGTTATGAATCGGTTTATTATATCAGCAATAAGCCTGCTTGCTTATTCTGTTTCTCTCTCTCTTTCCCGCAAAAATCTCGCGAGACTCTACACAGTAACGTAGACTAGCGTTCCATTTACGAGGGAAAGAAAAAATGTGCGACACAGACACGATTTATGATGCACCGCCAAGTCTTAAGTCCAAAGTTTGGAAGAGATTTGGATTTTATAAGAAGAACGGAACACTAGATAAAACCGTTGCAATATGCAAGGAGTGTAAAACAGCACTGAAGTACAGCGGTAGCACGACCAATCTCAACACGCACTTAGTGAGAAGACATGGTGAAGCGGCCGCTGAGGAGGCTAGCAGTACAGCTAGCTCAAAGACACAGAAGGACAAAGATACGGACATTCAAGACTTCTTTCAACCGAAACTTAGCCACAACTCAGCCAGAGCCAAGGTAATAACGTCTTTGATAGCCCGTTTCATTGTTAAAGACTTAAGAGAATTGTTGTGGAGAATGAGGGCTTTCGGGACATGATAAATATACTGGAGCCTTGATACAAAATACCAAGTCGACAGCATTTCACCGACAAATGCGTGCCAGAGCTGTATAATAAGGTGAAGGATGAAGTCAAATACCAGCTGTTAAATGCAGAGAGAGTGGCAATAACGGCCGATGCCTGGACGTCATGTGCAACCAACTCCTATGTGACGATCACAGCGCACCACATCTCTCCTGACTGGGAGTTGAAGAGTCATGTTTTACAAACCAAAGTATTCAATGAATCACACACAGGGAAGAATATAGGTGCTTTATTAAAAGAAGCATGTGTTGACTGGAACATTGCTGATAAAGAGCCAGCCCTGGTAACCGATAACGCCAGAAATATGACTGTAGCTGGAGTGGAAGCGGAGATGATGCCACACCTTGGTTGCTTTGCTCACACATTAAATTTGGCCTCACAGAAAGCCTTCCAAGTGGACACAGCTGCAAGGTTACTGGGAAGAGTGAGGAAGGTGGTTGGATTTTTACATCGCAACATAAGGGGAGCTGAAATCTTAAGGGAGAAGCAGCAGCAACTGACTTTGCCGTCCCACAAGCTCATTCAAGATGTGTCAACCTGGTGGAACAGCTCCCTTGACATGCTAGAACGCTTCCTAGAGCAGCAGCCTGCAGTTTTTGCCACACTCATGTCAAGGGAGCTAAGAAAAGGAGATAAGATGAACACTCTTAATGAGAAAGACATCTGCAATGCTGAAGACATAGTCAGGTTGATGGCACCTGTCAAAGTTGTGACAACTATTCTTTGTGAGGATGAGATGCCCACAATATCCATGATTGCCCCACTCAGAGTAAAACTTCAAAAGCACTTTGAGGCAGCAGATGAAGACAGCACTCATCACTGAGATGAAGAAGGCGTTTAACATTGACTTTGAGAAGCGGTACACACATCTACAGGGCCTCCTCTACACTGCATCCGCTCTAGACCCTCGCTTCAAAACTCTTCCATTCCTGGGTGATGTTGATGCTGAGAGGATATTTATTAGTATTTCAGCAGAAGCTACCACCCTGCTTAACAAGGTAAGCCAAACAAACACACCCTTTCATTCACTAAATACAAAATAAATTATTATAGTGCATTTTAACAGCTACACTTCAACATTATACAATTAGTAGCTGTATTCTACTGAACATGGTTTACCGTCTGACAGTATGTCCTGCATTTAACAAAATTACACACTGTTTAATTCAACTTTGAGCTTATTATCAATAGTAAACATTTGCCTAATTTTAATTGTAGGTGTGATTTTTGCACGTTGATTTTTACTAGAGAGCAGAGGATACAGACACTCAGGGACATGCATTTCAGAGGGATCCAGTGCAAGGAGATCCTACCAGTAGAGATCCAGACAGCAGGATAGTTGGTCCTCAGATCCAGGATGAGCCAAAAGGTGTATTTTTTATACAGTGAGATATAAGCAGATTAAGATAGTAAGGTGAAAGAAAAACTCTCAAGACTTATACCAAACAACCATTAACATACAGTAATTGCTTGGTATTTCAGATGGTGACCCCCCTCGCAAAAAGAAAAAAAGTGCAGCACTGGACCAGCTGTTTGGAGAAACCTTTGAAGTGAGAGCAGCAGCAAGATCTTCAAGAGAGAAGGCCAGTGTGCCCCTGACGGAAAACCCACTACAGTGGTGGAAAGCACAGACGGACCTACCACTGCTGTCGTCTCTTGCAAAAAAATACCTCTGCATACCAGCTACAAGTGTGGCCTCAGAAAGAGTTTTCAGCACTGCAGGAGACATTGTTTCTGCACAACGCAGTGTTCTCCGACATAATCATGTTGATCAACTGATTTTCCTCAAGAAAGAACCTTGACAAGCACAGGCATACATGAACTTCTTCACTGTATGTATGACATGAACAGATTACTGTTTAGCGTTGAGTGAAAACTAAGAGAAAATGAGTGAGAAGATAGTGTTTTTTGAGAGATATTCTTTTCAGTTTACATGTGGCAAAAAGTGAAATTTTTTGTGAAGTGAATGTACACTAGTGTCAGATTTTATCTGGCAGATGCATGGTACATCACAAAACAGCACTTTAAAACACTGATATTCTGTACTTTGCTTTGCCGCTTTGTTGTGTTCTGTTTTCAGAAAATTTTGCACAAGGGATGTCTTTTGAAATTTTATTATTTTGTATGTTTGTTATAATTTTTGACCTCAGTAGCATGCTCATTGTTCCCAGATCTGAGCCTACTCAGACCTCTCTCCAAAAGGTTTATTTCTTTCACATCCTTGTTGAAATTTACTTGTTTCTTTTGCTCTAATTTGTCTCAGTAGTGAAAATTGAATATTAAGTTTGTTTTCATTGTCAGAGAGGCTTTCCAAAGTTCTTAAAGTGTAATGTGTTAGAGTAATAAACACAGTGACATGGTTCTGTATTCACATGTCACAAACAACAAAAATACTTGTTTGCTAGTCTTTTATTAAACGTATCACTATGAAGGTAAACAATATCACATTTTTAGGATTGATTTAGGATCATTCATAATGTAAAATGTTTACTTTAAACAAGGAACTATATCAGATTACTCTCTAGGCAATTGAATCAGGTCAACTGGACTTGGTTTTTGTCTGTGAAGACGTTTCGCTCCTTATCCAAGTGGCTTCATCAGTTTGAGAGACTAGCAGGCAAGTCTGAATAGCCCGCAGACACAGACAAAAACCAAGTCCAGTTGACCTGATTCAATTGCCTAGAGATGCCTTTGACCTGGACAAATGAGAATTTGCACAGACTCATCGGATTACATCATATTGCACTGAATCCTACCGAATCGAATCGAATCATTTGTTTTTAAAATGTATCCTTCCTGAATCGTTTCGTACCCCATGTATCTAGATACGTATCGAATCGTCTTATATTGGAGAGATGCACACCCCTAGTTGTTAGCTATGACCATGAGGAGCGGCCTCTGGAGCTCTTGTCCCTCAAGTGTCTCTTAACTAGTGGCAAAGCCCTGAAACCTCACAGACTTAACTGATAAGTGTGTATAAGATGCTGTAGGTGTGAGAAGCTGAAAGGGCTTGAAATGGTATAAACAGGAATGGGACAGCACTTTGTGACTGTCATGTTAAAACAAGTTATGTATAACTGTAGGCTTGGGACTTTTTATTTGACCTTTGTATTTGTACTTTCTTCAAGGCCAAGGCACTTAAGGGACTTACACCCTGATTTGGAGGCTCTTGGCTTACACGAGAGCTGATCAATGTAGCCATTTTTGTGAGAACAGGATCATTAAGCAGAAATGAAAAGAAATGGTTGATTCATTGTTTTGACTTGTTTGAAGAACCAGGCTAATATGGACATGCTCTTATGTGATGTTGCTAAAGCAGGGTGCACTTGAGCACAGGGGTTATGCCTTAAGTAGTGTATGGTCAGGAGATGGATCTCACAGTGGATTTTATGTTGGTTCTTGGTGGTGGTGGATTTAGTTGTGGTGTTAAGTTACCGGAATTGAACATTTTTCAGACATCTCTTGCCAACATCATCTTACTATACCAACATGTAGTCATCAGTTAGTGTAACCAAAATCTGATGTTTGCTAAATGTCATGAAATTTTAACATTGATAAATTTTATTATTTTTTTCTAGGTTTCAAGTTGGTGTTATTGTGAACACAAAATCTAACATCTTCAGACACATAGGATCAATGAATAACTATCACTTATGATGTGATTGGTTGCTATAATATTGGAGATTATGTTCCTTTTTTTTGAACCTCATTGAAATCTCAAACAGATTCTATTAAGGTTGAAATCTTGTGACTATATTGATCTTGTATTGCACTTATTACATCAGTGTTATTGCATTTGGGGAAAGAAAATTAGCAAAATACTAGTAAAATATGTTGGTAGTTTTGCTGCATTCATCAGCCTGGACAATAATGGTAATCTATTGAGTGGCTGGTAAAATATGAACGTTCACTAATTTGGCTGGTGGACAAAAAAGTAAATTCTGCACCCTGATAGTAGCACTTGTCTTAGCAATTGAGTGGGCTCTTAAAGGACATAACAATACAATAAAGATCAATAAAGTGTATTGCATCAGTGTTCCTGGCCATAATGGGTTAAGTTGAATTGACCAAACATGTTCATTGTACAATTTTATTCAACAATATAACAATGTGAGCATAACTATGATCAATTGAGGACTGGCAGTTCTCCAGAGTTCTTGTAGGTAAGGGTGATGAGTAGATGGCAGACAGGGAGGATTTAATGTGGCGGCGAGCTGAACACACGCGTCGACAGTTGCTCCCCCTAAGCTAACGGCTAATCCTACAGTCTCTATCCTAGATGCTCACTAAAAACCCCAAAAACATCCCACTAGATTTGCTACAACTTCCGCGCCTGTAATGGAAATGAGAAAACAAAAAAAGGAGTCAAGCCATCTTGTTATTCTCACCGAAGCGGATCCGAGTCATTCCTCTGTGTCTCCATGTATGCTAACACCCAGTGCAGCTAACATGGAAACTGACGGGGAAAACGTGATCATGAAAGCTTTAACCAGCATGAGAGTTCTCCACCAGACTCGAAATGGCTGAACAGCGCATTGGAGACACTGAGGACAACGTTTCTACTTTGCAAAAACAAGTTGCCGTGCTCCAGAAGCAGGTAATATCCCTCACTGACAAGACGGAAGCCCAAGAGAACCGCAGCCGGCGGAACAACTTGCGTCTCATCAACCTGCCGGAGGGAGCGGAGGGACGAGACGCTGTTACTTTTTTGGAGACATGGCTTCCTGAGACACTTGGGTCTGGCTCCTTCCCTTACCCGCTCTTCATCGAGCGAGCTCATCGTCTGCAGGGTCGCCAAGATCGCAACACTCCCAGAGCGCTAATAATGCTCTTCCTCAACTTTAAAGATAAAGAGAGAGTGAGTGAAGGTGAAGGTGAGAACAATGACCGGAGAATCCGTATCTCCTTTTTCTTTCCTCTTCTTTTTCTCATTATTGCACCTTGGCGGACATAACGACTGAGATCGAGGTCAAGTGAAAATACTTTATTTACTTTTTCCTTCTCTCTTTACGCTCTATGGAAATAACATAACAACTAGAGGAAGAATACTCTTTTTGGATGTTTTTTTATTTATTTTTTTTATTTTTTTATTTGAGACTTCTCTGCTCTCTTTTTTCTTTATGCCGTTAGCAGAGCGGCTAATGTTGATTTTGTGTTTGAGTATCGTTACTCTGCTCCTCCCTGTAGGATCGGACCAGCGTTATGTTGTGTTTTCATATTGTTAGGGTATTGGGGAATGCTGTCAAGTTCTGGAAGACAGCAGGGGAGGGTTATTCTCATCTATCAGTGGAATTCAATTTAATGCCATGATGCTTTGTAAATGTAAATGTAAATGTGTTTAGGCAACATTCAGCGCAGTACTCAGATGATAAATGATGGATGGTGACTCAAGTATAAAGATAACTACTTGGAAAGTAAGAGGCTTAGGGAAACTATCTAAATTAAAGCAGCGTATGACGAGGCTTAAACATCTTAAATCAACAATTGTATTTTTACAAGAATCTCATTTAATGCCATGTGATTTGTTAAAAGTAAAGAGGCGTTGGCCTGGTCAAGTCTACTCTGCTTCATTCTCTAGCAATGCAAGGGGAGTTATTACATTAATCCACAAATCTCTCCCTTTTCAAGTTATAAAAACAATATCAGACCCCGTTGGAAGATATCTGATCTTGCAGGGCTCACTCTTCAATGAAAATATCACACTGGTGAACTTATATGGACCCAACAATGACTGCCCTAAATTTTTTGAAAATCTTTTTATATTATTAGCCTCCATACCAGGGGAATTACTTGTCGGTGGTGATTTTAATTGCACAATCTCGCCCCACCTTGATCGCTCTTCTGGCACTGACACAGCCCATACTCAGACCAGGAAAACGCTACAGTACTTTATTAAAGAGTTAAATCTAAGTGATCCCTGGAGGAGACTGTTTCCTAATAAGAGAGAATACTCGTGTTACTCAAATGTATCCAAAGGCCACTCACGGATTGACTACTTCTTGGTGTCCAACAATCTTTTTCCAAGAATAATAGACTGTGTCTATGACTCCATTGTAATTTCAGACCATGGCCCAGCATCTCTTGACCAAAAACTTGTGCGTGGTCCTCGACGTTGGCGACTCCACCCTAAATGGCTAAATGAGCCAAGTTTCTTGAAATTTGTAGGAACACAGACAGACTGCTTTTTTGACATTAATAAGGACGAGACTTCAGCGTCGGTGAGATGGGAGGCATTTAAGACTTATATCCGTGGTCAAATAATTAGCTACACCAGTTCGATAACCAATAAAACAAATTTAGAAATGCTTACTTTAGAGAAGTCAATTAAACAATTGGAGAGGGAGATAGACAAGTCAAACCTTCATTTACAGGAATTGGTTGCCCTCAGGGCCAGATATAATGCACTTTCTGCCTCTAAAGCAGAAAATTGCTTAATTAGACTGAAACAAACGTTTTATGAACAAGGGGAGAAAAGTGGTAGGCTATTAGCTTGGCAATTAAAAAAGCTGGATACAGAAAGAGCTATTAATAGTATTGAATCTCCAAACGGTGATATAATTGTTGATCCTGTTATGATAAATGATACTTTTGCTTCATATTATACAACCCTATACCAATCAGAATTAGAGGAAGCTCAAACGCCCTTCCTTAACCAACTCCCTGTCCCCACCATATCTGACCAAGATAAATCCTCGAAAGTCAGGAAATTATAGAGGCTATTAATCACATGAAAGGAGGGAAAACGGCAGGTCCAGATGGCCTCCCAATTGATATTTATAAATTATTTAAAAATAAATTGATAAGTCCATAATGGTACCTTGCCCCCCTCTCTGAGAAATGCACTTATTACCTTGATATTAAAACCAGACAAACCTCCTTCTAAATGTGAATCTTATAGGCCTATTTCCTTATTGAACTCAGATACAAAGATAATTGCTAAAGTTTTGGCGCTCAGGCTCGAGAAATGCCTCCCATCTCTAATACATATTGACCAAAACGGATTCATAAAAAATCGCCAGGCGTACTTTAATATCAGAAGAACTTTAAATATAATTTATGAAAAAAAAGAGTCACAAGACTCATGCATTCTGTCGTTGGACGCTGAGAAAGCATTCGATAGAGTTGAGTGGCCATACCTATTTGAAGTACTTTCCCGCTTTGGTTTTGGTGCTCACTTTAGACAATGGATCAAACTTTTATACTCAGGACCATGTGCAGAGATTATGACCAACAATTTTATTTCTAAACCATTCAATCTCCACCGTGGGACCCGGCAGGGTTGTCCTTTGTCCCCCCTGCTTTTTATATTAGCGCTAGAACCCTTTGCCATTTCCATTAGAAATCACTCTAATTTTAAAGGAATCCAAATAGCAGATGTAGAACATCGCATAGCCTTGTTCGCAGATGATACATTACTTTTTCTGACGAACTTGGAACAATCTTTCTCAGCCCTTGCTGAGGAGATTAATAGGTTTGGGAAGTCCTCAGGATACAAAGTTAACAAAACTAAATCCTCTGTCCTCTTCCTCAATGAGCAGGAACGACTCCACTCCACGATTCGACACCCATTTATGAACGCGCCTCAAGGATTTAAATATCTTGGTATTTTTATTACTCCCAACCTAAATTCATTAGTCCCTGCCAATTACGACCCAATTATTTCAGAAGCCAACACTGTAAAAAAAGATTAGTTGACTCAACTTAACTAAGTCAAGTCATGTTGTTGCTTTGACTGAGTTAATTTGAGTCAACTTATAGTGTCAAGTTTATTACACTTCAAAACATGAGTTGATGCAACATGCAGTCTGTTGACTCAACTTCCTTTATTAAGTAAGTTGGACTTGAAAATATTATTTGAGATAACTTTAAGAGATGTTGGTTGAATTTATTTTATAAAGTTCCTACAACTGTGAATCAAGTTGGCTCAACATGGAATACACAACTGATACAACTCGTGATTTGTTGACTCAACTTTCTGTATCAAGTAATGTGGACTGGAAAACATTACTTAAGAGAACTAAAAAAGATGTTGAACTTATTTTATCAAGTTAGGGCGACATTATTATTTTTTTCTCATGCTCTATTGCCAAGTTGCTTGAGTTTACAGAAATTGCTAGATTTCAAAAATTTAAGCAAACTAATATCTACAAAGAATCTACATGAGAATTAGCCAGTCAAACTTAAATATTAACACATGAAAAAATAGCTGAAAAGACAATTCAATAAGGACCTTTATTAAAACCCCAACAAGACCAACTTCAACCAGCATTGCTTCAAAATAAGTGTCAATGGATGTTGAGACGTCAAAAAAGACCTTCCATGGGACATGTTAAAAAAATAGCCTTTACACCCTTGTTGTTTATTTGGTGGTGATGATGTGAAGATGATGAAGGAAAAAATCTCCGCTGACACCGTCTTTCTTGTATATAAAAAGGTTTATTACAAAGAAGTTCAGCATCGAAGACAAGCATCCAGGATTGCTTGGAGAGGATCCAGTGCCAATGCAAATCACTCTGAGCATCACAATCCTAAACCTCAACTTATATAGGGGAGCTGTTATTGTCTATAACTTGAGTTAGACCACCTAGAACAGAGTTCATCTTTGAAACAATACAAAACATACGGAAACCCTATCCTATGGGGCACTTTAACCTTTCCTGGGGCCCCTATATCAACTTCCTCCAGAGTCACCATACCCATCCATTTCCTCCTTGTGGTCCTGACAATAATATAAACACTTTTCCTGTAAACACCCTAGTTTATGTCATTTAGCCCCTGAGCCACCTCCAAATTTACATCAGACAAGTTGAACTTCAGATACCTCACCCTCTAACACACTTTTGCTTGGGGCTGCTCACAAACTGAAATTACACTGTCCCAACACATAAATAATAATATAATACATAAAAAGAAGAGCACCCTTCCTTTGGGGAAAAACAGTAACTCTCCGAGTTCAACTGAGTCCATTCTGAGTGAATGGTTCAGAGTTGCTGCAGTTAATTGCAGTAAATTGCAGAAAGAGATTAGTAAAAAAAAAAAAAAAAAATGTATCTCTGAGAAACTTGCTCAAAATGTTGAAAATGAAAACATTCAAACATTACTGAAATGTCCACTCTCTTGACAATTTCTCTGTAACATCACATGAATCAGTGTTCCTCTAAACAGAGCAATAGAAATAAGTCTGAACATGAAAACAAGGTGGTGTGACCCACAGAAGTTCTTCTTACTCTTCTTACTCTCAAGTAAGAACTCTCCTCTTACTAAATAGTGAAAAATGCAGCAAGATATACATACAAAATTGTATCTCTCTGAGAAACTTGCTCAAATGTCAGCCAGAAAATGAACACGTTCAAACTTTACTGAAATCTCCACTCTGTTCATGTTTGCTCTACAACATAAAATACAAATTAGTGTCTGCAAGAGACATTTCCTCCACAGAGAGCAATAGAGATCTGTTAGAACATGAAAACATAAAAAACTGTTGTGACCCACAGAAGGGCTTTACATTTCTTTTCCTCTTACTACATAGTGCAATGGACAAATGGCAAAAAAATGAGAATACTTCCTAAGGGACAAATGCAGAAACATCCTCCTGAGCCATCCCTCTAACTGAGCAATTTATTCTTTAGAGAGTGGACCCTGGGAGTGCACATCTCGGACCCGATTCCCATGAACAGGCGCTGAATCACCTCAAAAGTATATTTCAAGTCTTTCGGATAGTCAAGGTTCAGCATGTACAGCAGGCCCATCAGGTTCACAAAAGCATTGGGTACATCACCCAGATGACGCATGACAATCTTTTCCTCGATGACGATGGCAACATCGTTGTAGGAAACTGGAAGGGGCTCCTTCACATCTTCAACGACCAAAAGGATTCCAATCACCATTCCCTCGATGACGTCCTCCCCGGGATCTGTTGGCTTCATGCAAAAACAAACAAAAAACAAAAAGGTGACTGTGTTTTAGACATGTTTTGCTATATAGTGTATCCACACAGAGGATGCCTGAAATGATATGTGTAACCCTGCCCATTGTGAACTAGTTTTTGTATCACTGAACAACATTTTGTTGCTTACCTCACATCTCTTCATCAGTGTAGAAGGATTTTCCTTCATGTACCATGGCAGTCCCTGCAAAACTGCTGCTCTCTTCCTTTGGTTTGATGCCTGCAAAAACACGATATGTGAATTCAGTTGATATCAGAACTCTGATTTTTGTCAACCCTCAAATGACGGAAACTGAGCTTTCAGTTCAAGAGAGGTAACTTAAACTCTGACCTTCTCACTGGCAGGTTTTATTCAACAAACCCAGAATTTCTCTCCATCTCCTCCATCTTACAGAGCCAGCTATGTTGTTTCATTTTCTTATTCATTCAGTCTGTATTAAAGTGCCTATCCAAGCACATTAATTAGTGGAGGTTTACTGTCTCTCATATTCTGCATCCTGGTCCCTCTCCTCAGTGGGGTTGCACAATTAATGTGGACTACAACAAATATGCACTTACATCCTTGTCGAGACTCTCCATTAAGGATGTAATTTCTTGAACTTCCTCGAAGCGCTTCAACCGGAATAACTGAAGAAGTTTATGCAGATGTATCGAAAACACAGTCACTCTTTACTCCATTCACGGAAACTAACTTATGACTGTTTAATTCCAGAAGATCCTGTTTGTGAGATTCAACTGTCCGGAGTGGAAATACTCTCTCCTTTACCTCGTGAATGTCAATATCTTGTCGACTAGCTAAACAAAACCGGCAAAATTTGTCGACATTAAAACTCTCATGAAACCCAGCAAGTGAATGGGCCCCTAAGTTGTCTGCAGACACATACAGCACAGTACCTCTAACAGTTGTTCCCAATTTCTGAACATACAAGCCTTGCTGTCTCAAGTACTTCAGGTCTTTTATCAGTGGTTCAAGAATGGCTCCATACCCATATTTCTTCACATCATTGCTATGACACAGACATGCAAGGTAGATTGACTGTACAGATGATCTATATCGTATAGGCAAATTTGAAATCACCCAATAGACTGCACAAACCTTGTGCTTTTTTTTTGATGTTCCTAGTGGGTTGCAAACTTCGAAGTCGTCTACATACAGTCCTAGTGCAATGCTAAGATCTTCTGATGAGAGCAAAATATTGTCTTTGTAATATAGACCGTCTCTGTATGTTTTGTACTGAGACAAGTGTTCAGCTGTTTCAATATGTCCTGTCTCCAAGACTTTATCTAACACATCATTACGATTTAACAGCTCTGTCAGGACTTTCAAAACCGGAATATAAACAAATTTCCGTCTTGAAGATGCATCTAAAACATATTCAATCGGCTCAATCACTTTAAAATTTTTCTTGTAAAAAGTTGCTCTTTTGTATTCGGAGCTAAAAGGCCCGCCTTTCGACAAGAAACTTAGGGGGTTTACTTTTTTAACTATTTCTGTTATGGCAGCAGTGACTGCACTGTTTACTGCACAATTATGCTTGATCAGTACACTTTCAATTATTTTTGGTGTGCACTCTTCTACAACTGAGCTAATACTACAAAGCTCATTTATTATTTCCTGAGTTGTTGTTTTAGACACATGCAAATTTGTTTGCATATGCAGTAAGAGTGATGCAACTTTGTGTTGAAGCAAATCATGCAGGTCTTGATCCTCTATGAAATCATCTGTTAAGTCTAGATCGTCTGAATGTGTTTCAAAGTCTGTACTTTCAGAGTTTGAAGTGCCTTGAATAAAAGTTTGATACAGGTTTTCTCGAAAATTGTCAACAGTACAGAGGTGATGTTTCTTACTCTTATGTGCACGAAAAGTACTGTACACACTGGACTGAAAACTACAGTCTTTAAAGGGACATTTAACAGTTTCCTTATTGTGTATGTGTATTTTTAAATGTGCAAAATACTGTGTATCACTACAAGTCTCTGAAAAATTGCACAGTTCACAATTTAACCTTGCAGTCACCTGCTTTGAACGGGCTTGACTATGGTCTCTAGTTAAATGTTTTTTCAGAGATGATTCTGTCCTGAAGGAGCACACGCAGTCTGCATAGACACAGGGAAGAGGACAGTTCCTTGCCTGATGACAGTGCTTCAGTTTATAATGGACAATTAGTGTGCGCTGGTTCGGCGAGGAGAAATTGCAACACTTGCAGGACCACCTCATTGAGGGGCAGTTGCCCCAAACAGCACAGCCTACAGTGAGTAACCCTGTACAGAAAAAACAAAGAAAGAAAGAAAAAAACATATACAACCGTTAGCACAAAACACACTAAGTTCAGTTTCCTTATTGTGTATGTTTATTTTTCGATGTGCAAAATACTGTGCATCACTACAAGTCTCTGAAAAATTGCACAATTCACAATTTAAAGTTTCCAGATTTTAATGTATCCTAACATGAAATAAACATGAATTTATTAGAAAGTGGACCCACTGGCCTTTTTTTTTTCTATTTTTATCCTCTATTGTACTTCTGTAGTGTATATTACACCCTTGCTGCTGAAACAAAAGAATTTCCCCGTTGTGGGATAAATAAAGTATAATCTAATCTAATCTAATCTAAGTCACACATTTGAATGGTAAGTGATTACATTGTAAAAACAGAAGCCACATGGCACAGCACTGACAAGACAGCGAGAAAAGAGAGCTTCTCATAAGTGATGTGTGTGCCGTTACATTCTGGATCCATGGCAACGCGCAGCTTATTTCAGTGGGGAAGCGGCTCGTAGTTAGCGGGCTGATACATAGGGCTCCTTTCCCACTGGCCAAAAAACCCACGTCTGACCTCCAGCTGGCGGGCTGCGTGGCCGTTCACCCCCACTGCTGCGCGTTGCCATGGATACAGAGTGTAACGGCACACATATCACTACGTACATGAAAACAATCACCTATCACTACCTGTTTATACAGCATCTAACTCTACATAAAAAATATAGTCCATACACTACGGCGGTGGTCAGTGTTTTTTCCACTCCTCTTCCCCACGGACCATGAGTTGCTCTGTTATCTTGCTGTCTTGTCAATACTGTGCCAGGTTGATTGAGTGTGAGCAAGGCTTCTTGTACGAGTCGCAACGTCACGTAAATTAGCGGGTCGACCCGGGTATAATGTTCCCACTGTTCACACATTTTTCCGTAATAATGAGGACAGGTCTCGCACTGTTTCACTCGTATAACAGTATTTTATCGGTGCCGAATACTTGTTAAAGTCGAATATGAGGCTTAACCCTACACTAAATACTTGCTGTTTCACTCCGGCGGCGCTAGCCAGCTAGCGCTACATGCTAACGTATTTCCGAAAACGAACGAACTTGAAATATTCATCCCAGGTTATGTTGACAGATCATTTGAGACAGAGAGACATTAGACGACCAATGCACATTACCAACAGATGAACTAAATAAGCTAAAATAATTTTAAATGTACTTACTTGGACGGCTCGGCTCCGAGGAAAAAAGATGGCGATCGGCTCGGATTTTCAGCGTTCAAGATTGCGTGTGACGTCACATTGCGGGCGCATGCGTGTTGGTTGAAATGCTCACCTTGATGTATTTTCTGAAGTTACCTGAACGGATTATTATGGGTTTTTGATGAGTTTCTGCGCTTTTTTCAAGTTGAAGTTGTTGTAACTCTTCTTACTTTGTTGTAATGGGCAATGAGTTCTCTCAGCTTGACAACAATAGTCCTTCTGACTAAAAGCCCAAATCCCTTTTTACAGTGAAGGAATCTTTAAACAGATGGACCTCACTTCCCTTATCTATGATTGGACGCATAAGTGCATTTAAGATGAATATCCTTCCCAAATTCCTCTATCTATTCCAGTCAATCCCTCTCCCGCCTCCTCCTAAATTCTTCCAAGATATGAAAAAGACTCTTACATCATTTATTTGGAAAAACAGACACCCAAGACTCCGACTTACATTACTTTATCTCCCATTTGACAGAGGAGGCCTAAAGTTACCAAATTTAATCTGGTACTACTGGGCAGCCCAGCTTAGAGCTGCCCGCGTGTGGTTCTCATATCCAGACTTCCCTTGGGTTAAAATGGAAGCAACGTCTATACGGGGAAAAAATACATCAAATCCATTCGTTAGAAACACCTTGATGATATGGCATGAAACTCATAATGCTGTAGGTGACAATCCACCTTTGTCTCGCCTTGCACCTATTTGGGGAAACTCTGAGTTTAAACCTGGCGCAAAAGACTTAGGATTCAAACAATGGTCACACAAAGGAATTAGAAGGATTATGGACCTTTATAATGGTGATACACTAATGTCCTTTAATGAAATTAAAGATAGGTTCAACATTCCACAATCACACTTTTTTAAATATCTACAGCTACGAAGTTTTGTTCTCTCTAAGTCAAATCATTCATCTAACTGTCCCCCTCTAACAGTGTTAGAACGATTTGTAACCCAACGTCAGCAAAGCAAAGGCCAGACCTCTACACTTTACAATATATTCTTAATCTATTCTAAAGAGTCATCTGATTCACAGAGGAGATTGTGGAGCGAGGACTTAAAGGAATGTATACTGGACAGTGAATGGAGTCAAATATGCTCTAAAGCCCAGAACCTCTCCATCAACTCGAGACTCAAATTAATTCAATATAACTGGATAATGAGGACCTACATTACCCCAGCAAAACTAAATAAATTTAATCCAGATATTCCAGACACTTGTGTAAAATGTAATACTCATAAAGGCACTTTTTTCCATTGCATCTAGGAATGTGAGAAAATGCAAACATTTTGGAAGGAAGTATTACATATAATTTCCCAAATAATTTCCAGACCTATTCCTGTCTCCCCTAAACTTTGTATCTTAGGCCTCTATCCGGAAGATCTTTCCTCAAAATCCCATGAAATTAAATTGATTAATCTTTGCCTTGCCCATTCAAAACGGCTCATTGCCATGTACTGGAAGAATATATCATGTCCCCCTATTAGTCATTGGCTTAAAGAATTATCATTGTGTCTAGCTTTGGAGAAGCTAACTTATATTATCAAACATAGACTTGGTGAATTCTATGAAATATGGGGCCTCTTTTTGCACTACCTTGAAAGCGCGGATCTGCAGTCCACTCCAAACCCTTGAATCTCAATGCTTGACACGGACTCTGTACTTATGGGTGCTGTCGCTATGCTGTCATGTTTTTCTGTTTTATTTTTGTCTGTTTTGTTTCTCTATTATTATTATCATTACTATTATTTTTACTTGATACTGCATTGAGTGTATATTCTAAGGCTCTATGTATTCTTACTTCTTATTTACTTTTGATTCATTTGTTATTTACTTTCCTGTCTTTTTCTTTTTTTTCTGTGGGCTTCGATGGATGAGAGATGGGTGGGGTTGTTCAAGTTTGTGTTTATATGTTAATGTATATTCTGTATACTAAATCAAAATATCAATAAACATATGTTCACATATGTGACTCTGTCCACAGCAGTGTTTTGCTTTGCTTCTAGGAGTATGCTGACCACTGGATATATCTGTACTATACAACCCCACTACATATTATTAATATGTATTTTTTAAAATATTTTTAAGAATTTTGTTTTAACAATTTATTATAAAACAACAATAATACTGATACAACTACCACCAACATTAACATTTTATTAATTAACATAGCATTTAAGTAATTAATAACATAATGTATTTTATAACAATAATAATAAAACAAATATGAATGAATAACAATAGCAATTAATAATTGAAAATCTATGAAACCCCTAAAGTCCTAAAAAGTGATGTCAGTGTTACTTTAGTCGCTCCTTAAAAAGCGACTTTCACAAATGATAGAAATGTTCACACAGTTGTAGATATTGATATGACTTGCATGCATGTCTAACTTAACTGACTTTTGTAACCAATCTTGTCACCATGACAACTCAACTTTGTCTGTCTTGAGTGGAAAGATACCAGAGTAAGTCTGTCAGTTGGACTTCTTTCACCATTATATTGCCTGACTGTTTACTTTTTCTGTCTGGATGTACCTGTTGTGGCAGGTTGTGATGACCGTGGGCAGAGGTAAGAAAAATGTCTAACTTAATTTTGTGCATGGTAGTTTTATTTTTCCTGTGGTATATAAAACAAGCCAGCGTTGTCAAGTATCATTCATTAGTTGTCAGAAATTGATTTTTGTGGACTGGCACCATTTTCCACTTAGCTTAGGTTGCATTGCACGGCTAACATAAGAATCAGGTATTGTTAAGAGTTGGATCTATAGAGAGAAAGTGAACTAATGAGAGGAATAAAACCGCTGCAGCAAACCGAGTTTGCAGACTCTAGACTGGCTGGTGGGTCTGACATTAAAATCCCGGTGATCCTCGATCCTCTTTGTTGAGTTTCTTACCCATTCATGTTACAAGCTTGAATCCCGTAAAAAAAATAATAAAATAAATAAAGATATATATATATATATATATATATATATATATATATATATATATATATATATATATATATATATATATACATACATATATATATATATATATATATATATATACATACATATATATATATGTACATATATATATATATATAATAATAATAATAATAATAATACATTTTATTTATAGGCGCCTTTCAAAACACCCAAGGTCACCGTACAGGTAAAACAGGGTTTAAAATACATAACAGACATAACAACAAACAAAACATTTAACAAACTGTAATACACTAAAAGATACAATAAAAAGAAAAAAAAAAAAAAAGATTCGGTTTAAAAATTAAAAAAAATCTGGAGAGAGTGACAGTCAAGGAGGGTATGATTGGAGAAAAAGGTGGGTTTTGAGATGGGATTTGAAAATTGCCAAAGTGTCAATGTTGCGGATGTTGGGTGGAAGGGAATTCCAGAGGCGGGGGGCGGAACGGCTGAAGGCTCTGGACCCCATGGTGGTCATGCGGGCAGGAGGGATGGTGAGGCTGATGGATGAAGATGATCTAAGAGTCCGGCTGGGTGTGTTGACATGGAGAAGTTCTGTCAGATAAGGAGGGGCGAGGTTGTGGAGGGCTTTGAATGTTAAGAGCAGGATTTTATAGGTGATGCGGTGGGTGATGGGAAGCCAGTGAAGCTGCTGGAGAACAGGGGTGATGTGATGAGAGGAAGGGGTCCTGGTGATAATCCGGATAATTCCTTTTTTTTTTCAACACCTGTAGTAACTACAACAACCACAGACGCATTTGGCTGACAATCGGCAGATAACATAGCCACACGTTAAACAGAAACAGTGTTCCCGGGGCAACTGTAGTCTGGTGCAGGGTAGTTTAGGAGAACTGCTCCAGTGTGTGCTGAAGATTCACTATTCGCTAGACTTTCTCGTTGTAGGTTATTTTAACACGCAGAGTTGTAAAAATTCTGTCATAATGTGTTTTAACATATAGCTTTTTAGTAGTATTACATTTTCAAGACATGAAGAGAAAAGATACATTGGCCACTTTTCATGTCAACACCACTCAAAGTTGCTGCCACTTGCTTCCCTCGCTGTCACCTAAAAGTTACATTTGATTATTACAAAAAAATAATAATAATTGAGAATTGCGTTCTTTGAAGAGATCTTAAATGTTTCTCTGATTTTCTGTTGCAAATTAGTTGTATGTAAAAGTAGTGTCTAGGACACAGGGCTGCACAAATGTATCCAACATTTTACAGCTATTTCTTTCACAATCTAAGTTTTTGGCAAAAAGTCTTTATGGGCCAGTGTGCGTCATGTGACACACACAATTGCACGGGTTGTCCACAAATTGGAATTCAGGAGGCTTGTGCTATATAATGATATGGCTGACCAATGTGATGGCTAACACCATCTAGATAAAGAGGTCAAGTAGTGGGGCAAGACTGCTAGAAAATAGCTAATTAATATGTGCACCCACCACCAACTGGACAGAGGGTTCTACTACAGGTGGTCTGCATGTGGTTATTGACAGTGCTGCATATTTAAAGTCATTAATATGTCAAAACGATAGACGACTTAAACAACCTGTAACTAGTTTCAAAACATAAAGAGGCATATTAAACATCAACAAACACGTGTCCACTTTTGAAGCAATCCCAGTTGTTCAGGAAGCATCCAACATGCTCTAAAATATGTTATTATATTTAATAGACTGATGGCCCCTTCTTTAATCTGTTTCTGCTGCAATCTTCTTAAAAGGGGGATTGAGTAGAATTGGCTTTGTATTGGAGACTTGTAATGTTTCCTTACTTCTGTTTAACATTAATAATCAGGCTCCAGTCGGACAGTCATTACCATGCTTCTTTATTCGTGTCTCACCCACTCACATACATCCCACGTGCCACTGACGTCATCACGCATATATCTGTGTTTCCAGACACTACAGGACTCTACCTGGCAGCCTTCTTCAGGAAACTGAGGAGTAACTTCCCTGACCTTTCCACTGTAATAAAGCATCTTGCTGGAGATTTGAATCACCTAGTGCATAACATATGTCAATAAAACAATGGTTGCCTTAAAAAAATAGATTTAAAGTCTGTTAGTTTGTTTGTTTTTTGAGTTGTATGAGTAACTTCTGGATAGACCTTAGATTACCTGGAGTAGATGACAGCAGTGAGCACCCTATTTAGAGAGCTGAACAGTGGAGCATGTAAACTACAAATGCATACACCCCTTCAAAATTTCAATTCATACAAAAATTTTTATATATACTAAAGGTGTACGCCAAATGTCTTATGTTCATGAAGTTACACTGCTTTTACACTAGTCTACTGTTACTTTTGGAACTCTTTTGTATTACTACGTATTTGTGCCTATTACACTGCAGATCAGCTGCCCCATGCCAACAGAATCTGTGCTCACAGTAAAACCATGATATTTGTTTGATGTTCGTTTGCTTGTTTAAATTTTTTTTTTTTTTTTTTTTTCAAAGGAGGTTAAATCGAAAGCAACTGGACTTAGTTATTTGTTCTAAGTCCAGTTGCTTTCGATTTAACCTCCTTTGAAATACTATGACCTGGGCAAATGAGAATATGCACCGGCTGCTTGTTTAAATGTTTCATTTGTGATTATTAGTTTCTCCTCCCCTTGCATTTTTACCATGGCGTTTTCACATCTGAGACAAAGATTATTCCAGAATCATATAAAGCTTACTCATAGTCATGCTCATGTGATGGCTGGTCTGGACATCTAAACACTAAAAAACAACTTAGCAAAGTTGTTAACTTTATTGGCTGTATCACATGATTTCAGGAGGTCACTTACTGTTTGTGTGTTATAAGATATCATTTAAGTAAATGATATGCAGATGGTTATATACATTGCACTTTGGTACGTTGTGTGATACTGGTCAGTATTATGGTTATGGTTATTACAGTCAAGCCTGAATGAAACTGATACTTGTTATACATCATGCTTGATGATCATGATAATTAGTACAACCAATTTTAAGTCCTATAATGAGGGTTTTAATAATAAATGGGAACGATATATACGTATATATATATATATATATATATATATATATATATATATATATATATATATATATATATATATATATATATGACTAAAATGACTTTAAATAATTCAAGAAAATTACTAAGAACAGTAATATTGAGATTTTCAGTTGATAACAGGGTTTTCAGATTGAGCTGATATACTGTAGGGCCACCATTATCAACATTGCTCATCAACTGTTCCCAGAATTTAGTCTGAATCATTTGGATAAGATTTGACCATTCTACCAAGTTTGTCTTGGTAAAGGACTTTTTTTATTGTAAAAATATATATATATATATATTATTACTAATACTACTACTACTACTACTAATAATAATAATAATAATAATAATAATAATAAATAGTATTGGAGAAATGGTTTTGAAAAGTTATATCTACAGTTAGTCTTGTATTTGAATAATGTGAGTATAATAAGTAATTCCTCATAATATTCTTGCAACAGACTTTTATTTTATTTTAGATTCTGCACTGTGGTAACACACTTCTGACATCTACAAATCACTTCACACAAGGCATGTTACTCATCTCCTACAGTCATGTGAGGGACATTCCTTCCCAATAATAAAGTTAACCAGCTTTGGTAAAATGAGGTATAATTTATGGTTGTACTGTCAGGTCAAAGTCTTGGTGTGAGTGAGCATTAGAGTGTGGCAGCACATCAAATCTCAGTAAAGCTGTTTCAAGTGTCCAGGCAACACATCTCTTTTCTATGGCTGAGACACTGCGACTCTCGTGGCTATTCTTCATACTCATTTTCCTTCTGGTGGAGTTGCATGGAGAGCCGAGGGACACAGCACAAAGACGAAACAAGAGGGACAATAGCAATGACCAGTGAGTTGGGCTTTGTAGAGATCAAACTGTGGGATATCATAAAGTGAGCCAAACATAGTTTTTTTTTTTTCTTCGCATTTAGCCTTTAATATTAGGAACTTATCTGTCAATTTGTATGATGTACAAGACTGTTAGATTCTGATATATCTGTGTAGAAGAAGGTTTCAATTATTCATTAGATTTATGTTTGTTCCCTTTTTTTTTTTTTTTTCTTATTTTGTTCTCTTTCCAAAACTTCCGTTGAACTAAAATAAAATATTGAACTCTTGTTGGACTTTTGTTCAACTAAACAGGGATTATATCAAGTCCATAAAGGGATTTCTGATAGAATGTGTATTTTTGTAAAAGCCTATTGTATCTATTTTCTGACCATAACCCTGATTGACCTAAATATTGCTCTCTACAAAAAATTAACAAAGTGTTTCTTGAATTTTCGTGATTTGACCATGTAGGCCTCGTATGCTGTCAGACAATGGCCACCTTGTTTTCACAACTGGTAACAATAAAGAGATCCGCTTCCAGACATCAGCATCAGGCCGGGTTAAAGTGAATAATGAAGACCTTACCCAGCTTTTAAATCAGGTAAGCTCTTTTTGTAACTAACAAGCACACCTTATATTCAATAGTGCAGCAGTTCATTGCATCAAGCACAGTTCAGGTTTTCATACAGTAATAATTTATATTATTTATATTTCAGTGATAATTGAAATTTAAGCAAAACAAGAAAACTAAGCAGATAAAAATGTTGTGATTACTCATGACTCATTTCATGGTTACAGCAACTAGGAGGGATATACTGTACCATTCAAGTTCAGAATCAGATTTTTTGGCTAACGTGTGTACACATATAAGAAATCTGACTCAACAAGTATTACCAAACATTCTCTCATCCAACTTCACTAAACGAAAATGAAAACAAAAAAATAGTACACATTGATGCAATAATGTGACTGCTTTCATAATGAATAAAATGCAAAATAAGGATTTTTTTTTTTAAGCATAAAATTCACATATATGGCAAACCAGTGTTTTTGTTTCACCATAGAGAGTCCCCTGTGCATATAAAAGAACAATATCACTTGTGTATGAAAATTTTCCTTCCTAGTCAACAACCTTCTATAGCAGAGTCACATGTTCCTAAACACGAGTCACTTCAGGCTCTTTCCAGTTTCTGAGCATAGTTAGTCATTTAACCATCATAGCTGCTAATTTTAGTTCTAATATGTTCTGCTCATCTTGATTAGTTATTTTTGTGCTCCAGTTGTTAAATGTATAAGGTTTGACATTAATTGTTGATGGTTGCAGTTACATCATGTCAACAGCATCACAACAGCAAAGTATATATACTTATTCAAACAAGCCAGAAAATAGTTACTACTGTACATGTAACCGTTTTATT
Organism: Argyrosomus regius; assembly: GCA_946959425.1. Classification (NCBI taxonomy): domain Eukaryota; kingdom Metazoa; phylum Chordata; class Actinopteri; family Sciaenidae; genus Argyrosomus; species Argyrosomus regius. The sequence goes on along the minus strand of CAMPSB010000264.1, from coordinate 249,917 downwards.
ATAACTTCTTATCAGCTTTTATGCAAACTGAAAACCATGAATGATTAACAAGTTATGAAGCAGACACAGCATTTTGGAAAGGACCAAAGATCAGCTGCCAAGTGCATTAGAGTCTGTGACTAACCCTGTGTAGCATTAACACGTTCAGTTACATGTATGACAAGAGACAAATTACTAGTGGAACATTTGAAGTGGTTGGTGTTTGTTTAAATGTTTCAAACATCGCAGAATTCAAAACAATCTTATCAGATTTTGCTCTGTGTGTAGTGTGCGTATAACTGAACTTATTTTTAAGGAATGCAATGGAACAACTGAAAAAGTCAAACAAGATTAAGCACTTGAAAGATTAAATAAAATGATAAAATGAAATCATATCTACAGTATAAAAACAAAAACAATGATGTCCTGTCAAGCATAAACCTGCAATAACCACTTGGGTAGCAAGTTTTGAAGGCAACATTGAAGAACTACTGTGTTTTTAGTAGTTATTTTATTTGGATAAATGTTGTAGGAGGTGGCTGTGGCTCAGGAGATCGGGTTGTCCACTAAGATGATTCCCGGCTCCTCCAGTCTGCGTGTTTAAGTGTCCTTGGGCAAGATACTGAACCCCAAATTGCTCTTGAAGGCTGCACCATCGGTGTGTGAATGCATATGAATGGTTAGTTGGCACCTTGCATGGTACCCAGTTCCAGCAGTGTATAAATGTGTGTGTGAATTGGTGAATGAGATATATAGTGTAAAAGTAGAAGACTAGAAAGGCACAGTACATTTGCTAATTTAATAACAATTTGGGAGGAATGGCCCTCCCAAATTGTGAACCATGAGGAGTTTTTTATTCTAGATAAATTTAAATACATGTGAATGTGAGTGTGTTTGTCTCTATGTGCCCTGCGATGAACTGGCGACTTGTCCAGGGCCTTGGGCAAGATACTGAACCCCAAATTGCTCCTGAAGGCTGCGCCATCGGTGTGTGAATGGTTAGCTCCTAAAACTGATGAGCAGTTGGTGTGTGAATGGGTGATGAATGAGATATGTAGTGTAAAACGCCTTGAGTGGTCAGAAGACTAGAAAGGTGTTATATAAGTACAGTCCATTTAGCATTTACCATAATGACGCTTTCAAATAGACCTCATGATACATTAAGCAATTAACATTCAATCAAGCTGTAGAACGTATAAAAATGCTGAGGCCGAGTTAAGCACAGCTGGTCATTGTGTTCACAGTATAGCTATACAGACCTCTACTCACATCAGATTGGTCGGTCATAACTCGCTTTTATGTTCTGCTTTTTTCATGGAGACATTCAGTTACCAGGGCTCATCATTGGCTCTTTTCCAGTTTTCTTTTAGCAAAACTAGCATCTCATGTTTTATCTTTGAAATATAACATAGGGCAAACGCTGTTGTGTACCATTAATTCCTAAACTGTGTGACCATGTACAAAGTGAGATATATCATCTCCTTTGTACAAGAAATGCTCAAAGTCCTTTACAATAGAAACAATATGATACTGAATTGATACCAAAATTAAAATTTTGAATTGGTACCTTACAGAAATATGTAATAAATATGAAACTTTCAGAATATCCTGGGGAGTTCAGTTCAGGTGTGAGTCCTCAGTTGTCCAGCAGGTGGCAGCAGCAGCTTGCAGTTTCAAAGTTCACAGAGGCCACTTACTACTAAGCAGGTGTTGAGTTGTGTGGTGTGAAATTATAAAACTTGAATTTTCTACTACATCTAATTAGCTGGTTGTTGTGTGTGAACAAAACTATATATATAAAAATAACATGATCATGGGATTATGCTAAAATATATTTTCCCCAATTAAATTTAAGTCCTGTGTTAATGGCCAACCTTCAATTTTCATCAACTGTTAATTCCCATACATTTTTGTTAATTCCCATGGAAAGTTTCCAACTTTGAAAATTCCCATAATTTTGCAACCCTACTAACAACTAAGTGAAATCTCTGTAGTATATTTAGTTTTTTATTATTTTAAATAATTTGGGCCCCCTCTCTTTTGGTGTCATTTTCTTTTATTGTTGGTATTATTGTATGGTGTATGTAGTAACCAGCTTAGAGATTACAGGTTGTATTGCAGATGTGTCACAAATTCAACAAACAATACAAAATAAGTATCATAATATAAACTGTCTGATTTCAGATCAAAACCAACAAAGATGACATTGATTTCATTAAGTCTCATGGAGGTGGCGTTCCCCCTGATGTCACCAACAAACTAAACCAGCTGGATACCAGGGTACTACTGCTACTTCATTTATCTTTACTCATCTAGTTCATTTAGCTTGTTTGCATTTTCACTCATTTTCTTGTGTGAAATGTTTTGTGTTATGTGATGTATGTATGTATTTATATAATGCATATATTTATATGTTCTCTTGATCTAATTTGTGTAATTTGTGAAGACACTGTACATAACAAGTCATAAACCATATTTTCTATGCTTCTTTCCATGCTTTCCAGGTGTCAACACTTGAGAATAAGGTGTTAGCCCTTGAAATGGTAAGACATGTAAGACATATTGGTTGTAATACCTTAAACTCAAGACTGTGCCATACATGTGACTTTGTTCTCCTCTTTTCTCCTGCAGACTGTGCAGAAGGTGTCTTGCAGCAGTAATCCCTGTCAGAATGGAGGAACATGTCTAAACTTACTAAACTCATATCACTGTGTGTGTCCCAGCAATTGGGCTGTGAGTTTAATACTGTTAACAGTTGGTAAAGTATTGATTGTGGGCATTAATACTAAATGGTATTAGTGATAGCTTTGCTGCTTAAAATACAAAATACTTACCAAGCAGTAGTCTGCACAGCAGACAACTACTACTGCATTACTTCTGTAATGCTATTTGGCTTCAGGTTTGCTGCGTTATTTATTTATTTTATTTTTTATTCGTAGTTATCTAGAGGTATGCACCTTGTACGGACAACATAAACAACAAAACAAAATTCCTAAAACTGAACTCAGCTGAATATAAACTACACACAAAATGACAATACCAAACAGCTTTCTTTGCTGTTGTTTGACGGACGATTAAAGTCTGAAGAAACAAGACATATTGGCAATTTAACAATTTATTCATTTAACAAACTGGAGCCTCAGTAGCGTTCGAAAGAACCAAACACAGCCACAACAGCCTGGCACCTCCTCCTCATACTAGTCACCAGCCTGGTCACACACTGCTGTGGGATGGCATCCCATTCTTCAACCAGCATTTGTCACAAGTCAGCCAACGTGGTTGTGTTGGTCACTCTGGCACGAACAGCACGTCCAAGCTGATCCCACAAGTGTTCAATGGGGTTGAGGTTGAGATTGCTGGCAGGCCATTCCATCCTCTCCACTCCCAACAAAAAATAATCTACCAAACACAAATTTCCTTACTTTTTGTCTGTAGTTTATATGTGCTGAATATACGTATATATATATGTTTTTCTCTTATTTCTTTCTGTGTGTGTGTGTGTGTGTGTGTGTGTGTGTCAGGGTCCTAACTGTGCAACAGATGTGAATGAATGTCAGGTGTATTCTGGAACATTGCAGGGTTGTCAGAATGAAGCAACCTGTGTCAACACCGCTGGATCGTTCACGTATGTTTTAAGCTTCCCATAATACTCTGTTATGAATTCATTTGATGTTATTGTTTACTGTTTGGATTTGTACCCATTTTATATTTATATTTCACATACCATTTATGTTGGCAAAATATTTCACGTTATTTCAGAATGCACAAAATCTCTTGATGTCATTTTGTTTTAGCATTTACCAAAGTAGCTTAATGCACAAAATGCAAAAAACGTAATGCAAAAAAAACCTTCAACAGCCTGTATTTTGGTATTCAAACTTAGTTTAGCTAACTGAACTGAAGCCATTATACATTCTCTATTTAAAGCCACCAGTTGTAGAGCTACAATGTCATGCTGTTGTTTGGTTTCCAGATAGCTGAGCTGACATTAGTCAGACATGCTGAGCTTTGAGTTGGCACTCTTGGGAGGTAGGGTGTACAAGATACACACCTTCTCATCTGGACTTGCTTTAGCCACAATGAGTGTAGAGCACCCACTTTTATCATTCATTAACCATCCAGGCGAACTTAGATTTGACAATTCTGGTAAAATGCAGTTTATTGGCTTTACATTGAGCAGCCAAAAGCAACTAAAGCTCATTAGAATACTGGTACAACAATGACATTTGTTACAATAAACACAATATTGTTAACCTGTCTCTTTCCAGACAAAAGCCTCAGGTAGTAAATTTTCTTTGGGCCCAATTGATGATACTGCTTCACTGGTGGATTTAATGGCATGCTAGTCCTTGTATGGCAACAAGGGGAAAATGGTGACAGTTGACTTGATGTTTAAGAGAGTGTTGTAGGATTTATCCCTCTCTCCCTTGAGGAAAATCTGTTGATGCATATCTTGCTTCCAGAGGTAGAGTTTGTCGGTTTCACATTTAGTTGCAGCCAGTTGGGGATTGTGGCCTCGGCTAGTTGGGTTATAATGTTGTCACCTCCTGTAGCAGCTGAAGTGACAGTGAAAATAAGATATTAAGAGGTGCGGGCTGAATCTTGAATTCTTGGTGTTGTCATTAGGACCAGCTCTAGGATTTTGTTGTCCCTAAAAACCACAGGCACTACTCACACTGGACGAGGATGTGGAAGGCTGTGTTAGCTCGGTTATGACCTCTGTAACTGCTAATCTACAACAATACAATTTAACATAGCAAATTCAAATGGTTAGCCTGAAACTATTTAGGGCAGTTTGAAGAGGCTATTTATTGTTGTCTATTCAAATAATAAATCAAAGCATGAATTCAGAAAACATTGGTAGTTTGTTAACAAGCAAAGCTAGTCTTCACTACAATTAATTTGTTAAAATCAAAACATGTCTTGTCGACACACTCATTGCTACAATGACCCACAATACCTCTGTGTTACCATGGCTACACAGCAGTCTGGAAGTGTAAGGAACAAGCAACATCTTTAGCAATATTTTCAGTTTATATTTTAATATTTATATTACATTTTATTTGTTTGCACTGTTACTCTCATGTTACAGGAATTCCTAGAGTTACTGTGCATCTTAGCCAGTGGGAAAACAGGACTTTGATTCAATCCAGTTTTTCACTTTGATGCAAGTAGAAGACATTTGAATCACAGGGCTATCAAACAAAGGAAGTCACCTACTGAACTGAACTGAACATCTACCATATGGTTCAGGACAAATATGTGTACTGTTACACTCCTCAAAGCTTATCAAATATGTGTTTGAGTCTGAGTCATCATTCTCCATATTTAAATGGTAAATGGACTGTACTTAGTACCTTTCTAGCTTTTACAGTACATATCTCATTTGCCACATATTCATACACTGCCAACTGCTCATCAGTTTTAGGAGCTAATCATTCATGAGCCACAGGAATCATATTCTCTGTTAGTCTATGTTCAATAATGTACTGCTTGCTACAGCTACCTTTCTGTTTTTTGTGCAGTTGTAACTGTTCTCCAGAATGGTCTGGGACTCTCTGTACTGTGCGATATGATGACTGCAGGAATGCAGGACAGGACCTATGTGTACATGGCACATGTATTGATGCAGACCGGGTTATACCTGGACAGGTAAACAGTCACTTAACCACTCTACTACAACACATTTAAAAAATATATGGTTGATTCCATTGTATCATTTGAGTAAAATCCACACTGTAGATTTCATTTATAGTGAAGGTAGTGTTTAATATCTGTCTGTACTTCTATGGCACAGCATAATGGAAGCTTTTACAAGGATAAATTAATGCGGGACTGTGAAGGTAAAGAAACTGGAATATAGTGACATTTTTATCATAGGAGGGTAACAGATAGAATTAGCAGTAACAGAATGTGTTTTCCAGTTGCCACTCAGTCTGATTTAATTTTTCTTTATTCTGAGGTTATTTCTGCCATAGTCCATGGAGGTCCAATCACTTAAATGTTCTCATTCCAAACCATCTGATTATAATAATTTACACAGTAAAATACTTCTCTCAATCAACAACTGCTGGTAAAAGTTTAATCACAAGTCATTATATCTCATTATATAGCTTATATATCACAGTTCAGTATTGTTGGATTTCTATTCTGTTTTCACATTTTGACAAATTTTTTCCCCCACAATAAACAGCCTAAATACCAGTGCATTTGTGAAAGTGGCTGGGAGGCTTCAGCTGGGAACCCGGCCTGTGTGACCGATGTGAATGAGTGTAATCTACCTAACAAACCTTGTTCCACCAACCCTTCTGTTCCCTGCTACAACACTCAGGGTTCCTTTTACTGTGGAGCCTGTCCTGCTGGTAACGTTCAACAACACAACTCATATTAGGCATATAAGCTTAAACCATAATTGTAAAATAATGTCATTTACAGCCACTGCTATGTCCAGTGAGCTGTCCAAATCATTGAAATAAGCCAGAAATAGAAAGGGAATATATCATTTATAATGGTCATTTTGGGCCTCAAAAACTGTAGGTACTGCATTGTGCCAAAGGTGAACAGCCATGGACAGTTGCAGTGGGTCGGCCAAACACAACAGAATGGCATGACAGAAACCTACTGCTGTTTCAGGAAATCAGATCTCTGTGATTTTACTCAAATCAAGTCAGTGAGATATTTATGCATATGTGTAACTCTATATTGACTGACTCAATATTGAAAATATAATTTAGTTTCCCTTTACCCATTTCTTTCTTTAGTGTTTCTAAAATCTATCTATCTATCTATCTATCTATCTATCTATCTATCTATCTATCTATCTATCTATCTATCTATCTATCTATCTGTCTATCTGTCTGTCTAGGTCTGCTTTCAGTTTGAGTTCATACTTGATGGCTCAAATGAAGTCACATGTTGTTAAATGTTATAATAGATTTCATTAATAAGTTTTGCCTGCCCTAGATTTTCATTTGTAAATATTTTATTCATCCCATTAAAACTGTATTGATCCAGCCCTTTTCTCGATAAAACTGTACAGCATGTGCATCTGAATGTGGCTTAATGTATAGCCTAAATAAGTGGGGATTTGTTATAATTACTTTTAATATCTCTCAGGTTGGCAAGGCAATGGTTACAGCTGTCGGGATGTGGATGAATGCTTGACAAATAATGGTGGCTGCTCCACCACTCCCATGGTGCAATGCCTGAACACCATGGGCTCCTTCCACTGTGGTCCCTGCCCTCCAGGTATGAGGGGAGAAAAACGAGTAACAAATGTAACTACAGTTCCATGTAATCTGGATCATGCACATGTGTAGGGGGTCGATGCCATCACATGTGACTATATGAATTTATGTGTGTGAATTTGAAGGGTTGTGTATAGCTAAACACAAGTATACCATTTACCCTGACATATGGCATTCTAGTAAAGGATGTTTGTGAATTAACCCCAACTTTACTGCAGGTACCCAATAGTGAGTCTGCCAGATGTGTCCTCAGATCTGCTGTCAAATGACATCATGAGTAGTGGAATATTACATCCTGATCCAATAGACTGGTTGATTTAGAGGTTGTTTGGACAGTTATACGAACAAACTCAGAATCCAGGTTAAGTCTCAAATGGGTCTTGTTGTAGGAAAGCATGTCTGCAGTTTCATTTTGCATGCCCAGAAAATGCTTTGCTTGAGAGATGAGGCAGGACCTACCGGAGGAGCTTTTGACCTCCCTGCAAAGATAGACTGCTAAAGTGTTACCTGACTAAATAAGGACTTGTATCCCTTTTAGAAATTGTAACGTTTCCTCAGCACAAGGTGTACTGCATACAGCTTTTGCTGAGGGCACTCTGGGCACCCCTGGTTGTGTATGGCTTCACAAGTTGGAGCACATTTCAGTTGTCCAACAAAAAAATCTGCATGTCCTTGGCCTGCAGAAAAAGTGCAGCAAGGTCTGTCTGGGGGAAAATGAGTCTGAATGCAAACACCTGGAACTGGTATGACTGCCAGTAAAAGGCAAAACAAAGAAACTGCCTATCATGGGGTGTAGCTGATCCAATAAAATAGGCATCCCTTTAAGTTGATCCTGTAGAACATCTAATCTAACATCAAAGAACCTAGTTCAGCTGGCTGAGATCTGGGATTGGACAAAAGTGGCCACCCTTCTTTAGGACGAGGAAGTAAGTTGTATTGAACTGCATTGAACATGATGGCATGCTTTTTCAGAAGTGCAGACCTCAGGGGGTCTTTGACAACTCTGGTCACTCTGAACCCACTGAGACTCTATCTACTGTACTGTGTCCAAGGTTTCCCAGTGTTGTGAGGAGAAACAAGTGATGCCTGGAGTTTGACATCTTGACTTTGGTCTTCTGCACAACCAGGCTCTGCCAGGCTCTCTGGTCAAGAAGGCAAAGGCCTGGAGCAAGGCATCTCTGGTACTTTGGGCTGAGCCATTAACTCCAACAGTCTGTATTGTCTAAAAACAGAATTGGTACAAAGAGTTCATGGTCTAAACTATGATACTGTCCCTGTTGTGTTCTGGCTTGGTATATTTCATGTACCCTGTGTCTGGCTTTCAGTCTACACTGAAAAATAGTGACACCAGGCATGGTTGGTGGTTTAAGGTTCCAACCCTCTGTGCATGTGTAGGTTAAATATCTGCAGTAGTTATTAAATATGTGTCTGCCTGTCTGATTTTAAAGATAACTCTTGTGTTTGTGCAGGTTATGAGGGCGATGGAAGAACATGCACCCAGACTGATATCTGTGCTACCAACAATGGAGGCTGCTACCCATTGGCTACTTGTTCCTCCAGCCCAGGTAAAAATAAACATATTCATGACTTTATTAACATGTCTTCCATAGGGGATAATGATTAGCGAATATTATTTGTGAATAAACTGATAAAAGAGAGCACTTTGCTTGGGCGAACAGGGCAGGGTCTCTTTTTCTTCACAGATTTAAAATTTTTATTCTTACCTTTTTCATAATAGAAAGAAAATCAAATAGTTAACATCAAAAATAATAATATAGTAATATTATACTGATTATTTTTGATGTAGAAGCAATATGTCTATTTTGCGAAAAGAATAGGCTTGGATCTTAGTAAACATCAACATTTTTCACGAGCCCACAGCAGCTACCACCAGGAAAATGTGTTGTATAAATTTAGCCTAATATAAATGGCAGCAAAATTGCAAAAAATTTCTTTTTAAAAATAGTAACTGCTGCTCCAGTGTCATTCGGCAGACACTGTGTGTGATCTCTGCATCTCTGTATGGCTGTTCTCTTTGCTGCTTTGGCAGCCTATTTAATTTGGCTCACAGAGAGTCTGTCAGCCTTGGCTTCTGCACAGCTCCACCAGATCCTGGTAAGTTTCTGTCAGTTGCCACATTATAACCTGCTCACTGGAATCTGAGAAGATGATCATGTCTGGTCAGAGTGTTGTTTCTAACATCCGCCCTTAGCTTCCAGTCTGTGGCTATGGAAAGTGGACATGGTCATTTCTAAGGTAGTAAATAGGGCGACTCCCCAGCTGCAGCATGCTTGTCCAACATGTGAAGTTTTGCTGTGCTTGGGAAGTTACAGACAGCTTGGATGAGGAATCTGATGTTGTGGAGGTCAATCAATCACAAATGTGTGATCTTCTCTTGTAATGTTTTCCCACCATGTCCAGTCCCACCATCTTGCTAAACAGTGAATGAGTATGTGCACCTTTTAAATGATATATGATTGTTCCTTTCCCCCCCCAATAACAACTGAATGTTGTCACTCACCATGCCTCAAGTTTAGGCATCTGAATCTATGTGTTACATTAAGTCACATCCCATCATCATTGCAAATATTCATTATACTTCATACTGAGAACTTTGCACATTCCATGGACTATATTTTGTACATTCCTGCACAAATATGTGTCATATTATACACATTATCTATTCTTATATACTATGTTTTTATTGTTACTATTGTTTATAAATTAGTCGTTTGTGAAAACATACCTCTAGTATATGAAATTTAAGAATGAGATGTGCAATCTGAAATTACATGACCATGTATTCTTCTCATACTGCAGGTTCAAGTCTTCCGATATGTACCTGCCCTCCAGGCTATATAGGCAGTGGTTATGGGCCGACTGGTTGCACCCAGACCAGCGATATCTGTCAGACCAACAACCCATGTGTCAATGGACAATGTGTGGTGAGTGTTTGTGTCTGCCTGCCAACTGTGTGCCAACTGAGCTTGCTTTTGTGTTAACAATGTTTTTCTGAATAGAAAATCCAGTAACATGTTCAACATAATTCATGATTGTCTGACTAGTGCACTACTGATATCACAGGCCACCACCTCAGCTCCTGGTTACATCTGCAATTGCGACTCTGGCTGGCAAGGAGTAAACTGTGACCAGAATATAAATGAATGCTTGAGCAACCCCTGTCAGAATGGTGGAACCTGCACAGATGGCATTAATGGATTCACATGTACTTGCACTGCCCAGTGGACTGGCCCATTCTGCCACACCCCACAGCAAGGTATTACCAGAGAGGATATGGAGGGATTGGGAAACATTAAGAGACTAACATGCAAGAACAGAAGGAATGCCCCATCCATTGCCGTCTCTGTTGTTAGGCCATTCTTTATGCATGTTCAACAGGTCAATGATCATTACATGCTACTGTGTGTTTGCGTGTTCCAGTATGTGGAGGTTACCTGACTGGTCCTGCTGGTTCCTTTAGTTATCCCAATACCCCAGGTCATGATGAATATGATCACATGGTCAGCTGTGCCTGGGTGATCCGCATTGAAACAAACAAGGTCAGTTGGAGTCTCTTTGTTTCTTTTCTTTTAGCTATATGTAACATTATATGTAACACGGTCATCTAGAGGTTAAAATTGTTGCTGTTGTGGAAAAAGTCACGTAAGTCAAGTCACAACAGGACAGGAATGATTACGGTGGAGACATTTTTTTAATTTACAAGGGAAAACCAGGTGGAAACCTGATAGAAAAAACACAGATCTCATTGGTACAATGTATATTTCTGAATAATGTTGAATGAGCGTTCTGGGGTCCTTAATCTCGTTTGTCCTTGTATGGTAATTCTAAGATTTAGGATAGAAAATATGTTACATATTGTTCTTTTAGGTCACTCTAGGTCAGGACCATAAAACAAGGTTCTCAATACAATGGTCATTTAATCAGATCTTGTTTGCTGAAGACGGCTGCTTGCTGCTGATGGATAAGCGGTTGCTGAGAATGCTAAGGCCAACTGAATTATATCTAGCTGAAAGAGAGAACTGAGCATTGTTAGCATAATTGAATGTATATATTATAATATTATATCTTTCAAATGTAGCAGGTTCTTTAAATTCGATGTGTTCTCTTCTTCAGATTCTGCGTATTACTTTTCCATTCTTTGATCTGGAGAGCAGCACCAATTGCAACTTTGACTTCCTTCAGATTCATGATGGAGACAGCGCCTCTGCTTACATAATTGGAAAATACTGTGGCCAAAATAACCCACAGGAGCTCTACAGTTCCCACAATTCTCTATATTTCTGGTTTCGCTCTGACCACTCTGTCAGTGCTGGTGGCTTCACAGTTGCTTGGCAGTCTCAGGACCCAGGTAGGTGTTTCATTTGTTTTGGTAAAGTTAATAAGTAATACTTAAAAGAAAAAGTACTTAAATATGATATGGTAAATGGACTGTACTTATATAACACCTTTCTAGTCTTCAGACACCTCAAAGCGCTTTTACACTACATATCTTATTCACCCATTCACACACATTCATACGCTGATGGCATTAGCTGCCATGCAAGGTGCCAGCTGCTCATCAGTTTTTAGAAGCTAACCATTCACACGCATTGCGAATGGCGCAGCCTTTGGGATTCGGGGCTCAGTATCTTTCCCAAGGACAGCTGGATCAATCATCTGATTAGTGGATGACCCACCTCCTGAGCCACCCCTAAAAGTCTGTGTAAAGTAAAAATAAATATGTGAGTTAATCAAACCAAAGAAGAAATTCAATTCAATTCAATTTTATTTATATAGCATCATATCATAACAAAAGTTATCTCATGACACTTTCCATACAGAGCAGGTCTAGACTGTACTCTTTATAATATTATTTACAGAAACCAACAGTTCCACTATGAGCAAGCACTTGGCGACGGTGGCGAGGAAAAACTTCCTTTTAACAGGCAGAAACCTCGAGCAGACCCAAGCTCATTGGTAGACAGTCATCCACTGCGACCGGTTGAGTTAAAGAAAGAGGGGCAGATAGAAAAAGAGAGAGGGGGGATAGACAGATAAATAGAGAGAGATAGAGAGACACAGATGCACAACAGCAGCAAATCATTAACTAACTATAAACTGTAAAGGATGTATGGTAACAATAATGACAGTAATAATATATGTGGGGGGAGTCCCCCAGCAGTCTAGTCCTGTAGCAGCATAACTAAGGGATGACCTGAGCCAGCCCTAACTATAAGCTCTATCAAAAAGGAAAGTCTTAAGTCTACTCTTAAAAGTGTTGACCGTGTCTGCCTCCCGAACCCAAAATGGTAGTTTGTTCTACAGAAGAGGAGCTTGATAGCTGAAAGCTCTGGCTCCCAGTCTACATTTGGAAACTATAGGAACCACAAGGAACCCAGCATTCTGAGAGTGCAGTGTTCTAGAGGGGTAGCAAGGTGTGATGCCCTATGTGGCATCCTGAGTGTGTCCTTTCCTCCTCCTCTCCTGGGTGTGGTCTATTTCTTCCTCCTCCTCTTCTCTGGGTGTGGTTTCTCTGTCTGCAGGTGTTTTCTATTACGTTACTTTGGATCAGAGTATTTATGCCACTGCGACCAGGTGCTCACTCTCTTCTCTGATCTCTCTCTGGCTTTGCCCTGTTCTGGGCTCCTCTGTCCCCAGTCAGGGTTAGTTTGGTTTAGCTTGATGCTTTAGGTTGTCCTTTGATTTTGTTTCACACTATCAACAATTGCACATTTCTCACTCATGCACACCCTACACCACTGATACCACTGCTTCTACACACCCCATAACTTCAAATCCTTTATGATTGTTTAATTTGGTCTAATTTGGTTTAATTTGACTTAATAAAGAATTGCTTAAAGTGGTGTACATGGTGTGGACTTTTGCCATGACTCTCAGAGCCAGGTCTTTACACAAGGTACTACGAGCTGTTTAAGATATGATGGTGCCTGACCATGAAGAGCTTTGTATGTAAGGAGAAGAATTTTAAATTCTATTCTAGATTTAACAGGTAGCCAATGCAAAGAAGCCAAAACGGGAGAGATGTGATCTCTGATCTTGGTTCCTGTCAGAACATGTGCAGCAGCATTCTGAATTAACTGCAAAGTCCTAAGAGACTTATTGGAGCAGCCTGATAACAATGAGTTACAATAGTCCAGCCTAGAAGTAACAGATGCATAGACAAATTTTCCTGCACCCGCTTGAGATACAATGCATTTGATTTTTGCGATGTTACGTAAGTTGAAGAATGCAGTCCACAAATTTGTTTTATGTGGACGTTAAAGGACAAATCCTGATCAAAAACAGCTCCAAGATTCTTTACAGTGGAGCTGGAGGCCAGGGTGATCCTGTCTAAAGTAACTAAGTCTCTAGAAAGAGAGTTTCTGAGGTGTTTGGGTCCAATTACAAGAACTTCAGTTTTGTCAGAAAATTGTAGGTCATCCAACTTTTTATATCCTTAAGGCATGCTTGATGTTAAGTTAGTAAACTGGTAACTAGTAAATTAGTTAACTGTTTGGTTTCATCAGGTGTGATCGATAAATATAATTAGGTGTCATCGGCATAACAATGAAAATGAATGGAGTGATTCCTAATAATGTTCCCTAAAGGAAGCATATATAAACTGAACAGAAGTAGTCCTAGCACAGAACCTTGTGAAACTCCATGACACACTTTGGTGTGCATGGAGGATTCATCATTGAACAAACTGAGATCGATTTAAAAAAATAAGACTTAAACCAGCTTAGGGCGGTTTCTTTGATGCCAATTAGATGTTCCAGTCTCTGTAAAAGAATTTGATGGTCAATGGTGTCAAATGCGGCACTAAGATCTAACAGGACAAGCACAGAGATGAGTCCTTTGTCTGATGCCATTAGGAGGTCATTTGTAACTTTGACTAGTGCTGTCTCTGTGCTATGACGCACTCTAAATCCTGACTGAAAATCCTCAAATAAACTGTTCTTATGGAGAACGTGTTATTTACCATGCAGCCAAATTTGAATGATTAAAAATATGTACAAGTTTATGAAATTAGGAGTCAAAATCAGGTAAAAATGAATTCTCAGCTCCAGGACTGTGGGGGCTTGTCTGCTGGAGGCGCTGAAGGCACGCCCACTCGTGGGACACTCTCTGTCTGTCTGTCTATCATGTACCTCAGTGAAACAACACGCTGTGTGGAATTGTTTTGAAAAAAACAAAGCAAAAAACACCAGCAGCACGGCACACCTGCAGTCCAGGGAGGTGCAGTTACCGACACACGTAAACTTCAGATCTTTTTCAAAATAAATCCACTTCTTCTTCATTCTTCGTGTTTGGGAAGTTTAAATAAAGCTGTATCCAGGGAAGATGCATTTGCAGTACTTCGAAGGCAGAGCTAGCTAGCTAGCAACTTAATGTAAACAAGAATAATAACTAGCATACGGAGAAGCACAGATGCTAACATGCTGAAGGCTTTTATACTGTTGTGGGTTAGGGAGGTGCCGGTGTAGGTAACAGGTCGGCTTGGCTTCCAGATCGACTTGGGGTCCTTCTGATCACGTCACACAATATGGTATCTACGACAACGCCACTCAGACAAACTAAATTACACCCGATTTTCATTATAGATGTCCCAGTTTGAGGCATATACATGTATGCATATTAGTATAACAGGTATGGAGATTTTTTTTTTATTAAACCTTTATTTAACCAGGAAAAGTCCCATTGAGATTAAACATCTCTTTTTCAAGGGAGTCCTGGAATAAGTGACCATGTACAATTACAAACTGACCGCCTGGCAATCCTCAGCAATCACTTCTCAGATTGAGAAGTAGCATCTTTGTAATTCCAGCTCCTTTAGCTTTGGCGTTAAATTTGGAGTAAAATACATGGTTAATCCACATTTAATTTGTTCCTGTTTTTATGTGTTTACTGTAAGAAAATAATATCTGCCCTTAACTGTTTTAAGTATGAGTATATTTTCTGTCTTTTTAACCAGGTATTTAGACCTTTCACATTTCAAGAAACAAAGTGGGCAATGCAATTCTGGATGGGGTTACCCGTTGTAGTCATTTTTGGATGATAGTTTACTTAACATCTGACCTGAACTAAGCACAACTTTGTGTTTGGGCATCTATCTTCTTCTTGAACTAACTTTTTATACGTTAAAAGCAGTCTGAACATCACAACCAAAGTTGTTTACTTTCGGTTATCAGTGCATACTCTGCTGTAATCCTTTTTCTATTCGGTGAGTCTGCTCTGGGCAGACAGGAGGAGTGCAGCAAGTGATTGGAGAGGTGCAACTGATTACGTGATGGCTTCTGTTTCATAATAAAAAAAATCAGTTCAGGTTGCACAATAATTGAATTTGATGTCGACCATAGTGAAATTGTCTACCTCAGTGATTCTCAAACTGAATTATGAATTATAAAAATGTGGATTAAACTATGATGGGAAAATAGTAAGCAGAGCTAAAATGAAAGAGGAACTATTAGCTATTAGCAAACCACCTTGTAAATCTGTGTTTGGTGGTTTTAAACATAAAAGTAAAATAATAGTTCATCTTTACCTGAATTCTTCTTTTCATCTCAGTGTGTGGAGATGAACTTACTGCACCCTATGGCAACATTAAATCACCTGGTTACCCTGGAAACTACCCACCTAGCCGTGACTGTTACTGGACAGTGACAGTGGATCCTGGCTTGCTTATTACCTTTGCATTTGGGACTCTCCATCTAGAGCATCACCCTGACTGTAACTATGACTTTCTAGAGGTAAGAAATGCTGCTATATATTCCAGTATCTTTTTAATTAGGTAAAAAAAGGTAAAAAGACTCAACAGGTTAACTTTAACAGCTGGATTGTATGGTTCTACTAAAAGCAGAATTTATATGATACTTGTATATTTCTGATATTTATTATAAGTAATTTTTAAAGTACAGCTACCCAAGGTATCAATTTTACTTGTAGTTCAAGTTGTTTGTTGTTATACAGTGCTGAGGGTCTAAGGACAGAGGGTGTCACTCCCTGTACAGATTGTAAAGCCCTCCGAGGCAAAATGTATTTTGTGACTTTGGGCTATACAAATAAAATTTGATTTGATTTGATTTGCTTAAAAGTAAACTAAAAAAAAACTTATTGAATGTTACTCTGTACCAGTAATCATAATATAGGCATTACAAATAATGGACTAAAACAAAAGAAAATTAAATTGTTATTGTTACTATTTATTTTATTAAAATGGTTGATTTAACATGAACTCAGATTTCATGGGTGCAAAAATATGTGAACCCCTTTACAAAACAAATTTATTAGACCACCTGTCAGAGAACATCCAGCCTCATGCTTTTATGCAAGTAAATAACTATAATTTGACATCTTAATCAAGAAATAACAATGTGCTTTACTATTTTTTCAGGTTTTTTTAAATTTGAAAATTCATAGATAACAATAATAATTATATTCACATTAAAAATATCATTTTGGTTAAAGAGCATCTACATACTGTATTGACCATTACAGAAACATAAAAAATGATTTTGGTAATTACCAATGCTGTTAATTTAGGGCAGCTGTGGCATAAACTCTACATTGTGTAGTGATCTAGTAAATTTGTTAAGCACTGTACAGTGCTGTGAAAAGTATTTGCCCACTTCCTGATTTCTTAGTTTTTTGCATATTTGTCACACTTACTGTAAATGTCTCAGATCATTAAACAAATTTTAATACTAGACAAAGATAACCCGAGTAAATACAAAAATGCAGTTTTTAAATGGAATTGGAAGAGATGAAAGAGAGATGGATTGTTCAGCCACACTGGATGATTTTCTCCTTCAAGATTTTCTGGTCAAAAAGTAAGCTCGCTGAGCACACGAAACAGGTTACACACATATTATATACATCAGCTAAACTATGGAAAGTCAGGGGGGCATATATTAAAAGTGCATTTGATTGGCGACATACATTGACATTGCATGGCAGAGCACAGGTTGTAAGGGACTGGGAAATGTGAAAATTCAGCAATTTTTAATAAAAAAACAATCAAAATTGTTTAAGTTAAATGGAAAATTAGTTTATAGTTCAAACCATTTGATAAATATAACCATTTAATTTATTTGTTTATTATATATTTTATTTTTTCCATGATGACAGGTGGAGCTCTGCCTCCCCTGCCTCTCCTGACTGCATGTCACTGATACATACATACATACATACAGTGCTCAGCGTAATTGAGTACACCCCAACAGATTTGGCAGAAAGTTTCCTTTCAAAATCACATTTTCTATGTAATTCTGTACTATACTACAAAATAAATATAATATAATAAATAATAATGTGAGCCACTGATTGCAAACAAGACTGGTTATGGTGAAAAATGAGTACACCTCAATGAAACTATTAGGAGCAAAGCTAAATTTTAGACTACAAAATTCTAATTGACAAGAATCCAACCACAGGTGAGTCTAATTATTCAATAAATAGGTGTCCTGCAGACAGTTGACTATAAAAGGGCGTTACTTAACAAAGAAAACCCCTTCCCATTTCACGCTGTCAACAATGGCACCACATGGAAGAGAAATGTCACAAGAAAATAAGAAGAAAAAAATTTCTTCACACAAGAAAGGTGAAGGCTACAAGAAGATCAGCAAAGCGTTACTTATCAGTCAGAATACTGTAGCAAAAGTAATACAAAAATTTAACAAAGATGGAACTGCAACCATCTCACAGAGACGTCCAGGCCGGCTTCAACACTATATGGCATTGCAAAGGTGAGGAGTACAAAGACAAATGCATGGTGCCTACAGTTAAACATGGTGGTGGCAGTGTGGGGCTGCATGAGTGCTGCTGGTTTTGGGGAGCTGCATTTCATTAATGGTATCATGAATTCACAGATGTACTGCTCTATATTGAAAGAGAAGATGCTACCCTTGGTCGTTGTGCACTTTTCTAACATGACAATGATTCAAAACCCACATTTAAGGCCACAGTTGCATTTCTGAGGAAGAACAGGGTGAAAGTGATTCAGTGGCAAAGTTTGTCTCCTGATCTGAAATTCTTAAGAGACAAGTGGAGCATCACTCTCCATCCAGGATCCAGGCTCTAAAAGAGGTTGTTCTTGAAGAATGGAAAAAGATAAATGTTGCAATATGTCGCCAACTTGTTCATTCAATTTTTGTTGTGGGGTGTATTCATTTTTGGATCACCTAATTTGAGTAAAACTAAGTTATATTATTCACCTTATGAGTTAAACAAACAAAAACTACTGCATCTAGTGTTTTGTATGACTTCCATGATTTTTAAGTCTTCTAGGCATGGAATTCCATTCTTCAAGAACGACCTCTTTTAGAGCCTGGATGCTGGATGGAGAGTGATGCTCAACTCCTCTCTTCAGAATTTCCCATAGGTGTTCAATTGGGTTCAGATCAGGAGACATACTTGGCCACTGAATCACTTTCACCGATGACGACACCCATGCATGGCATTCCTTTGCAGGGTACGCTGTATTGTGTCATGGGAAACAGTCACTTCTGACTTTTTACTTCTTTAGCTAACTGTAGTGAACTTGCATGGAGATTTTCTGAATTCTTGTCAATTAGAATTCTGTAGTCTAAAATTTAGCTTTGCTCCTAAGACTTTCATTGGGGTGTACTCAATTTACAGCATGGTCTTTAAGTAGTTAAATTAGTGAACTTTTTGTTGGTTTGGTTATGGTTTTTATGTCATCAGAGTACTTTTCGACCATATTCCCTCACTCAGACCCAACAATTGCAAAGCTGACTTGCCTATTCAGAGAAGCCGGCTTGTTGCTGAATCCAGAGTACTGCAACCCTGACACAGTTGTGTACTGTATGGCACCAGTGAAGCCAAGTCTGTAATGTATAACATCTTGCAGTTGTTTTGCTTTTTCTTATCTTGTGCCAAATCACGTAGATCCGGGATGGTCTTCTACCTGAAGACCCAGTTCTGGGGAAGTACTGCAGTACTGCAACACCTGCCCCTCTGCAGACCACTGGTCCAAATGCATGGATTCACTTCCACTCTGATTTCACTGTTTCTGACCAAGGCTTCCACATTACATACACAACATCACCAAGTAAGAAACTCTGCCATATCTATCTATCTATCTATCTATCTATCTATCTATCTATCTATATATACTGTATATACTGTATATATATATATATATATATATATATATATATATATATATATATATATATATATATATATATATATATATATATATATATATATATATATATATATATATATATATATATATATATATATATATATATATATATATATGTATATACTGTATATTACACCCAGATAGAAGCAGTGCTCCTTTATGGACCTTTTTTTAAAAACCGTGTATGAGCTAGAAACAAAGATGATAATATATAAATAAATATATATATATATATATATATTTGCATATATATATATATATATATATGTGTGTATATATATATATATATATATATATATATATATGTATATATAATGCTTTTATTTTATCATCTTTGTTTCCTAGCTCAAACACTGGTTTTTAAAAAAAGGTCCATAAAGGGAGCACTGCTTCTATCTGGGTGTTGCCTTTGATATGTGATTAGTTTGCTAGGTGTACAAAGAGCACCGCTCCCAACAGAAGTTGCTGGGAGTTAAAATAGTAGTAGTATAGAAGTATTACATGTGGACCAACACCAATCAACTGATCTCCCAACTGCTGACAGCATCAATGCTCTGCACTATGTGGGGCATTGGTAATGCACAGGAAATGGAAGTTACCCATACCCTGTTGTGTGTTGTGTCATAGGTGACCCTGGTTGTGGTGGAACATTCACTGACAGTGAGGGCATCATCATCTCCCCCAACTGGCCCAACGACTATGCCCACAACCGCCAGTGTGTCTATTTAATCAGGTTGCCAATGGGTGAGAAAGTGGCCCTCAACTTCACTCATATGAATCTGGAGAGTCATGGCAGTTGCTCTTTTGATTATGTGGAGGTAAGACTTATTGATGACTCATAAACATGTCCTGATTCATTTAAATGTGTTTATGAGGGTTGGTCGAGTAGGTAGACACATGGAAGAGGAAGAAGTAATTTTGACAGCAGATATTATTATAGATCAATGCTTTTGAAAGCGTTTAAATAAGGGTTACTTAAGTAATTTAAAGTAAATTTAAGTAATCCGGTCTAATTCCACACATTGCCCATGCAGTCACTCAGAGTTGCTAGATAAAAAACATTCTATAGCCATGGAGTCAAGCAAAGTAAGGGACGGATTAAATGTTAGATTCTGCTCCATGAGCAGAAATGTGGTAAAACACAGGTAAATATTGGAGTTAATTTGAAAGGTAAAGACAGCATAGAGCTCAGAAGGACCCAGAGTACCTCTTCAATATTTCACTATAAAATAATTTCCATAAAGGGGGAAGGTTGTGCCATCAATGTGTGAAAGTGTGTGAATAATTATCCCTTATGAGCAGTTGGCACCTTGCATGGTCAGTGTATGAATGTGTCTGAATAGGTGAATGAGATTTGTAGTGAAAACCACATTGAATGGTTGGAAGAATAGAAAAGTGCTATATAAGTGCAGTCCATTTACCATTTACAACGACAATTGTCTTTTGAGTTTTATTTTTACAAGAAAAGTACAGAGCTTACAGAGTCATCAGAGTCTGCAATGCACTGAATTACTAGAATAAGAACCTAGACATTTGTATGCGAAAAGAGGAATTAGCAAATCAATGCCAATAATTCTAGCTGAGTCTCACTTCCTACATTCTCAGCACTAAATGGCATTGTGGTTGAGATTTCATAGCGCTAAATTCGTAAAAGTGTCGCGTAGCCAGCCTCATGTGGCTGCTCAAGGAATTACACTTTTTGGCTCTACGCACGAACTTAATTTCCCAGCCATGGAGGTTGACGCTTGAGTGCAGAACACAATTCAGTGCTGGTTTCACTCCAGGGTGTCCGTGAGGTATTAAAACGTATTAAAAGGTAGTAAATCAACTAAGTGAAAATTAAGGCCCTTAAAAAGTATTAAAAGGTAGTAAATGTCTGATTGCGTGGTATTATTTTTTTTTAAAGAATAGCATGTGATTTGTTGTAAGTTTGTTTGTTAAAAGTTCGGCAGAATTTATTACATAGACTTTTTTTTTTTACTTTCACTTTCATTTTTGGAGCGGTTCGCATATTGACACTTTGCCAGCTGTAGGAGCCTAGATTGCACGAGAAAAAAAAAGATTGCACAAAAATGCTGTGTTCCAAGTTCTCTGCTAAAAGAAAGGTGGACAGTGAAAATCGGCAATTCAAAGAACAATGGACTGAAAAATTTGCATTCATTTTCCCTCAGAGTTAAGAACAACAAAAATAAATGCACTGAAATTGTCACATCAAGCTGTAAGCAGGATTCTTGTCACATCTATGACACAACAACAAAAAGCATGCTTGATTCTTAACCCCCTCCTAATATATTTGTTTTGGTTTCATGACAGGGGTCAGTTCTTGTTTTATTCAACTATTTATTTAAATTTATGTCAAAATGGAAATTATATTTTATTTAATTTCATATTTTTGTTGTTTTGAATAAAAAGGACATTTTCTTTTGAATATTACAGTATATCGCATGTGGCCTGACCAACCTCAATAAATGGACCTTTGAGTCATTGAAAAAAATCTTTGTGGCCCTTTAAGATTTGTATATGAGTACCCCTGGTTTAAAGCGTGCGTGTGACCCACGCCAGGTTGGGATCTAAACACGGAGCATCGGCGCTAAAGTGCAGCTGTTTAGCTAGCATGGACTCGTCAGAGAGCTGTGATGTCAATTTAAGACTCCTGTTGTTGCTACATGTGTGAAACAATGACTCTACTCTGGACTTTGTCTGGACATTATCCCTGTAAAAACGGCATTCAGCGCCGCTCCCTCTCCTCCGGCACCGTGAATTACCATGGTTACGGGAACGCCCTGAAACTTTATTAATGATTCTCAATAAGAAGTTTGTGGTTAGTATGACGGTACAAAATCACTGAATACTAAAAAGTTCTGTACATGGTTGATTGCTGGAGTAAAACTTGAAACAAGCTTTGCACAAAAAAAGTTTGATTTCATAGAATGAAAATTAGATTAGATTAGATTGTACTTTATTCATCCCACAACGGGGAAATTCACTTATTATAGTAGCAGAGTGTAATATACACTACAGAATTAAAATAGAAAGGGCAAAACACAACGAACAGCGGCCACTCACGCAGTGCCATCGTTTATGAAAAGACAAAAAAGAAAAGTGTCAATAGAACAGCTGTTCACAAGTCCTGTAAAACACTGTTGGTCAAGTATACTTGATGTCTTCATTAGAGAACATGTTTATGTGTGGAGTGGTACTGAACTCTTAGGCATTGTGTCATTTCTTTAGTAGATATCAAGTAGCGTAACTCAAACTATGTAGTTAGATCTTTCTACAGTGTTCATTTGTCTGACAACATGATGGGAGAGCAGCCATTAATATCAAATTTCTGTGCTGTTAGTATGCCCAGTACACCAGTACTTCAACCGAGTCCCACCACCAGTCAAACTTCCACTGCACCCATTGCATCTTCTCTGAAAGTCGCTTTGGATAAAAGCGTCAGCTAAATGTAAATAACTAAGGGATTGACAGTAACAGCGCATGAGCCCTCCCATTTATCGATCCTGTTTTTGCTATATGACTAGAGGCAAGTTGCGTTGAGGTTTTAAAAAATATTTAGAAGGTATTAAAAAGGTATTAAATGGTATTAAATTTAACCTCAGGATTCCTGCATGAACCATGCACTCACTTGTTGACTGTTCTGTAGGTTAACTTGAGAGGTGAAGCTGAAACATTGGTTAACAAAGTGATATTTCTTTAGTGAACATCTAGTGGAAGATTCAAATGGTTGACAGCTGACCTTATCCTGGAGTTTATTTATTTTGTCCAAGAGTGACACAAAAGATAACTGACTTGAAGTGGTGTTTATATTAATATCCACAGCACTTGAAAATGGTATAATAATTTACCTTTGTACAAATATCAGTATGATGACCAGCATATTTGTCAATTTTCTTTTTTTTTTCTTTCGCTATTTTGTTGTCACTTTCTGTCTAAATCTCAGTGGATTGTAGAGTAATTTAGTCTATAAATCTGTTTCTTCCAAGAACCAGGAATGTCAGAAAATATTACTGACAGAAACATAACGTTATGAATGCAACCTACTTCTTATTAACGGTAGTGCAACAAGTAAAGCAGCTAATTCATCATCTGAACAAGAGCTATTTGGGGGCAGCAGGGGTTATTAATCAGGGACAGGGCTTATATGATTCGTAGTTGGTTAACCTGTCCATTTACCTGTTTTTACCATTGTCATTTAGTCATTATTGTTCTTGTTTTCAAATGTTTATTTTATTTTACCCTTTGTTTACATTGTGAAAAATAGGTCTTTACACTTGCTTCTCCTTTGTCTTCTTTTACCTCCTTTCTTTCCAGGTTCGTGATGGCAGAATAGAGACTGATCCTCTGATAGGGAGGTACTGTGGTAGTTCTCTACCAGCCCCAATTTTGTCATCCTCCAATTTTCTGTGGATTCGCTTCAGGTCCGACAGCTCAGTCAGCCGGGCTGGTTTCAGGGCTGTCTACACTGTTGGTGAGACCCCACATATTTTCATCACAGAGATTTGTGAATTTGACAAATTCTCAGAACCAAGAATGGTTATTCAGTAGTATATTCAGTCTTTGTTTGTTTCAGATAAAATAGTTTTATACAATGGAGGAGCACCAGTAATTTTTTCTTTTTAAAGATCTGACTTAAATCTATACGGTCGAATCCACTGACCAACCTTTAACTCTTCCTCTCTCCAGCTTGTGGAGGTACTTTGTCTGGGACTGGGCAGCTACACTCTCCCTACCACCCCAATTCCTATCCCCACAATAAGGACTGTAAGTGGGTCATTAACCAACCAGAGGGCTATGTGGTCACCCTCAACTTCCTGTCATTTGACGTTGAAGGAGGCTCCTGTCGCTTTGACTTTGTTGAGGTAAATAAATGTCAGACCTATTCATAAAATCATACTGTTGGAACTAAATACGAAACTGACCCAAATGACCAATACACCTTACTTTTTTTTTTTTTTACTTTCAAATTTATTCCAGAAAGGAAAAAGATACGAATAGAGCCCATGAAAAGAGCCCAAATTTAAGTGGCTAGCAAGCTGAGACAGCTTTTGGTAATTAATGTGAAGCTCAGAGAGCAGCTGCAGCATTAGAAAGTTGCATAGGTTTGTAATACTGTATGATAATTTGAATACAGCAGTGCTGGGCACATTAGAATACATTTGTGTTACACAAATGCAATAAGTACGTCATTAGACCGGACAGCCAGAAATATAATTACATATACTACAATTTAAGTTGTCGAGCAGTGCTGAGTGCACTGCCTTTGTAAATAAATGTATTCTTGAAGCCGCTCCGGCATGGATGCAGTTGGCCTATTTTGTGTAGGGCTGCGGCACACTGTTTCCGCTGTGACTGTCTTGTTTGAGCTTGCATGTCTGTAACTCCTGTATGGCCCCCCTCCAAACAGAAGACAGCCACCGTCAGTACCCTGGCTGTCTTGGGGTTGAACACCTGAGGGCAGGTTTATCTGACAACCCAGGTATGAACTGTAGGTTTATGCCATTGTCGGTGAGAATGGCTAGACTTGCAGAAATAGACGGGGATGCTGGGCAGCTGGCTGCTGCCTGCTAGTAGAACTGCAGACCGGATGGCACCTAAGGGACGTGGTTGTTCCTACCATTGCCTCTTTGATAATCTCACCGGATAAGGCTCTCATGTCTGATGCCCGCTGCCCTCGTCATCAGTGTCGGCTGACTGATGATCTCCTTGTTAAGACTTATAACATAGCGGCATGTATTGGGCATATTGGTAATTCTTTTTCTCAACTTATCCTGGGCCTCTCTCAGATCCTGCAGGAATCTGGTGCAGATTCCTCTGCCCAGACCCTCAGTGATGCATCCCTTCAGACTTTTGCATTCATGTCTAGGGAGCTTGGAAGATTGACATGTACAGGGGGCCTGGTTTGTGTCAGATCTCAAGGATGCCTATTTTCATGTGCCTATCGCACCACACCACAGGCAGGTCCTGAGATTTACCTTTCAGGGACAGGCTTACCATTTTAAGGTAATGCCATTTGGTCCCTCTTGTATTATTATTTTTTATTATATTTACAAGGTGCATTGCATCCATACAAGCCAGGGGTTTGACGGTCGTGCCATACCTGGATGATTGTGAGCCAGCTGCCTTGCAGCTTCCTTTCCCAGAAATGGGTGGAGGCCATTCTGCAACTTGTAGGTTGCTTCTGGAAAGGCAAATTGGTGAGATACAGCCTCCTTCTCAAGCTGCTGGGTGCATACTATGACAACAGCATCCATGGTCATCCCCCTGGGTCTCCTTTCCTTATACTGCCTTCAAATCTGGGTCAATGTACTCCACTTGGATCCTAAGTGGCACAGGGGCAGAAAAGTCAGGGTATCCGTCCCTTGCTGTCAGGCCTTGAAGGGGATCTGACCTAAGGGGTTCACCTTGGAGTAATCCCCACTCGTCAATAGGTTGGTGTGTCGGCTCCCATTTGAACCCATTGGGGAGGCAAAACAGGTGTTTGTCTGCTAAGAAGGCATTTCTGCTAGCTATCACACTAAGCAAAGCGTGTGGGTGAATTCCACGCTCTGTCGGTGAGCCAGGTGTTTATGTGTTGGTATCCAGATGGTTCAGCGGTTACTCTCCTGCCTAATCCATCCTTCCTGCCAAAGCCTCCCATACATGTGAACTAAGCCATCAAGTTGGCGATGTTTAGTTTACAGAGCTCTTTGAAGTAAGCAGAGGAGCGGCCAGAGCAGTTGTGCCCTGTTTAGGGCACTCAAGGCGTATGTGGAGGCCACTGCCATTTTCTGTAAGTCTGACAAACCGTCAGACTTACTGTCAGACTTGCCTGCTATTGGGGTTGTAAGAAAGGTCTACCTCTATCAAATCAGAGGCTTTCTAAGCGGATTGTTAATGTGATTTTACATGCTTATAGGTTGCAGGGCCTACCTGCACCTAGTAATGTGTGGTGCCACTCTACTCGTGTGTGTCCACATCATGGGCAGCCTTGAAAGGGGTCTCCCTGCAAGACATCTTTGCTGCTGCAACCTGGGAGTTCTCATTTACTTTTGCTCGCTATTACCGCGTCCATGCGGCTGCTCTACCACCTAGTCATCCAGTGTAGAGTTTTCACGATACCAAAATGAGTAACCACGATACTATACCAGACAAAGTATAACGGTTCCGGGTATTATCGCGATACTGCGGCCTTTTTTTATTATTATTATTTTTATGAACTGCAATGTATTTGTACAAGTTATAAATACTTATTAATTACTTATAATGTTGTTTGGTGCATGATAAACATAATACTGGTGAACTAAGAATTAGACTGAAACAAATATTTTTATGAATAACATTTATTAAAAAGTTAAAATTGAAAAAAACAAACAGATCCACCGGCCTTTTCTCTGCGTGTTTGTGTGTCTAGTCAAACTTTGAGGTATTTAACTTATGCAAAGGACAGAACTTATGCAAAGGCATATCAAAGGCTACTTCATTGAACTGTAGCTCAGTTCTATAAATAATAACGTAACAAAATACTGAACAGTATATTTGAGCAAAATTAGTGGTGCCACTGACGACGACGCGGCAGACTCGCCGCTCGGGCCCGGTGCTTCTGCCATGGTGAGTGTGTTGTCTCGTGTTTGTGACTGTAAGCCGTGCGGGCGTCTGGGCGAGACAGAACTATGGCTTGTTGTTTGTTTTGAAGCAAATTTCTATCGTAGCGGAGCTGTCTTCATGGAGTTCGTTCTTGCCGGCAGAAACACACGAACAGCCAATCAGCTAACAGACGGGCGGACCCAGCGTGCGGAAACAGCATATCATATCCCCGGACGTCACCAGTAACAGGCAAACAGCCAATCATTTAGCAGCTGTGTAGTTCGGTTGCAGTAGTTGCCATGTGGGTTTGTTTACAAGGGAGTTTTTTGTTTTGTTTTGTTTTGTTTTTTTAATTTTCAGTGTTTATTAACAAATTCCGGCATTACAAAGTTGATAACAATACAAACATTCCAGACAAGTTTTAGCATGTTTGACCAAGCAGAATATGTAAGAACCAAACAACAGTACAACAACAATACAACTCAGAAAAAAATTAAATGAAAAATAATAAGAAAAATTAAAAGTCAGAGATTAATCAGGAATGAAAGTAACTAAGTTATTATAAACACAAAAGGCTTGTTTAGTCTTAATATGTTTCAACGTTTTCTTGAAATTAATCAACTCATTCATAAAAATTAAAAACAGTGGTGTGACATTTGAAAATCTACATCTATGGATAAAGTATTTTGCCATAATGATTAAAGTGTTGTATAGCATATCTCTTTTTTTGTCCTGCATTAACGCCCCAATTTTGATAGTGTTGAAATTTAAGCTTGGCGCTTGAGTCCTTTTCAGAAGTCCAGGTTTGAAAACATCCCCAAAAGGTACTGATACAATGACAATCAAAAAATACATGTTCAAGAGTTTCAATATCAAGATCACAAAATTTACAATTGTTTCTTTCCACATTAAATCTTTGTCTGAGAAATTCATTACAAGGGTAAATGTCATTCAAGATCTTAAAATGAGTCTCTTTAGTTTTTGGTGGGACCGGGAGAGAGAGGTATCTGGTTCTAATCCGGACTATGATTTCATCAGGGTAATCTTTTAACAAGTATTTCCTTTTCAACGATACAGGGAAGATTTCAGAGGTGAGAGCATGTCTTATAATTTTATTTGTACATTTTTTCTCTTTAAAATCAATGTCATCAATATAAAGAGATGGCAGCTGTGGTGCTAACACCATATAAGGTAACATGCCTCTCACTGTATTCACCATTACTTGCGTATTGCTTTAATCACCACTGAGTGTTGCTTTTTAGTACAATGTATATTAAATTTTTCCTTAAATTCGTTATAAAGGAGAAATCTGCCATTTGAATCCATCAGGTGTAAAATAGACCAAATACCTTTCTCTGCCCAATCATAATAACATAAGGATTTTCTTTTGAATAATATATATCTATTATTCCAGATGGGGGAGTTATGCGGAATGAAATTGTGCTTATAGATCATTTTCCAATATAACATGACCTGTTCATGGAATTTAGACAACTTGATGGGGAGCTTGGACAAACAGAAATCGCAACTCAACAAAAAAATCAATACCCCCACACACTTCAAATATTTTAAAAGGGATGTGAAACCAGAAACCATTTGTATTTTGTATAAATTGCTTTAACCATTTTAGTATTATCATACCGTTCATTGCTTCATAGTCAATTACATTCAAACCTCCTTCATCCAATGGTTTTACCGAGTCTCCTTTCCTGAGATAGTGATGTTTATTTCTCCAGATAAAGTTGAAATTTGTTTGGTTAATAGATTTAATTAAAGTATCAGGGATAGCAATTGAGAAAGCAGGATACATTATTCTAGATAAAGTCTAGAAAAACTAAAACTCTTGAGGAAGATTGTTGAATCATCTGCAAGTTGAATTATACTCCAGGGCTTAAAGTGTAAAGAAATCCTGAGCCTGAACTTTTTTCGGGGGGGCGGAGGGGGGGGTTGTAGTGGATCCGACGCATATGGTGCTATGCCATGGGTGTTCATATAACTGGCATGCTGATTGGAAACAGAGAGTTTCGTCAAAGCAGTTTTATCAACCTCTACCTTTTTACAGCGGCTGAGCAATCGTGAATGTTAAATTGTGTTCAGCAATGATCGCGCCCACACGTATTTTCAACTCACAAACACGATCTGTCATTGGCGCCGGTACGTCAGCTGTGGCTGTTGCTCCCGGCAAACGACTTGTGTGCGGCCGGGGTCACTTTCGTGACGTCGAAGAACTTTTTACCGCTAGTTGCATATATTAGCTTCTTCGCGCACAACACACAGAAACAAGCACCTGGCTCTCTTAATTTTTGGCACCAGCTACCAAAAGGCTTGCCGTCTCCGTCCCTTTCTTCTATCCACGCCCATTTATTTTGAAGTCCTTTTTCAGTTAGGACGTCTTCCCCTGGCTTCATGAATTTCTCCTCCATCTTTGGATTTCGGTCAAACAAACGCCGGCCTGGATGCTGCGTTCAGGACCACTCGGAGGTAACCGAGAGGTCATAGTGTACACGCTACAGGTTAAGTCGGAGGAGAAAAACGAAGTGTGGCATATTGTCACTATCCGCTGAACACTGAAAACCTATGCAGCAGCAATTTATGCTTATTTTGGAAGAAGATGAATATACGTGTAATTTCCGAGTTTGACGCTGTTCAATTCATTTTCCACAATTCACAGCCCGTTTTTTCCCGAGTTGTCTGGAACGCAGCATCAACTGCTGCGGGCCCCCCGTGGTCACTGTTGCTATGTCTGTCACAACCTTCTGAGTACATCCATGGTCACAACAATCGTAACTATACACGTCCTTGCGTGTGCATAGTTACGATTGCTAACGTAGGATTGGACAGTAGCGGTTTGAGGGAGGGGCTTGACAATATCCCGCATCAACAGGTTTTTTTTTAATGTTTGCTTTTTTTTTTTTTTTTAGGAATCGCAGTCAAACGCCACACGCCGGAGATCCGGCACGGTGCCGGAATACTTTAAGCCCTGTATACTCTATTGAATTATACGCTATTTTTTATGAAAATAGCCAGTAATTCTGCTACTAAAATAAATAGCAATAGTGAGCAAGAGCAGCCTTGTCTTATGCCATGTTTAACCCTTAAATCTTTTAGAAGTTCCCTGTGGGAGAGATACAGAACTGTTTATGTCATTATACAACATTTCAATTATTTTAATGAATTTAGAGCCAAAACCAAAATATTCTAAAACTTTCAGTATAAAAGGATGCTCAACTGAGTCAAAGGCTTTATAAAAGTCTAGAAAAAAAATGAAGCCTTTATCTTCAATCACAGAACTATAATCTAACAAGTCAATAACCAGTCTAATGTCATTATGAATCGACCTTTTTTTAATAAACCCGGATTGAGTTTCACTAATTATCTGTCCTATATCCACTTTCAATCGATTTGCAATAATATGCGTAAGTAATTTATAATCAACATTTAACAAGGTTATCGGTCTTAAGTTTTCCATATACCTTTTGTCCTTGCCAGGCTTGGGTAGCAGAGTAATTATGCCTGGTTTCATTGTTGACATCAAATTATTATTTTCAATACATTCGTTTATAGCATTAAATAGTAATTCCTTTATGTCTTCCCAGAAGAATTTGTAAAAGTTTGAGGTCAAGCCATCTTGCCCAGGAGCTTTGTCTGCTGACATTTGTTTAATAGCTGTATCTAATTCCTTCATAATACTTTCTAGAAATGTTAATGATGCCTCATGTGAAAAGGAATAAGAGTATAATTTAGAGTAAAACTGATATATTTCCTCTGCAATTATTTTGTTATCAGAGCATTCTACGTTGTTAACCATCAAGGCATTTATTTTATTTCTTTCTTGCCTTCTTCTTTCCAGGCTAAAGAAATAAGATGAATTCTTTTCACCTTGTTCATTCCATTTTGCTCTGGATCTAATGTAAGCACCTTGTGCCCTTTGAGTAAATAATTGATCTAATTTGGCTTGTAAACTTGATAAATGTATTTTGTCTTCCTCTGATAGCTCAGGTTTTCTACAGTATTGATTAATTTCTTGAACCAGTTGAAATTCCTTTTCCTTCTGCTGTTTACATCTAGCATTACTAACTTTAATGGAAAAACTTCTGACCATATACTTAAAATATTCCCACTTCCTACAACAAGTATCGATATCGTTATCATCTTTAATTTTCTTTATCAAGCATTTTACTTCCTCAACAAAGTTATCTGAGTTTAACAAAGCAGCATTACATTTCCAGTAATTTTTTCGTAATTTAGAATAATTTTCCGCTTTCAAAGTAAGTTCAATTACACACTGGTCTGTTAAAGGTGCAGCGGACATTGAAACATTAG
This sequence comes from Argyrosomus regius, assembly GCA_946959425.1. NCBI lineage: Eukaryota > Metazoa > Chordata > Actinopteri > Sciaenidae > Argyrosomus > Argyrosomus regius. The sequence goes on along the minus strand of CAMPSB010000264.1, from coordinate 218,630 downwards.
AAACACAACTTATTGCATCTGCAGATACCAGCCATAGATCTATTCTAGATCTTGATCTTCCATTAGGTTTCATCCAGGAGTATTGCCTCCTATTTGGGGTTTTTTTTCCCTCTAAATATCGAATAATGAGTTGACATTCTTGAATTCCTGCAATGTCGTGTTACAGTAGTTATCATAATAAATAGATGGACATCTATCGAGCCACTCATCTGGAGCCATGTTAAAATCTCCACCTACTAAAGTAAATCTTATAGAATAGTTTTGTTTATGATCCTCAATAATTTCAGTAAGGGTTCCTAATAATATTTTGTTTTGACCAATGTTATTATAACCATAGATGTTAATTAAAATTGCAAAAGACCCTTCAAAATTAACAACTGCGGCAATCCAATGACCACTCGTATCACTTTTGGAGGTTACAACCTCCCCCGGGAATTTAGAAAAAAATATGGCCACACCTCCAGAACGATTGCTGCCATGAGAAAAAATAATCTTATCTCCCCACTGGTTTTTCCAAAATGTAGTGTCCTCTTCACATGAATGAGTCTCTTGCAAAAATATGCAATGTGCATTCAGTCCTTTACAAAATAAGAAGGTAGCCTTGTGCTTTACATTGTCCTTAAGACCTCTTGCATTTAATGATAAAAAGGAAAACTCTGACTTTAGAAAAGACATAAAAAAAATAAAATGACTTTGTGCTGTGTAACTATAAACGCTCTGATATGAACACAGAAAATAACCAACCTCTTTAAATGTGCACTTAACTCGAGATGTTCCTCTAAATAACAAACAGTTTATGACCCCACCTTCACAGGTTCACTGTCATTTCCTCAGGGTTACATGAAGATTTTTCATACATCCTGCTAGATCCGTTGTCCATCGATGAATCCAAAAGGCCCTCGAAAGTATGCCTTCTTCCAAGCATTTCTCGCTTCTTGTATTCGGGGCCATAACACTTCTCTCGCCTGTTTATCTGCCATGGTTAAGTCCTCCGTGAAGTGAATTCGCATTTCCTTGCAGGTTTCCGACTCCTTCGTTAATCCCCAAATCCCGTCTCGGTGTTGACGTTTCACAAACTGGATGATGACCTGGCGCGTAGTCTTCTCCTCCTTTCTCCCTATCCGGTGAACAGTGTCCACAATTTCATCCATTTTTTGAGCCCACTGTGGTGCGATTTTCTGGAGTAGTTTAATGATCTCATCTCTTGTGTTTTCATTCACTGATTCTTTCATGCCTTTCACTCTCAAATTCCACCGTCTGCTGTACCTCTCATGTTCCCCTGATCTTTCTTTAAGGCTGGTGTTTTCTTTTTCCATGGCTACCACTTTCTTTTCTAAAGTTGATACTTTGATTTTGCATTCTTTGAGTTCTGCTGCATTGAATTCCAGTGCCTTAGCCAGGCTGCCAATCATTGTGCTGTTTCCCCGAATCTGAGTATTGATGTCTTCCAGCTTTTTTTCTTGTTTGTCAAATCTGGTGCACAAGGTGTTTATTGCAGTAAGTATTGATTCAAATGACAACTCCTCATTTGGCCTTACCCATTTCCGGACATGAGAGCCTTTAGTTGGTGTGTTCAGTGGAGAATCATCAACCTCATGTATCTGTCGCTTTTCGTTCCCGGCATTTGTTAGTTTCCATAGCGTAGTCATGCAGCGTCAGCGCATCAGGTGCATCCTCCTTGTTGTTAGCCTTCATGTGGCTAGCTTGCAACTTGCTAGCACGCACGTCGCCTACTTCGGTCTCCGTAGACAGAACGTTACTCTTATCCATGTTGGCTTGGTTGTTCTTTTTGTTCGGCATTTGAGCTAGTAACCCAAAACTTTTTTTGCTGGGTAATAGTCCTTGTTTAACTTTTTGAGGAAGTTTTTGTATGAGTTCTTGGTAGTGCATCCGCTCAGTCCGGCATGCAGAGAGAAGCCGGGAGGAGAGTAGAGGCGGCCGCTATGTAGCGGAAACTGCCACCGGTAGTATAGTAATCCACGGTAGTACTGTCGTGTAGAATTTCTAGTATAGTAGGAACCGTTACGATTTGGCACTGCGGGGTACCGTGGGTATCGTGCAACTCTAATCTAGTGCTGAAGCACCGCCCTCTGGCGGTCAGAAAGAATGAAGCAGAACAAGAGTTATGAATGTAACTGTGGTTTTATGAATTCTGGATGACTGTCAGAGCTGTCTGTCACTCAAAATCTGGGCGAGAAGATTCTGTAGGAACAGATTGTGTGATGACGTAGGGGTTTTATACTGGGGCGTGCGCCTGATGTCATTGCATGTTCACATGTGACTTTGTTGGTATAATAACTCGACCTGCGCATATGCAAGATGGAGATACCCAATGGAGAAGCACTGCCCTCTGGTGGTCAGGAAGAATTTATAGAACTGCAGTTACATTACTTAACTCTCGATTTTTCGCATCTGACGAAGTGAGATTAATGTGTTGGTGAGGTACTGTCACAAAGGTGGCTAGATCGTCATGGTAACCTATGCTGCACACCCAATCTACCTGTTCCTTTTATGTTCCTAGTTTTGGATTTAAAGGTACAATATGTAAGATATTCACTGTATTAAATCATAAAATTGATTAAGGAAACATGCAAAGTTGAAATACTTGCTTGTTGACAAAAACCCGACAGCCAAAATGTTCTTATTTTGAAATTTACCGCCTGGCCATCTCTTTGTTTATGTTTTGGCCTTTGGAATTCTGATCAATTAGTTCTGTGTTCGATATCCGGGGTTGCCAGGTATGAAACTAATTTGCGGCAAACACAGCGCACTACAACGATGGAAGCAAGCGAGCGCAGCAGTTTGACAGAGTTGGACTCTACCAGACCTGAGAGACAGAAACAGGCGTAGAGGTTAGGTACAAACACACACACACACACACACACACACACACACAAATAAAAACAAGCAACGTTACAGCAGCTGGGATAGTTTCATAGTTTATAGTGCAAGAACTCCGTCTTGATAGTGTCAGTTTGAGTGGTATTTGACGGCTATCAGTCACCGGAGGAGACGGGGGTTTGTGGGTGCAGCGGTTTGTGGAAGGTGCTGACGGTGTGTTTAATTCAGCTGCCCCACACAGCGGCAGCGGTTGAGAGATTAATTAAGAAAACCTAAAACCAAATTAATGCAGAAATCACGTAATGGAAATGCTACTGCCAGCGAGTCTAATGCAACACTGACGACTGTTTTATAAAATAAAAACAAATGCCCATAAAAGCAGTAGCTGAGGCCGGCGCTGGAGACCTGAAAATTATACAGTAACATTAGGTGACTTAGTGCACTGTAACGTGATTTTACATTGTGTACTAACATAATCACATTAGGGTTTCTCATCATTTTCATGTGTGTTATCTAATGTCAGTGCATGTAATGTTAGACTGCTCTCGTTTCCTGAGCGGAATCCAGAGGAAAATACACCGGTAACGGGACACGGGACGTCTCTTATATGCAACAACAGCTTGTCGCTATGACAGGGAATATATGTAGTCAGATCTGATTTTACGTGTGTCGGTAACGGCGCACACATACAAGAGACACATGCAGCTCCGGTGGCGACTGCTACTGTATATAAATAAAATTGAAATATATTTATATTCCTTTTTATACGCTTTTTCCCCTGTTAAAAGGGTTTTTTGTTTTGATGATTTGATTTGATTTGACTCTGATTTACCGTGTATGTATCTCGACCAGTGCTCTCTCTCTCTCTCTCTCTCTCTCTCATTACAAACCAAACTAAACTTCTTCGTGTCACTATTTTACAGCGTAAATTGCGAGTCAGACTCCGATTTAGAAGCTGATTCAAGAAATAAACAATGCCAGAATACAACAGGTAGAGTATCAGAGTTAAGATAGTTACTTTTACGTTATGTTTCGCTCGTCCTGCGCTAGTGAAGGTTCAGCGGCGTCAACCTGGCACCCTGCGTGAGTGCGTTAGGGGAAGGGGGGCGACTCGCTCCACTGTTTGGAATTCAAGCTTGGAATTTAATCTTACATATTGTACCTTTTTAAATTGGCTTTAAAAAGCACCACCCTTTCACTAATTAACTCTCTTTCTAGAGACTTAGTTACTTTAGATGGGATCACCCTGGCCTCCAGCTCCACCGTAAAGAATCTTGGAGTTGTTTTTGATCAGGATTTGTCCTTTAATGTCCACATAAAACAAATTTCAAGGACTGCATTCTTCCATTTACGTAACATTGCCAAAATCAGACGCATTGTATCTCAAGCAGATGCAGAAAAACTAGTCCACGCATTTGTTACTTCTAGGCTGCTCCAATAAGTCTCTGAGGACTTTGCAGCTAATTCAGAATGCTGCTGCACGTGTTCTGACAGGAACCAAGATCAGAGATCACATCTCTCCCATTTTGGCTTCCTTGCATTGGCTACCTGGGGGGGACTCTCCCTGTAAGGGTTATGCCTAGCCAGGCACGGTATTGGTTGAAGATGCAGTCACATCTCCCTTTACTGAAAACCCTCTTTCTCTCTCTCTCTCTCTCTCTCTCTCTCTCTCTACCACCATCTGTAAACATACATGTCTGTCATACATGTACATGCATCTTACTAACTAAACTTCTTCCCCGGAGTTTCTGTGCTCTCTCGTCCAGCAGGTTCTCGTGGATCGTGACTGCTGCTGTGGTCCTGCATGACGTCCACTACATATATTATTACTGTCATTAATGTTACCAGATCTCCATTACAGTTTATAGTAACTTAGTTAATGATTTGCTGCTGCTGTGCATCTGTGTCTCTCTATCTCTATCACAGGTTCCACTGCTACTGTAATCATTTTATCATTCATTGTAATCCATTGTCATTTTTCATTGTAATTGTACAAAATGTTTCTGTTGACTTGTTGACTGTACACGTGACATCTATTGCACGTCTGTCCGTCCTGGGAGAGGGATCCCTCCTCTGTGGCTCTTCCTGAGGTTTCTTCCACTTTTTTCCCTGTTAAAAGGGTTTTTTGTGGGCAAGTTTTTCCTCACTCGAACCGAGGGTCTAAGGACAGAGGGTGTCACTCCCTGTACAGATTGTGAAGCCCTCCGAGGCTAAATGTATTTTGCGACTTTGGGCTATACAAATATAATTTGATTTAATTTGATTTGATTTAATTATTTTTCTGACAATATCTTTTGTGAGTGAGTATCCGTTGAGGGAATATGTAACATATGCTACCTTGTTGTGCCATATGTTAGTAAGGATCAATTATAATGTGTGCTTCCTCCATTTTCAGGTCAGGGATGGTTCCACATCTAGCTCTCCACTTCTAGGGACATTTTGTGGTGATGAGATTCCTCCCAGGCTTCAGTCCACTCAGACGTCTATGTACATCCACTTCAGGACCGACTCCTCTGTCAGCAACCATGGCTTTGAAGCAGCTTATAGCTCTGCCTTGGAGGGTGAGAGTAGTATAATTATTCAGTATCATTATTTTCAGCAATATTACAAAAGATTTCAGAGTCACCACAGTGGACTAATTGATTAATTAATTAGCATTGGTATTAGAATAAGAAATACTAATATTGATCTCGGGGGGGGGGGTAAACTGGCTTATGTTACAGTTGCTGGAATATAAATATATTTCAATTTCAATTTTATTTATATATCGCCATATCATAACAAAAGTTATCTCATGACACTTTCCATACAGAGCAGGTCTAGACCGTACTCTTTATAATATTTACAGAGACCCAACAATTCCACCATGAACAAGCACTTGGCAACGGTGGCGAGGAAAATAATAATATAGTATTATTATCTAAACAAAGACACATTATAAGAAAAATAGAAATAACTAACAGTTACAATTATTAATTAGTTCTTGTCCATTATGACTATGAGACAAAATAAATAAATACATAAAAAATAGCTGCTCTTTAAAGCTGAAGACTTAAAGGAACAAACAGCCATGCAAAAACGTGGTTAGTAGTCCATTGTAACACCCTCACAGGTGTGTCAGTTAAAGGACAGATTGTTGTTGTTATTAAATAGAGATTGGTGCTCATATTTGGTGGAAAAGATTGCATCCAAATTTAGTTTTGAAACCATGTTAATCAGCAATAAAGTGTAAGTAACGTATACATGCAAATACAATTTTTTAGCAAGTAACTCTTCTGAGACCTTTCAGAAGTTGTACCTGTTGCTTTTAAGATAAGAAGCACCAGAATTTATTTTAATATTCCTTTAAATCAGTGTCATCTAAAGCTATTCTACGAAGTCTACTGATCCCTAAAGTTGACCAGCTTTCTTTTCTGCACCAGGCTGTGGCGATACCCTGACTAGGCCTTCAGGCACCATCACAAGCCCTGGCCACCCCACCAACTACCCCCATGGTGCCAACTGTACGTGGTACATCAGTGTTCCACCAGGCAACCTGGTTCGGCTTTCGTTTGACTCCTTCAACCTGGAGTACCACGATAACTGTAATTATGATTACCTTGAGGTGTACGACAATGGCACTGTGCAGACTGGAACCAAGATTGGCAGGTACATACAATCATGTTTCCAAAAGTTGGCACACAGTAAAAATGGAAACAAATTGTGATGATGTGTAAATCATTGAAACCCTGTCATTAATTAAAAATAGCACAGAGACAACTTATTAAATGTTGAAACTAAGAAATTTGATTTTTTATGGGAAATGATATGCCCATTCTAAATTCTATGCAAGCAACACATTTGAAAAAAGTGAGGACAGGGTCATGTTTACAACTGTATTCATCATTTCATCTGAATCTGACATGACACATGGGTGTCTATTCCTCAAGAATCTCCGGCTCTGCCTCCTCAACTAGCAGCAGCTATGTCTCTAGTTCTTTGTTCTCATGTTGGACTGAGAGCAAACTGAATTCCACAGTGACTCACTTTCATATCTGGAGGTGTAAGTGATATTACAAGAATGTACGTGGCTAGTAGTCCATACAAGAATGTATGTCTCTTTAAGTCCTTTATACAAAATAACATAATTTGTGAAGAAGACTTTCTACAACTACAACAGCATGTAAAACCATTCAAAAAATATAATGGTTCTTTCAGCCATCTGACTGCAGCAAATCAACCTTTTGGGGCAGGGGATTCCAGGCAATTTTAATGGCGATTGTATACATACAATATCTTGAAAATTGACATTATAAAGACAATTGCTTCTGTTTTACCTGGTGAGTAAAGATGCTTTTGTGCTTTGTTTATGCAGGTATTGTGGGCGTTCAGTACCTCCATCCATCACCAGTACTGACAGCCTGTTGACCCTGTTGTTTGTGTCTGACTCAAGTTTAGTCACAGAGGGATTCTCTGCCAGCTATGTCTCCATCAATGCCACCACAGGTACAGAATATATTGCAGTCTTGATTTTTTTGAGAATATGTTTAAGATTACTGATAAATTAGCCTTGAATACTTGAATACTACAACTCAGAAGCTCAGGTTCCACTAAACGACTTAACAATAGAAAAGTTTAGTTTTTTGTTTAGTTGACTTAAATTTACATACCACACCAGTCACTGAACTGCAGGGGAGCGCTTAATTATGTTAATGATGATTATGATGAAGAAAACTCCCAAGTCCTGTGTATAACAATTTGGGTAATAGGACATTTAGGCAGATATTAACTCCACCATTAAATAAGCCTTGGCAATTGAGCTTTAAAGAATTGCATGAGATGTTTATTACTTATCGTGAATAAGGTCATGTTCAAACTGTATTGGCACTGCATCGAAAAATGCTGCCTCCCCATTCATTTGGCTGACACTGACACTAAGGTTCCAGAAAAATAATACAAAAAGAATTAAAAAGAAATAATATTCACAATTATAAATAGTTATTTAGTCAAAAATAGTTAGTTGAATAACTAGTGATACAGAGAATGCTGTGATACACAAGTATGAAGTTTGACATAAAGTGTAATGTGATAGACCAGGCATTAGGACGTATTTAGTGGGCCTCATTCAAGAATATTTCTGTTTTGTTTGTTTTTTTTTTTATCCTTAATCTCTCTGACTTTATGTAAAGTTTTCAACATTGTATTTATCAATCTTCCTTAAACTGGGCATACACTATGCATTTGTATTGATCTATGAAGTAGTAAAACTCACTTGTTTTAACTCAAATTACAAATAGTTTTATTCAGATAAAATAATAACGTAGTACCATGATTATAACGTTCTACTTAAATCCTTTTCTCTCATCAGACTGTGGTGAGACCTTCACCTACCCTACAGGGTCTTTCAGTTCACCCAACTACCCTGACAACTATCCCAACAATAGAGACTGCATTTTTAAGATCATTGTGGATGTCAACATGCAGATTATGCTGAACTTCACCAATTTTGAATTGGAGGGCTCCCCTCCATCTTGCAGATTTGACTTTGTGGAGATCAGGTAAGAAAAGAATTCTGAAGAAGTTGGCTGTATTTCAGCATACTAAGCAGAACATGTAAATGGAAAATTTGAATGCCTTTTAACCACCCCATTTTTAAACTGCTGGTACACAGAAGACACATCTGTCTTTGCTTATTCAATATGACATTTGGAACTCCCATCATCTTTTGCAGGGATGGTGGCTATGAGACATCTCCTTTGATTGGTAAGTTCTGTGCCAATCAGGGGCCTCCAATCCTGGTATCCCACAGCAACCGTCTTTGGGTGAGATTCCGCTCAGATGCCACCATCACACGTCTTGGATTCACTGCCCACTGGGATGGCACGCAGACTGGTGATTTTCCTCTTTTAGCCAAGTTAAGCAGAGCAATTAAAGAACACATATCGTGACCACCACCTGGAATTTTAGAGACTTTGGATTGTATTCATGTCTACTTTATAAAGTACACTCTGAAATCTTACCTCATGGAAATTCATCATTTGCTATATTATATAAAAATGACCAGAAATTACATCCATCCATTTTCTAAATCCTGTGCAGGGTCACTGGACCACCAGAAATTTCAATTTATATTCTATATTTATTTCTATTATTCTCAAGTCCATCTCCATTTTCATTTCCAAATTCCTAAAGGATGACTTTGGAGTTACAAGTTACAGAATATACATACATTTTGTGAAATTAGTCTTTTTTTTTTTTTTTTTTTTACATCATGAACCATGTCTACACCACTTCAATCTTGAGTGTTTGGTTCTTTGCATTGAATTTCACACATTTAAATTGTTGAGCTAAAGCAATTGTAAGATAGTGCTCATCCAAGTACCTTAAATTCCTCATAGCTCTGTATCGTCCAGTCACACACACACACACACACACCCATCTAAAATTTGATTGTACTGCTTCTTTCAAGGTTGCGGAGGAACGTTGACCACTGCATCTGGGGGATTTTCCTCCCCTAACTACCCCTTGCCCTACCACCCTAATGTTGAGTGCTACTGGAACATCAGGACCAGCCAAGGCAACCAGCTCCTTCTTTTTTTCTCTGATTTCCACCTGGAGTCCAGCTCGTCCTGCTCTTATGATTACCTGGCTGTAAGTACTGTACCTCACCGCATGCCATAATGCAGTAGTTTTAACATGATTAGTTTAACACTTGACTTGATCAAATTGAATCCAAGCAACACTGGCACAATAAAACTGGGATACCTAATCAAGCCAGTAATCTGTGTACATTTTACTTCAAGGTACCCTGTGGAGTAAAACCAAGGTTTTTGACTACTGGTACCATGGTGGGCTGGGTTAACATGTTGTGTGGACCCTGTGCTTCCACAAAAAGAAACACATGCGTGGGTGAAGAAATACACAGTTCTTTTGGTTTTACAATATTCCACTCATCAGTAGTTGGTGTTGCATAGGAAGTCTTTCAAAGAGATTTTTTTAGGATTAACATCTCAAAAGCAAGGTAAAATTGCATGAATCAAATAAATGTATATATTATTATAGGATGGAATAGAGGCTGCAGGGTCAGCCAAACAGACAAGACATAATCCGCCGGATGCCAATTACAGGAGCTCCAGTGTAATGTTAAACAGCAAGTGGGACAATGAGTCCCCATGGTGAACGCTACATTGCAAATAGAATGGACTGGATTTATCCCTATTTGAGAGAATTGAGGTTTTTAGATCAGCGTATAATATTTTCACCAGTTCTATGAATGTGTCATCAAATCCAAAGTGTCACAATTAGATAGACCCACTCTATCATGTCAAACACTGTATGGGCCTCACAATATAGCTTCTCTATCATCCTTGCTATAAGTGGCATATTAAATATTGAGAATTTTGCATACATTTTAGAAAGAGTACATACCGGTTAAATCGTATTTGGTTATATACTTGCCATATACTATATACTGTGGCAAGGAAGGACTTCTTTTAAGAGTTAGAAATCTAGAGCAGAGCTCATGGTGGACAGCTATCTGGCACGACCAGTTAAGAGAAAGACAGACAGCAGCAACAAAAACTGTAATTTCTTATGAATTTTTTTAATGGAAATATGACTAGTAGTAATAATGAATATGCAGGCACAGGCGCAATCCCTGATCTAGGCAGAGACAGCAATATGTGCGAACCTGCAAGACAAGAAAGCATAAAAACTCTGGGGAAGAAGTTAAGTTAGTAACATGCATTAGTGGGACATGAATGTTTACAGATGGAGAGAGAGAGAGAAGAAGATACAAGCTCAGTGCATCATAGGAAGTCTAGGCCTATAGCATCAGAACTGAGGGATAGTTCAGGATTCAGCTGAGCCACTAGTCTACTATTAAATATGAAGAGGGTGTCTACCTCCAGAACCAGGACTGGGAGCTGGTTCCACAGCTTGATAGCGGAAGGCATTTTCTTCGAATTTAGTAGCACGTCATTTGCATTCAAATTTCTGCACCTTTTGCTTTCGATTGCGGGTCTGCAGTGTTTACCTTCTTTGTTTAATCATCTTTTTTAGAGGGGCAAAAGAGTAGAGTGTAATTCACATTGAGCCTGCAGCACTATGAATAAGATGATCTATTTTGGAAGGGCAAATGAGTCTTAAGTATTGAATAGAGTTGCACTCGGCTGAAACGAGTATCCGGTACGGATAAAGCACTTTTGCCGAGTATGAGTATTATACGAGTAATACGAGTCAATATCTGTGTTCGGATTGAATGAAAATCCTCACTAGGTAGCTGACTGTGTCTGCGTTCACAGTGCCCCTCCCCTACACACATACAGATGTATTGTGTTGCTGTGTCCCGCTCTGCTCACTCACACACAGAACAGCTCTCTGTCTCTCCCTCAGTCACTCAGGTTCGCGGGTCTTTTCCGTTAACGTTTAGGGTTTCTTCAGCTTCAGGTTTGTTTTTACTTCGGTTTGTACTTACTTATTAACCAGTAGAGTTCTGGTAAAAGTGGGTTCGTTCAGACGTGGTGCTTGGTAGAATGCGACTCGCGTTGCGTCTCGCTCTCACTCTCTCTCTCTCTCTCTCTCCCTCTCTCTGCCGGTCGTCGGAGTCGGTTTTTTAAACCGTCAGCTGGCTCTAACCAGTTTTTTTGACTTCACGCACTGAGTGTCTGACACTTTCTTGCTGTATTTCATAAAAAAATACTCTCTCTCTCTCTCTCTGTCTCTCTCTTACTCACTCACACACACAAAATAAAAAGGAACCCAAAAAAAAACACTGATCATAAAAAAAATTTAATGTTAAAAAAAGAAGGTTATGTTGAGTATGAAAACTCTTGTTCATTACATTTTACTTCATAATTGCATAATTGTTTGCTATCGTGATCAAAACCATTGATCTGAAGCTCAATACTGATGCTGTCCTGTAAATAGTTTTCTAATCAGCAATAAATATAACAATTTCTGATCAACCCATATCAATTGCATGCTTAAAATAACATACCGGTTAAAGCCCCGCCCATTTCAAGACAACCACTTCCTGGTTAAATCCCGCCCACTTCCGAGCGAGGCCCCGCCCACTCCGAGTACAGATACGGATACAGATAATTCATATGGTTAACAGATACAGATACAGATAATGCTGTACTCGCTCATCCCTAGTATTGAAACGTGGCATCGAATTAAATACTGATACGTTAAAGGAGTCATATTATACCCCTTTTCACGCAGTTCTCAGGTGTCTTGATGATGTGTCTGTGAAATTCTTTGGTCAAAATTCGTCACGGATCAAGCACAGCAGCCCTGTCTGTACCCCATCTGTAGTGCTCAGTGCTGAGACGGCAGGTTTCAGTGTCTGTTCTAATGAGCTGCTGGCTCATTCTGCCCGGAACCTGAGTTTGGCATCAGGCTACGATGACAACAGGTGTGCTTGAGCACTGAGAGAAACATGGTTCTGGTTCTGGAATATGTTCATGAGCCTGTTAGTGATATCACTAGGGACTCAAAATCTGAACAGCTTGTTTTAAAGACAAGCCACAAGAGACAGTGTGGCTGCAGCAGCTCACGCAAAATAGAGGCGGTTGTTGTTTTTAACACTGCGGCAGTTCGATCCCCTCCAGTCTGCATGTCGAAGTGTCCTTGGGCAAGATACTGAACCCCAAATTGCTCCCGAAGGCTGTGCCATCGGTGTGTGAATGTGTATGAATGGTTAGTTCCTCAAACTGATGAGCAGTTGGCACCTTGCATGGCAGCCAATGCCATCAGTGTATGAATGTGTGTGAATGGGTGAATGAGATACGTACTGTAAAGCGCTTTGAGTGGTCGAAAGACTAGAAAGGAGCTATATAAGTACAGTCCATTTACCATTTAACACTGGGGGGCAGGGGGTTTGCACGCACACTGAATTCAAAAATATTAGTGTAGAAGAGCTGAAAAAGTGATTTTTTTTCATGTGTCCCCTTTAAATTTAGCTACAGCACTATCAGATAAACATCTGCTGTAAGAGATTCTGCCTAAAGGCATGTAGTGCAGTAATATGAATTTAAAGGTTATTAAATAATGGTCAAATAGAAGAGGATTCTGTGGAAAGGCTATTAGATGTTCAATTTCAGTGCCATATGAGGAACATGCGTTGTGTCAGACAAAGAATTATGGGGAGGAGCTTTGAGTTCCATCTCCCTCTTCATCTCCACCCGTGTGGCTCTGTTTAAGACCACCAAAGGTCTGTACAGGATAATGGTACTTTAGAGTTACATAGCAACCTCAAGTTAACCAGAGAAACAATCACAACAACAAACCTCAGTGTAAAGCACAAAAATAATTTAGATACACAGTAACAAAAGTTAAATAGTCATGTGCTTAGCTGTTTCAAGCTGTGTGGAGCGGTATGCCCAGATACGGAACCAGTCGGTAACAAGATATTTGAGGTTGTTTGCTACTTGATAGACAGAATGTGACCTGGGAGAGTTGTGACTGAAATATAACAGCTCATGTTGCACAATTCAGTCCAGTTCAATCCACTCAATGAATGAAAATTAAAATATCTATTGTCTCAACTTTCTGTAATTGAGCGTGCCTGCAAGGCGCACTATTTACTATTCCCCATACTTATTGAGTGTGCCTGAAAGAGCACACTATCTATTATTTGCCGCGCTACTACTCCCACAAATCCTGCCCTACAAACATAAAAATTATACCACCAGATGTCACTCATTCAGGACATGCAGGCTATTACTTTACAAATCTCTACTATTAATACTGTACAAATTATTCAACATTTTCTACAAATTTCCCACCCTAAGAATGCATTGGAAATCCTCAAATCTCTCTACAGACCCACTACACTTTAAACAACAACTGCTACTGCATACAGTAGTAGCAACTCAAAAGATCCCCTTCAAGCTGAAAGCCAGCTGAATGGCTACCGTCTTCCAGCCAAGTTCCAGTCAAGTTCCTGCCAAGTTCCAGCGGCTGGAGCACCCCCCTCCTTCTCCTGGGCGTGTCTATTTTTTACTGTAACGCCACCTATTCATTTAATTACAGGGTATGACAAGGAGATGGCGCCTCTCTCACAGAATTTTTTTTACAGTTGTTCTACCTGGAGATGACGTAGCTTACACACCTCATTAGTATTCTCGTTGCTCAACCTTTTGTTTGTACTTAATGGGCTTTTTGGTCTCCCAGTGTCACACAAATCACAGAGCTGAAAATGCAGCTGGTTTGACTACCGTATACTATACAGTAGCCTTGTGATTTGAGTCTGTTCATGAACAGGAGGATGACTCATTTACTGTATTTTCATTTTTTTACAAAAGGTTGAGCAATGAGAATGCTAATGAGGTGTTTGTAGGGTTTACCTGGCCTAAAGCATGCACTGAATACCGGCACAACAGCAAAAATCTTCCAAAAGGCTGTTAATCACCCAGAATTCTTCCTCTTTAAACTGTGATCAAATATTCAACAGGAGGTATTATTACTGTTGTTATTCTTCCTCTTTAAATGGAAATTCAGAAAAAAAGTTGTTGCTTCATGGAGTTTCATTTACTCTTTAATTTATTTATGAAGCATAAATGTTCATGAACACACTCAAATCAAATGAAAAAATAAATAAATTACAAAGAAAAAAATGCAAACGGCCCTTCTTGTCCAAAATTGACAACACATAATGTAACCTACACCCGCAGAGACCGGTGATTGTACCGGACTGGAAAGCAGCCGACAGATTTATTAGGTTATGTTATAATTCAATAGTCATTATAAAGGAGGTGAGCATTTATGGTGTTTATATCTAACATGTCACTGTTTACTAAATCAATGACATCTAGGCTATTCTGTCCTTACATAATTACTGAAGCGTCTCTTCTCTCGCGCTCGCGCACTCTCTCTCTCTCGCTCGCTCCTGATCTGCATGTAGTGAAAGCCACAGCTGGCCATCAATATCCATCATATATACCATCAATATGACCACTATGGCCTTCAGAGGAATAAATACTCAGAAATCGAGTGTGTTTTATAGGCTTCAGAAAGCATCAAACAGATATAGCCCTTAAAAAAAAGTTACCAAAAAAAAAAAGGTCCATCAGACGTTATGGGGCTGCCAGACCTGTGTGCCAGACCTGTGTGTCTGACCTGCCGTTTTTTTTTTTTTTTTTTTTTCAATTACCAGTTTATTTGGGGGGGGGGCATGTTGTAGAGCTGCAGATACGAGCGGCTGCAGCGGCTGTTATCACAACTTTTTTTTTTCCATCAACCGATCCGCGGACCACTTGGTGCCGGTCTGTGGGGAGCGATCTGAACGGATCACGGACCAACAATGATCCGTTGCACCACTAGCCACATCCATGATTGTGCTCTGCATCAGCTGATCGGCTCACCCGCTCACCACAGCGTCCCCAGCGTATCTGTTCAGATGTGTCTTTATACAGTCTATGGTGAGAGCAGAACATTAAAATCACTGCTCCTCCCCGTGGACAAATGAGGCATTGCAGCTGGTTTTCACCCAGGCTGCTTAGGGGCGTTTCCAGTCGGGGCCTCACTGACTACGTCATCGCAGGGGATCACATTACCGTCACGGACCTGCGAAGGACCTTTCAAAGACCAGTCACGGACCCGTCATGGAAACACGGGAACTTTTGAGTTGCTACATCTGTACTTTGTACTACAGACCTCATTCAAACTACTACTTGTACACAAGATCTTAAACTATTAACCTTGTACTCAACTTTACAAAATCTTTTACCGTTTTTAAACAATCAAACACTAAAGTTAAGCATGTTTTTACTCCAGCTCTGCGTTTACAATGGGTGCATATTGCGCCTGCTACAGTGAGTGACGTCAGACCTAGAGTGAAAGAACAGCTAACAAGTCTGTCAAAAAATAAAACATACCAGCCTCGTGTGGCCACACGTTTCGCGCTACAGACATGATTACCACTCAATACGTAGGAAAACTGAATACGTACGCAATGATACCACTACTGAAGCTGTCAGCCTTACTGTTTTGGCGTTGTGAGCGTCAGAGCACCAGCTAGTCCCTGCAGCACTGCCATTAACACCCATGTTAAAAAGGAGCGATTTTTCTGCAGGCAAGCAGACAAACCTGTTTCTCTACCAGGCGAAATAAGTCCTTTCCGTACCGGAAATCACATAAAAAGTCACCTACACGATCAGGAAAGCCTCGTGCTACTACGGGTCAAGTCGTTTCAGCGATATTTACAACGGTTTGGCCAGAAACCTTTTCATGTCTGCCGTGTACTTCCTGTCGTTATCAGCCGTGCTCTCTCACTCTGCGCAGCAGTCACACACACACGGTTAGCATGCCGCTAACCGAGAGTGTAAACAAACCAGCGCGTGCAGGACACGGAGACTGCCAGCTGATTGTAACGAGGGACGACAAGTTAACTGGCCGAGCCGTTAACGTAAAGACAACACACGGAGCGACCGGCACGGTTAGCACGCCGCTAACCGAGAGTGTAAACAAACCAGCGCGTGCAGGACACGGAGACTGCCAGCTGATTATAACGAGGGACGACAAGTTAACCGGCCGAGCTGTTAACGTAAAGACAACACACGGAGCGACCGGCACAGTTAGCACGCCGCTAACCGAGAGTGTAAACAAACAACACTGCACAAACGGACACTGCAGAGCAAGGACACTTCACCGGACCAGAACTTTTCCTGCCCGGCTCACAGGACCGCCGGACCCAAACGGCAAATCAACGCAACTCTTTTCTTTATGGATCGGTAACGTACTGGGCACTTAGCTTTACATAGCTTAACACGGCTAAGCACAAAACTGTTAACTTTGTTAGTTTGTTTGTTTAGTTACATACATGTGTTTTTATTCTGTTCACGTTGTGCTCTGTGCCATCATATTTGACGAGATCGGTACAGCTGTATTTTATCAGTTAAAGGTCCAGTGCCATGGTAGATGAACCACCGTTCAACTGCTGTGTTACTGTGTGATAAATACAGTCACTGTGCCCAGGTGTGGCTGCTCAGATGTGTTTCATGCACGTGCACGTGTAGATAAGAGGGACACACACATTCTTTCAAGTGGGCCTTTCACACACACACACACACGCACACACACACACACACACACACACACACACACACACATACTTTATTCTCTGATGTTCATACAAATTGCCATACATTTCAGCTAATCTCACACTTTGCTATCCTACAAATTCATACAATATTTCAAAATATACTATTAATACTGTACAAATTAAACAACATTTTCTACAATAATTGGAACAGATCCACTATACTTTAGCACCCAGCACATGGTGCTGAATGCATTGCAAATCCTCAAATGTCTCAACAGACCCACTACACTGTAACACCTAGCAGATGGCGCCACAAATCCCAACAGACCCCCTACACTTTAACACCCAGCAGATGGCGCCACAAATCCTGTCCTACAATCATACAAATTTGCACAAATTTCAGCTAATCTCACACTTTGCTTTCATATCCTACCAATTCGTACAATATTTCGAAATATCCCACAATTCTATCTTTTCATGCAAACTTACACAGATGCAGCAGCCAATTCAGTGGAGGGCATCCACACCGTATTTCTGCAGGAAATACAAATATTCTAGTTATTCTTACGTATCCCAGGAATTTCAGCACGCTACTCCTCCCGCAGTTTTGGTCGCACATACACAAAAAAGGTATCAAAACGACCGACTTGGCCAGGAATGGTGTGCTATGACTTTTCTAAGCATTTCGCCGAAGGGCCAAATATCGCCAAAACCCACACCAAAAAAATGAATGGGTGTGTATTGGTAGAATGTTCGCGAGCTAGAGCGCGTGACATCATCGCTAGAGGTAGAGAAAAATTTGTCGAAAAATAAATTCGTAAACGGCTTTCGAGGCCACAAATGTCACTCTACAGAAATAATTTATAGATAGAAACATAGGAAAATCCGATGGGGTCGCAGTGATATCACTGCTGAAGCTGTCAGACTTATAGTTTTGGCGGGAGACGCACTGGTGCGCCAGCAACACGCACCCACCGCCCCATCTACTCCCATGTAAATTGAAGAGGAGAAACTTCCCAAAGGAGCACAGGGCACCTGTTCTTTCTCCCGAGGTCATATTTTTTTACTTTAAGCACTGAAACTCGGCATTCCAGTGGTCGATAAGATGAGGATGCTCACAGTCATTTTGGCTTTCGGATACGCCACACCGTTTGCCATTTGTGGCCACCTGTTCAAGCGGGTTCACTTTGAGATTTTCTGTATCTCTCAGGGATCAGAGGGAGAGAGCACGTGCACACAGCTGTGCTTGATTGCTCTGGGCGGCACCTGACCCTGGTTGCTTGGCAACCACAAGCCTGACTGTGTGACACAAGCACGCACACACATGCTGACAGCTACTTAATGTATTGGCATGATGGGGCCAGAGTCAGGCACGCTCAAAATTTCTTTAGAAATGTTCTAGTTACCAACTACTGTTTCATCTCTATCTTTTTTTAACATGACACAGATATTTGCTTGACTTAGAGAGGATAGTAGCCCTTGTCTGTAACGGTATCTTGAATCATTTGCAACAACATAGCTAGACTTAGACTTACACTGCACTTTATTGATCCCTTTGGGATGACTCCCTCAAGGAAATTGAATTTCCAGTAGCATACAGATACAGACAAAATAAAAACGTATGAAAAAATACAATATAAGATATACAATAGACTCTTAGCTAGATATATAAAATAAACAGTAAACAAGAAACTCTTAACGGTAAACAGTAAAACTGACTAAATATATAAAGTAAAATTCAAGTAAAATAGGATCAGATAGAATAAATGTGGAGAACTGTATGGAGGATGAATATAAATAAATATAGAGGACTGTGTATGGCATTGTTATCGTGCAGTGGATAAATGACCAGTTATGTAGTAGGATTGACTTAGCAGTTGAATTAAATTATTGCACTTAAATGGTTGATGAGGTTATTGCACAAAGAAAGAAAGAAAAAGAGTGTCCAGATTATTATTGCACAGTGAGTGACTACCACTCCTTCTCTCTATTTCCTCCTCCCCCCAAGTGAGGAGTTGTAGAGTCTGATGGCATGAGGGACAAAGGAGTTCTTGAGTCTGTTAGTCCTACACTTGGGAAGGAGCAGCCTTCCACTAAACAGGCTCCTCTGGTTGCTGATGACGGTGTGCAGGGGGTGGCTGGCATTGTCAATAATGTCCAGCAGTTTGTCCAATGTCCTCCTCACTGCCACCGTCACCAGTGAGTCCAGCTTCATGCCGACAACAGAGCCGGCCCGTCTGATCAGTTTATCCAGTCTGGAAGTCCCCTTCTTAGATTTGCTGCCCCCCCAGCACACCAGGGTGTAAAAGAGGATGCTGGCAACCACAGCCTGGTAAAACATCCACAGCAGTTTGCTGCAGATGTTGAAAGACCGCAGTCTCTTAAGGAGGTACAACCGGCTTTGTGTCTTCCCATACAGGTGGCTGGTGTGAGTTGTCCAGTCCAGTTTATTATCCAGCCACAGCCCGAGCTAAATCATTTGTTGATATCCTTTAAGTCTGTGGGCACCATGTGAGTTATTCATTCATGAAAAAGTGATAAGATTGGACATTGAGCAACAATATATAACTGCTTTATATTCTAGGCTCCTGTAGCTGCACTGTAAAAAGGAGCCACAGAAATATTAGAATTCTAGCAAATATGGACATATCAATATTGACTATTTTTACGCACAAATACAAAGCAATTATCTCTGGCTACAACAAAAGAACATGGACATTTTGCTAAACGAACATCCTTACCATCAAACACACAGTCATAAATGATATCACTATAATGAATGTAATACTTATGAATGTAACAACTTATTAAATAATTTGATGTTTTAATGATGTCTACAATGTTTTATTGTTTTTACATTATCATTGTTAATCACTTGTTTTGTTTTTTTGGGGTTTTTTTGGACCCCAGGAAGACTAGCTCTTCCCACTTTGGTGACAGCTAATGGGGATCCTTTTAACAATAAACAATATCACTCATACATTTCTATAAATATATGATATTTGAACCGATGGTAATCGGTGTTATTTAATTAATCTTGTTTCCCTTATTTTACCATCTAGTGTGTGTGTGTGTGTGTGTGTGTATTTATGTTTATGTGTTTAGGTGCATGATGGTAACAGCAGCAGTGCTCCCATCCTGGCTAAGCTGTGTGGCAGTCAGCTGCCGAGCACCATCAACTCTTCCAGCAATCAGCTTTACATCAAATTGCGCACTGACAGCAGCATCAGCACTGGAGGCTTCCTTGCATCATACACCTCCAGTACGAAAACAGGATAAAATATGAAAATGCTTGCATATTGCATATTGTTTTATATTTTGGTAACTTTGGAGCATAATCTTTTGTGTTGCTGAGGTTATTTGTTAAGCGATGTTTTGATCTGTCTAATCGTCACAGAGGTTAGTAGAGAAACTTATCTACTTTTTACTGAAAATACCATGCACTTAAGTAGAGGTAAAAGTAGTCATCAGGATCTGCTTGAGTAGTTCTCAATCTCTTGTACTAGATTTAATAACTCATTTCTGTCTGCAATCCCTGGGCAGGTAGAGAGACACAAAGACAGCAAATGCAATTAATACAAATACAAGTTTGAAATGCAATAAATCCTAAATTCTGTCTTAGATACAAACATATATACAACTTTCAGTCATTACAACCAATGCAAAGTACAAAATTATCTACTAAACATACTTTTCAGTTAAACAAAACATTCTTGTTTCTTCTTTCTTTCACATTCATCATGGCTATTTTCCGTATGATAATGTCTGAGAAAGACCACCTGTGACCATGTTATTCGTGCTCACTTGGATATTTATGTGATGGCAGATAATGTTTACAGTATAAATAGAAATAATACATCAAAGTGGTGTGATAAGTGTATAAGAATGTAAAGAAATAAAAATATAGATTGTTATCTGAAAACACTTTAATAAGTACATTTGTGAATTGTAGTTTTAATGCAACAAAATGTCCACACTATTTAAGATCTGTAACTTGGCAATATTCATTCCTTGATCCATTTAGTATGGAACAAGGAATTCATTGACTTCTTAATACCAAGTTTTAATACATAATCAAAATGATGCTGTTATATGTCAAACAATATTTTTAAAACAACAGTATTAATAGATGTGTGTCTATGTTACCATGGTATTAGACCTTAGTAGTAAGTAGTACATCCATGACAGTCCATGACAGACGATCCATGAAAACATAGAAAAAATGATAACATGCATTTCATTTAAAGTAGTTTTGCATTGTATTACATTGTATATTAATGTTTGATTGTGTTTGTTTGCAGAATGCCATAAAATGCTTATCTCAAGCCAACACAAAGGAGTGGTGGAGTCACTGAATTTTCCCAACAACTACCCAGAAAACTCCCAGTGCAGCTGGACCATTCAGGCCAGCAATGGAAACACTGTCAACTACACCTTTACAGCCTTCCAACTAGAGGCCACCTCCAGTGTTTGTGCCTATGACTACATCAAGGTACACAGATGCACATTATTCAATCATATTAAATAAAACCTGAACATACAGTTGCATCACGGTTAGTAAGCATAGTAAGCTTCAGTAATAAACTGATAGAGTTTGCTTCAGTGACAGAAGGCAGCATCTCATCTGTGCACCATGATATCATTATGGTATTAGATAGACTTTAGTGATTCCACACCAGGGAAATTCACTTGTCACAGTAGCTCATATACACAAAGCTGATAATAAATTATTCACAAGAAATATATAGAAGAAGTCATGAAGTCATGCTGAAGAAAATAATGCAGTCATGCTGGTGTTGATGAGTCTGACAGCTGTTGGAATGAAAGACCTGTAGTAGCTCTCCTTCTTACATGGTGGGAGTAGCAGTCTGTTGCTGAAGGAGCCGCTTAAGCCGGGTGAGAAGAGTTGCTTGTGATGGATGTCAGCTTTGCTAACATCCTCTTCTCCCCCAACTTCTCTATAGAGTTTAGGGGACAGTCCAGGACAGAGCTTTTGACCAGTTTGTTGAGTCTTTTCCTGTCTCTGTCCGTGTTCCCCAGCATAGAAGATTGCAGATGCTGCCTCACACTTACCTCACACTAACCTCAGTCTCCTTAGCAAGTCATGATGGTTTTGACCCTTCAAGTTTCAGGTTTATTTGTCATGTGTGAGTTAACATGGGGTCAGCAATAGAATGAAATGTGTTGGACAAGAAGGACTGGCCAGAATAAGCTAAAGAAATAAAAGAAAAAAACAATACAGCAACATTTTAGGTGAAAAAAATATATATATAAAAATGTGAAATATACAATATATTCAAATAGAATGTGTAGAAATGTATATAAAATAATAAAAATATACTGAAATAGAATATGTATTGTAAGTAAGTATAAGTGTTCTATACACTGTAGGCTTCAAGTGACAAGGTTGTGACAAGTATATACCAGTATTGAAAGTGTCACTGCATAGGATATGAACATACTATATATTTATATAAATAGGATATAATACAATCTACTAAGATGCTGATAGCAGGAGTAAAGTGACATGTAGACAGGCATATTGCACAGAGTGGTTGATTTAAAAAGTGATTAGTGATTTGCAGTATTGCAAAATATTACTGTGGCCCTTTAAGATGCCATGTGCCTTCCGCAGGCACTGTTGATGAAAGAATGACCTGTGTGGCTGGGAGTCGGCTGTTGCCGGTTGCCATGTTCCATGCCCTGTTTGCCCTGTAGGGAAACTGCAGAGGGTCTAGGGTGTCGGGTAGAGATGAGCAGATGTAACTCTTGACTAATTGTTTGAAGCACTTCATGATTGCTCAAGTCAGTGCGATGGGACATTAGTTGTTCAGACAGGTGGCCGGTGATGTCTTTGGAATAGGAACAATGGTGGATGCCTTGAAGCAGGTAGGGACCATGGACTGGTGGTTGAAGATCTTGGTGAACACTACTGCTAGCTGGTCAGCGCATGCCCTAAGGACCCAGCCTAGGATACCATCTGGCACTTGTGCTTTCTGGGGGTTGACCTCTTTATGGCAGTCGTTTCTAAGGTCAAAGTGGTAGTCTCCCTATCAATCTGTGGTCTCATGACAGACTTTGTGTTCTTGACATCAAATGGAGGAAGAACTGACAGCACTACCTCTGAATTATTTTAATTGGACTGGACACTTCAAAATAATAAAATACCACCATCATGGACTGAAGCTATAATCGCAGTCATCCTAAAACCAGGGAGAGATAAGAAACAATGTGGGAATTATGGACCAATTTCAATATCGAATGTCGATTATAAGATCTATTCAACAATTGTCTTGGAACAACTAACCAGTTTTATAACAGAACTAATAGAAGAGGACCAGAGAGGATTTAAAAGAGGATGCCAAACACATGATAATGTTAGAAGAACTCTGCATGTAGTAGATCAAGCAAAAAGGTCAAAACAAAACACCATGTTAGCAAGCTTTTGACCGAGTCTGTTGGAATTTTTTATATAAAGTGCAAGAACGATTGGGATTTAATAGCAAATCAGTACAATGTATTAAGACATTTTACCAACAGCCTTACTGCCAGAAGTAAAATTAATGGGAATCTGACAGATAAATTTAATCTTCAGAGGTCAACTAGACAAGGCTGTTTATCACCCACTTTATTTGCCCTCTTTATAGAACCTCCAGTGTACAGAAATTAAGGGAACTATGGTAAACTAAAAGGAACATAAAATAGGACTCTTCACAGATGATGTGATCTTAAGCAACTGAATAAATCACTCCCTGCATTAAAAAAAACAGTGGAAGCATGGATAGCTGTCGGGATACAAAATTAATATTACAAAAACACAGGTACTAGCACTTAACTACACACCACCAAAGGAGATCCAGGAATCATTCAATTTTAATTGGAACCTAAACAAAATGAAATATCTGGGGGTTGTTATCACCAAAGGCTTTTTTATTTATTCCAGTTTTTACCAGTAGAGGTCCCCCAAAAACATTTTATAACATGGGCAATATCAAGGTTTATTTGGGGTAGCAAGAGACCTAGAGTCAAGTTGGAAACTCTCCAGCTATCAAAAGACAGCGGGGGTATGGGCCTACCAAAATTAAAGAAATTATAACTACGCTGCTCAGGTAAGATATATTGTATGTTGGTGCGATTCAGTACATACAAAAAACGAAAAAACAAATTGCACAGTTCTCCCTGGATCTGTGGTTCAAAATGGATAGCATATGATAGCAAATTTAAACCAGCTGGACACGATAAAGGATTCAAACAGTGGGCAACCAAAGGAATAACAGCATGGTGCACTTTAGAGAAATAAGAGGAGCAATGAAAAATAAATGATTTGAACAAACACAAATTTCACAGTTAAGAGACTACTATAAGAGTGACATCAAGAGAGACCCCTCCATACCTTGTCAACTGTTATGAAGGGGGGAGGGTTCAATGGCCATAAAAAGTCTGTATGAGACAAACGGGTCTATATGTTGGTGGGTGGGGGAGGGAGAGAGAGCAGAGTCAAATCTACTGAAGAACACATTTAGCTTGTTTGCCCATTCTCCAACTCCAGATACTGGACTCCTCCGACTGTTAGTGTGATTAGAGATAGTTTTCAGTCCTTTCCAGATCTCTCTAGTGTTAAGTTGAAGGTGTTCCTCCAACTTGCTCCTATAGGTGGCCTTATCTTTCATTCAGTAGGGCCTTTAGCTCAGGGGTCAGGGTTTGTTTTTGGGGAAAAAAAGACCATGCTTTCCTGGTAGGCACAGTGTTCTCTGTACAGAAATTGATGTAATCCATGATACAGCTGGCCAAAATGTTAATGTCCTGCCTGTGTGGTCTGAAGAGCACTTCCTAGTCTAGGTTTTAAAACCGTCTCAGTGCCTCACTGGCCTCCTCAGACCATTCCACACATACACATTGGAGGTTGTTGTTTCTTAGGCACATCATCATGATACAAGTTACAAAATCATTCAGTATTAATTGCACATTACTCTTAACATTGTAATGAGATTGTGCTTGCTCAATGACAATCTTTTAATTATCTACTAATCTTTTAGTTTGAATGATTTTTGGATTACTTTTTAACCCTCATCTTTCACTAGATTCTTATTCACTGTGCAGTGTTGGACTCCTTTTCCCTGGAGCTATCCTTCAAATCCATAGGCTACTAGCTTTGCGAGGGCAAACATTTTAAAACTTTGCTCTCTGTAAGTTCAATTTGACATCCATGTTCTTGCAAGTATCCACCTTGTTTGTAGTTAAATTTGCATTGTTATTTA
This sequence comes from Argyrosomus regius, assembly GCA_946959425.1. Lineage (NCBI taxonomy): Eukaryota > Metazoa > Chordata > Actinopteri > Sciaenidae > Argyrosomus > Argyrosomus regius. The sequence goes on along the minus strand of CAMPSB010000264.1, from coordinate 193,505 downwards.
CTTTCAGTGTTGTTACAGAATACTGTTCAGGTTTTTTAAATGAGGTTTCAACATTAAATATTAGAGCCTAAGTGGAAAAGTAGCTGTGACTTAGTCGGTCCTCCCTATGGACTCTTTGGCATGCTTCCCTCTTCCCTACACTTCCCTGTACTTCCCTACAGTGTGGCTGACAGTAAATAAGGAATGAACCTAAGCCTCCTGCTTGAACTGTCTGTTCATGACTAGGATAGTCTACTGTAATACTTTCTGAGGACATGCGTGATGTAAAAAGTTTGAGAAACACTGCTTTAGCACAAGCAGCAGCATCAGAAATCATCGGTATGCTGCATTGATCCAATACCAGATAGTTATATACATAAACATAAACATTTCCCTTATACCTCTTTCTCCAAATATTACTGTCCTAGCTCTATGATGGGCCTAACGAGCAAGGTCCTCTGATTGGTACATTCTGTGGATACACCCCTCCGCCAGCCAACAGCACTACAAGCTCAGCCCTCACCATGGTCTTCAGAACAGACTCCTCTGTGTCTATGTCAGGCTTCCAGATGATGTGGTACCAGAATGGTAAGAAAGAAATGTCTTCTCATCTTTCATCTTTGTCAACGAATTTGTGATACTGCAGTTCTCAAAATCTGATGAGATTCTTCTGATTGAAGATTAAGTACTCTATTGTTATGAATTGATCTTGGCATAAATCACAAAAGAGATAATACATGCCTAGCATGTTTGGCTTGTACCTGTTGACTTTAGCAATTTTGTAGCCAGATCTTAATCATAAATCTCCATGTCTTTTTTTCCAACTATTTTATAGATTAATAAGCAAGCAATAATTCTGCTCTATAATATCATGTTTTCACCACACAGTTGCATTGTTAAAGGTACAATATGTGAGATATTTACTGTATTTAATCATAAAATTAGAGCATCAACATGCTCCATTGAAATACAAGCTTCTTGTATTTCTTATTTTTCTTATGGGCCATCTGTTTGGGTTTTATTCTGTTTTGATCCAGTCTGATAACTACATGGCTCATGCCGAAGCTCCGAGTTGCCAGTTATACAGCCATGGAAACAAATAAAGTGAATCAACAGAGTGAATGTTCTAAATATTGGGGGTGATTTTAAAGATAAAGACGTTTAGAGCTTAAAAGCCCTCCATACTGTAGTGTTGGTGTGGAGGACTGGGCAGGTAATGGTGACTTTTCCATGTATAAATTCATCAATTATTTACCTCGTATTTCCAAAGACACTACCTACAACACCGCTGTGGGAAGTATAAAGTCACTGAGTTCAAGTATTGAAATCACATCACGTAATCATCATCGGTAAACAGCGGGAGCTACTTGGCTAGTTCTTGCCCGAGAAGGAGGCTGCTTTCCCGGGGGAAGTGAACTGTAGAGTCTGTATGGAGGACTGACCGGGTCACGGAGACTTTCAGCTCGATATTCACAGATTTTTATCTCAAAGTTACTGAAACAGTTGTGTGGGACCTTTCTTTTACTAGAGGAGGTCTAGTGGAGTTTATGCTGAACTTTACCGCTGTAAAACAATTAGAAAGTTGTAACGTCGCATTTCTTTCTCTCTCTCCCTGTATATATGTGAGTGTGTGTGTGTGTGTGTCTCTCTCTCTCTCTCTCTCTCTCTCTCTCTCCCTGTACTGTATATGTGTGTGTTTGTGTGTGTGTGTGTATGTCTCTCTCTCTCTCTCTCTCTCTCTCTCCCTGTACTGTATATGTGTGTGTGTGTATGTCTCTCTCTCTCTCTCTCTCTTTCTCTCCCTGTATATGTGAGTGTGTGTGTGTGTGTGTGTGTCTCTCTCTCTCTCTCTCTCTCTCTCTCTCAATTTCAATTCAATTCAATTCAATACAGCTTTATCAGAGCCGGTTCAGACCTTCATGGGGCCCTAGGCAAAATTCTGCTAAGGGGCCCTCCTAACTGAACCCCAAACATATTCGACAGTTTCACTTGACCCACTCATCCCCCCTTTAAACATATTGCACTGTTGCCACCTGTTGGTCTAACTCAAAATAAATACAGTTTTCAATTACTCACCATTAAAAGTGTCCCTTTCTGCACTTTCTCGATGCAAAAAGAGTTCATTTGCAAAAGCAGATAATTCCGTTTTTAAAATTTTTCGAAACAATTTTTAATTATTGTTTACACCAGGTGATATCAGTCAAATCAGCTGAGTGGCTTTGACAAAGGAGATGAGACGTAACAAAACAGACGTAGCTAAAAAAAAATTAAAAAAAATAAAAGCTTTATTGAAAACAACACTACAAAGAATAATTCAAAAGCATCAGCTCATCTTGTTCAAAATGGCATTTATCTGTTTTTGCAAATGAACTCTTCTACACTAGCCTACAACTAAAATTATAGAAGCCAGCAAGAAGCACACAGAGACCGGGGTTCACCCAGGGCTCACCGCCCTGTGAATGTAGGTCAAACACGGACTAGTCCCGTCCCTCCCACTCTCCCACCCGGAGAGGAGAGTTACCTGACTGCTGTTCCCGCAGTTCATTTTCATGTTGTTTTTTCTTCCTCTTTTCATTCCCCGAGGGATAACTCCGCTTCATCTTGCTAGATGCACATGCACTGGGAATCTGACGTGCGCGACGGACGGTCACGTCGTCACGTTTTTTTTTTTGTTTTTTTTTTCTCTTCCCGCGGGGCCTCTATTAGTTTGCGGGGCCCTACGCAACGTGCGTAGTGTGCGTATTGGGTGAACCGGTACTGAGCTTTATTGGCATGGGAAACGTGTTAACATTGCCAAAGCAAGTGTGACATTAACAAAAAGCATAGATAGATGTCTGAACAGAAAATACAGGAATAAAATAATAATAATTAAATTGGAAAATTTAACACAATTTTAAACAAAGGCTTATATTATAGATGTGCAATATTATAAATAAGGCATATAATAGTTTTGAAATAAAGGGCCTATATACATATCAGTTACGAATAATAAATATATACAAAGTAAATGATGTCCAGCAGGAGGAGATGGTCTAGGTCTGTCCTTCCTGTCCGCTGGACCTCCTTCTGTGGTCACAGCAGTTCACAAATCTTGCTGCTATGTTTGCACATTGCTGTACTTCACCCAGCAGGTATGGTATATCTCTCTCTCTCTCTCTCCCCCTCCCTGTATATGTGAGTGTGTGCCTCTCTCTCTCAAACAAATGGACACAAACCAAATTAAACTTCTTGTTGTCGTTGTTTTGCAGCACAGACTGAAGTCAGACTCAGACGTAGACGTAGAAGCTGCTTCATGAAATAATAGTGTCTTTACTCTGACAACCTGCGTTAGCTGCAGTTTAGAGAGGGGGGCGAGGGGGCAGACTGCTCTCCAGTGTTTTAAATTTGAGTTGCGGTGTCAAATCTTACATATTGTACCTTTTTAAACATGCGGTGCTCCAGAGATGACACATACACATAATTTGTGTATAATAAATTTTAATTGACATATGATTTTTCATCAGATTGTATGAACTGTTTTTAATGTGTCAGTGAAGTGACTGTAGCTAGTGAATCTGGTGTGCTTTATTGTGCCAGTGGTATCATCACTCTAATTCAGTACAGATACTTGCTGCCATCAAATTGCTGTAACTGAAGCAAAACCTTCTGTAATGACTGTCTTACCCGTCTGCCAGACCTCACAGAGGTTTATATCATGTGTCTTTAGCAATTGAAGTGAGAAAATATCACAGAACCAGGGCTGTGCTTGTCAGTGTCATTCTTTGCATCAGGATTGAAGTACACCCTTTACTGTGGCTTTCTTCCCACTGGGGCGCATGGAAAGTTACCAAGAGACACCAAAGACATGAATGTAGGGATTTCAGTTGCCTCAGGAAAATAAAAATCCTTCCTTGGTGTGTGTCCCTGCAGGTTGTGGTGGGGAGTTATCTGGTCCCAATGGCTCCTTTACCAGCCCAGACTACCCCAACAGATATCCAGAAAACAGGGAGTGTATCTGGTATATCACCACATCAGCTGGCAGCAGCATGACCCTGACTATCCATGAGTTTGATGTGGAGTTCCACCAAGACTGCAACTATGATGTGCTTGAAGTAAGCTATGGTCTTATTTATCTTCTTGGTTTTGGCTAAAGACACTTAATGTCTTTTGTTAGTGTACAGTGCATAGTTCAACATTGTTGTGTTGATGCAAGTGCTTATTGCTATAATGGTTTTTGGTCATAAAAACTAAATGGGTGATTTGTGTAGTTCATCATGTTTTGGTCAGAAATTCACATGCAGTTCATGAGTTCTTTGAGCAGAACTCCATCCAAGTGAATCGATGTGTACACATCAGACTTCAGACACAACACAGCCAACTGTCACCTCCAGAAGTTCTCTGATGATACAGCCACCTGTTATGGGAATTTTTTAAGAGAAGGACCCTTCAATAAGGAAGACCGGATTCAAAGTATTAAAGTTTAAGTTGAATTTATTATTCTTGTACAAGAAGGAGCGTTTAACAGTGCAACGCACAAGAGGGGTTACAGAGAAAAGGCTCCCTGAGGAGCTCTAACAGTTGGTTCTTATACATCTGTTTTTCTGGGCTGTCTCGGACACCTCCCCACTGCTACAAATGACATCACAACGTCATTGCCTGATTCTCTGTTCACTAATGGGCAGGAATGTTTCTTATCTACCCATCCTTCCTATCCTAATCCTTATACTATCACTGTTAATTTATGGTTGAACTCTATCTCACCCTGCCAGCCTCAGTAAAACATAGAGCAGATAAGAGAAGTGCCCAAGACATGTAAAGAACAAGATCAAACACATACCATATGGATTAGAACCTCTGAACCCCAGTATAATCCTAATTTTTATAACACCACCGTGGGTTGTATATTAGAAGGAAATGAGCAGGGTACATGAGTATGGGGGGTCATCACAGACTTTGTCAACTGGTGCAATCTCAACCACCTCCACATCACCGCCAACAAGATGAAAGGGATGGTGATCGACTTCAGGAGGAAGACAACTCAGACCACACCAGTGAACATCCAGGGATTGGATATCGAGATAGTTGGAATATATAAATACCTGGCTGTTCACCTCAAAAATAAGTTGGACTGGTCAACAACAACACAAGGTCCTGTACAAAAAGGGTCAAAATCAGGTTATTTGGAGTGTGCAGGGCTATGTTAAGTAACATTGTTATAAGCTAACTACACAAAGCTGGTTCTACAAATGAAACATTGTTTTCAAATTAAGCAATGTTACATGTGCTGTAACGTCATTACTGACATCATTACTTCATCATGCCAATAATAAGTTAAACCTCACCCTCTAATATAATATAGTGATAACAGTTGCAATCAAAATTATTCAACCCCCATTGAAAATTAGATTTAGCTTTCAGTTGTTTGCAATAAACAAATCAAACAAGAACAATTTAAACAGCTCAAGAAAACCAGTATTTCAAGTGGTTTCTCCAAATTCAACACAAAATGCCACTTTGAATGGCTACTGCAGTTTCAAAATTATTCAGCCCCTTCACAACAAGCGTCTTTAGTACTTATTAGAGCGCCGTTTGCTGATATGACCTGCTGCAAACGGGAAGCATAGCCAGACACCAGCTTCTGGCAGCGTTCCTGAAGAATCTTAGCCCATTCCTAATGGGCAATGGCCTCCAGTTCACTAATGTTTTTGGGTTTGCGTGCTGCGATCGCCTTTTTCAAACCCCACCAGAGATTTTTGATGGGGTTCAAGTCAGGTGACAGTGAGGGCCACTCTAGAATCTTCCAGGACTTCTTCTGAAACTAAGCCTTGGTGGACTTGGTACACTTAGGATTATTGTCCTGTTAGAACGTCCAATGACACCCAAGCTTCAGATTCCTCACAGATGGCATGACATTTGCTCATAGTATTTCATGATAGTTGACTGAATTCATCTTACCCTCCACACAGTGCAGGTTTCCAGTGCTAGAGGAAGCAAAACAGCCCCAGAGCATCACAGAGCCACCGCCACGCTCCACTGTAGGCAGTGTGTTTTATTCAGTACATTCTTCATTTGTCCTCCTCCAGACATGACACTGAGCCATAGGCCCAAAAAGTTCAATTTTTGTTTCATTTTTCCACAGAACAGAATCTTAAAACTTCTGTGGCTTATTTACATGTTTTGAGCATATTGAAGCCGACTTTTGGGTCAGTAGTGGTGTACATCTTGGTGTCCGGGCATGGAGCCCTTCAGTGTTTAGTATGCGCCTTACTGTGCAAACTGAAACTTCAGTGCCTGCTGCCACCAAGTCTTGCTGTAGGTCTTTTGTAGTCACTGGAGTGTTTTTGACCAGATGCCTCCTCAGGAATCTGGTGGCAGCCATTGATAGCTTCCTCTTTCTCCCACGTCCAGGTAGTGTAGCCACTATTCCCTTTAGGGATGCACCGATTGTGAAATTCTGGGCCAATACCGATGTTTAAAATAACAACTTGGCCGATGGCCGATGCTGATGCATTGCATCTTTGTTACATGTATTGCAAACTGCATTACGTGGATCTTTCTCGAAGCGTCCCAGAAGCGTCTCTACACTCGGCTACACGTTGAATACGCGTCTGTTCTATTTTTGACCCTTGACACGAGCAGCACGCGTCAATCTATACAGAGCACCTCAAGCGGGCAGAAGCCAGACACAGAAAAAGCATAGAGAATCCGGTGGATTTTCAAAATAAAATACCGTGCAAACTGCTGGTCGTAAAAACAGACAAAAGTGAAACTAATTAACTATGTAGCATATTTACACATGTAGAAGCATATTTAGAAGAACATACACTGGGAAAATGGCCAAAATGCTGTGCGTACGCAACGTGCCAGAGATGTGTGCAGTGGGGTTTCGGAGCCTCCAAAAAAAAAGGAAAAAAGAAAGGTTTCTCCTCAGCACAGCGTTCATGCGACATGTAAATCAACATATAATCATCGGCCACTGCCATCGGTGAATGTCATCTTTATTTGCAGATGGCCGATGCATCGGTGCATCCCTAATTCCCTTTCATTTTGATGCTTCAAACTGTATCTCTATGAATATTCAATGCATTTTCTATCTTTTTGTATCATTTTCCTTGTTTATGCAAGGCAATGATCTCATCTCTCTAACTTTTTGGACAATTCTCTGGATTTAGCCATATTTCTAACATGTAATCAAACATCACCATCAATAAACCCCAGTCCAGGTATTTGATGTGTTGTATCTCAAGTACAACTGATTCAACTAATAAAGCCCTTGTTTTTTTACATCAGATGTGCTTGAGACAACACCTGATTTTCAAATGTGTGCTCTTATGAGGGATTCTATTCTGGGGGTTGAATAATTTTGAGACTGCCGTAGTCATTAAAAGTAAATGGTAAATGGACTGTACTTATATAGCACCTTTCTAGTCTTCCGACCACTCAAAGCGCTTTACAGTACGTATCTCATTCACCCATTCACACACATTCATACATGGGGTTCAGTATCTTGCCCAAGGACACTTCGACATGCAGACTGGAGGGGATCGAACCACCGATCTTCTGATTAATGGACGACCCGCTCTACCTCCAAGCCACAGTAGCATTTTGTTTAATGTGGATAAATGTTCTTGTGTCATTTATGTATTGCACAAAGAAAGAAAAAAATTATATTTTACCAATAAACTTAATTTGCAATGGGGGTTGAATAATTTTGATTGCAACGGTATACCATCAATTCACAACCTCTTTTTATCTAACAGTTTTTTTTCTTTAATCCATATTAGTTGATCTTGAATCTTTAAAAACAACATTTGCAGTAACTAAACGGTTTGATCTCCGATATGCTGCACATGAAATACACACCTGTAGTAACGAGGCGGTCTAAAAGATCTATAAAATACAGAAATATTAGATAAACTTCCATCAAAATACATCTGGCAAAAAAAGAGCCACGGGTAGGTTCAAAACTACCTCTTCCTTAAAAACAGTAGGTTTTAAAGATCTGGCAGGCCAAGACCACCTTTTGTGTTTTGGACAACACAGCTAGAGATATTAATGCATTGGATTGAGAATGACTTTAGATTTTTGTTCAAGTTTGTGTGATGGTGGCTTAGAAGATGGGTTGACCTGGTTATATGTGAGATAACAGTAACTATACATGTCGATTTACCTTTAAATTCACGGTATTCTATATTGGGGAGGATACCAAGAGGTTTTTTATATATATATATATCTTAAGGGTAATAGAGTTGTTTGCAAATTTCGCCTGGAAAATGTCCCTACAGAACAATAGAATAGGAAACTGAGACAGGTGTACATAATGGAATAAATGACAACTGAAAATTACAAATTATATTTTTGTGCGTAGACGGACACCTGTAATTGTATTTTGCTCAAAAGAAGAATGATTTAAAGACATTATCTTTCCACTCTTCCTTTTACTCTTTATTTTTATTAATCAATTAAAATACTTGGAAGAGCTTTGTTGTCAAGGAACGTCTTAGATGGTATCTGATCCATGTATTACCTATATAGGAATATTAAATAATATCTTAAATGATGATGAAAATCAATAATTTGTAATATGTTAAACAGCTATTAGCTATGTTAAACAATTTACATATCTAATTGAATACTGTAAAGTTTTTACATTGTTATTAAATCAGGATTTCTGTAAATAACGGATTGTTAAATAATGCAACAAGTGACCATGATGCATTATAAGCATACACTAGGTCGCCAGAGGTTAGATTTTTCTTAAACAACCCAACAACCCTTTCAAACCCAATACAATCTGCTCTAACCTAGCTGCTGTTCAGTGCTCAATGCTTTTTTTGGCAAATGTATGTCTGGCTAACTGCCTCGTCTTTGTTAAAGAGCAGTACACAGCCACTTTCCTAGCTTTTCTGTGGGATCTTTTGGCAGCAATGTCCAAAAGGGGCTATCCATATCTTAAACTCTGACCCATAGCACTTATGTGTAATGTGAAGACAACTCAACTGAAATAATGGCATGTCTGCTACTTGCTTCTCTAAAATATAAAACATATTTTGCTTTGTTTACAGTTTTTGTTTGCCACATAATTCAATGTTATTTAATAGGTTGAATGAGGGGTGGTGGTACTGTATTTACTGATAAATATTGTATTGGCCTAAACAAATGTAGTGTGCAGTGTAACTGGTAACCTTATATTATTTGAAATGATGAACACCCATGGGCTTTTTGGCTTCCACTCAGGTGTATGGAGGCCCAGACCTGTCGGCTCCTCAGCTGGCTAAGCTCTGCAGCACCACATCAAGCCCAATGCATGTCTCCAGCACTGGTAACTTGCTGACCGTCCGCTTCAAGTCTGATGCCTACGTCAGTGGTCGAGGTTTCAATGCAAGTTGGGCTGAAGTCCAGGGAGGTGGGTGGACAACACCAATCCAATCCAAAACATTTTAGGTTGTTGTGTAAAACATGAGTCAAAACCATATGCAATATTTTGCAAATCCTTTTTGCCCTATATTCAATTGAATAAAGTACAAAAACAACTTATGAACTTTACCATACCTATTTAAAGTGATAATCATAATGGAGCTAATTACATAATAATAATAATAATACAAACAATAACTGACTAATAAATAATACTATATTCCATTCCATTATCTTCCACTTATCCGGGGTCGGGTTACGGTGGCAGCAGGTTTAGCAAGGACTCCAGACGTCCTTCTCCCCAGCAACACATTCCAGCTAGATAATAATACTAGATAATAGTAATAAGCAGTAAATAAGTAAGTAAGAAAAATATTTGTTAAGTCCCCATAAGGTCAAAGTGTTTTTCATAACATATGACTAGTGCTTTATGTCACCTATACACCAGTATCTGACAATGAGACTTTGTCATTTCCTGAAACTATAAAAAAGTTGTTGATGACTCATCCTGCACTGAGGTGTATACCAATTTTAATTCCAGCGAAAAATATTCTTGCTCATGACGCTGTCAGAGCAAAATTATTCCTATTTATTCCAAAATTATTCAGTGATTCTGCTACATGCCTGTACTAGAGAAAGATGTACAATGGCATGTCATGACAAGAACTGTGAATGTTACATTACAGCTTTAACCGGTCATGAGCATGCCACCGTGTTAGCTTACGTGTCAGTCTCTTGATTGTTATGGTTTCGAGGTCTAACATAGCTTAAAGTTAACTTGTCTTTTATTTATTGATTGATTTATTTATTGTAGGTTTTGTAGTCACTGATGAAGTTTTTTTTTTTTTTTTTTTTAAGCTGCAGACTGTGCATACACCCGTTTTCGTCATACTATCATTATCAACATAATTCTTGAATCCAGATTTTATTATTTTTGGACTAGTGTTATTCAATTCTCGACTCATGAAGTCAAACTCAAGTTGAGTCTTCTATCAGTGTTAGGCAAGTGTCAAGTCTTCAAATTTATAACTTAAGCCTGACTTGAGTCAAGTCTTGTAACAGGACAGTGTAAATTTCTAAATAAAATATAATATTCATAATATTAATAATAAGAGTAAGCTGGTGAAACTGTCAGGGGAGGAGAACCAGCTACACGACTCTGAACGTTAACAAGACATTCGGGTGGAAAGTAGGAGGAACCTGTGTATAAGTATATAGTACACCCTCATCACCATTACTACAACATATATACAGTACACATAGAAAGAATACATCAGAGATGTGCTGTGCAGTTTTCCACCAGCACTCTCGGTAACCTTAAATCAACTGTCCTCCTTCCTGCAGGCTGTGGAGGCCCAGTCACAGCACCATCAGGGGAGATCCATTCTCCTTTGTATCCCAGCAGCTATCCAAACAACGTGGATTGTTCCTGGGTTATCAGTGTGGACTCCAACCACCGTGTTTTCTTCAACTTCTCTGACCTGGATATTGAGAATCATAGCAACTGCTCCTGGGACTATGTGGCTGTAAGTGACTAATTTAGGAACATTTCATTTGTAGTTCAAGAGTATTGTGACAAAGCAATTTTTTGTTGCTGACCTATTAGAGCTTTCAGGCTTTATTTTTATGTGTTTTACATTGCATTGGTATATGAAGCCAAATCAGGGCCAAATGTCTTGATCATTTGAAAGAAAAAAATTGTAACTGAAAAACGAAAATTTCCAGCTTCCACTTCCACTACGTATTTTCCTTTATTTATGTGACCCATAATTAAAATATCCAGGATAATTACCAGACTATTTAAACACTGAGCGCTGGCATCAGCAGGTTGTTCTGGTGGAGTAGATGCCATTGTTACATGACACTGTGCTGTGTTCATGTGGTCATGTTGATATGGGAAAAACTATAACTATTACTACTACTAACACCCTCTGCTTGCGAGACTGATAGGACATTATTTAATTCTAGAATTCTAGAATTTAATCAAATTAAAGGTACAATATATGTGATATTTACTGTATTAAATCATAAAATGAATATGCTGTGTCATCAGAGATTCAGGAAACATGCTCTACTGAAATACAAGCTTCTTGATAAATTACTATAGTCAGTATGTTTCGTGTTTTAGAATTGACGAACCAGTCCGTGTGTTTGTGTTTTGTTCCGTGTGTTTTGATCCGGTCTGATAACTACACAGCTCATGTCGAAGCTCCGGGTTGCCAGATATGAAACGTACTACAGCTATGGAAGCAAATAAAGTGAATCAACAAAGTGAATGTTAGATTGTGTGTTCTGAAAAAACTCCATGAGCAGAAACGTGGTAAAACACAGTAAATATTGGACGTTATTTAAAAGATAAAGACCCTTTAAAGCCCAAAAGGACCCCGAGCACCTGTTGTTTTTTTTTGTTTGTTTTTTTCTCAGTGGGTTTCCTCTGTAAATGAAAAAATCTCCACCATCATCATTCCTGTCTTCTCATGGACACTGTAAGATTCAGTCCAGTAAATGGTTCATGCAAAAAAAAGTATTGTATGCTATATTATATGTTATAATATATAATGTTTATTTAAGATTCTGTGGCAGCAACTCACAGAAAAAAAAAAAAAAAAAAGCTTTTATGAATACACTGATGGCATTGGCTGCCATGCAAGGTGCCAACTGCTCATCAGTTTGAGGAGCTAACCATTCATACATTCGTACATTCATACATCTGTTTACAGCCTAATTTAATTGCACACAGTCCTTTATCCCCATTTGTAGTTTTAACATTTTTAATCTTTCTCATATTTTTATAAAACATTTTTATTTCTACGGTCATTTATATATTTTTAATATAGTTTCTATTTGTATAGATGTTTAGCATGGGTTCACTTCTTAACACAGTTATATATTTATTCTCCATGCAAGTGCTTAATTCCTCTGCACATTTTTTTTTACTTTTAGAGTTTAACTCCTCTGCACATTTTAATTCCTCTGTACATATTTAAATTTAGATTTATCTCAGGTTAATTTTAATGTATAGTTACTGTGTTATAAGTTAATTCTAATGTATGTTCAGTGTATGTTTGCATGCTGCTACTGGATGCTTGAATTTCCTTTGGGATCAATAAAGTATCTATCTATCTATACGTATTCACACACTGATGGCACGACTCAAGGACTATTGGGCAAGATACTGAACTTGATTGAACCGCTGATTATCTGATTAGTGGACGACCTGCTCTACCTCCTGAGCCACAGCCGCCCTTTATAGATACATGACTAAGCTGTAAATAAGAAAAACAAACATTTGTCTTAGTAATATTTGGCTGTGACTCAGCAGTCTCATCCATTTTGACTGATTGGCTGGTGGTTTTATCCCAGGCTCCTGTTCACTTGTTGAAATGTCCCTTAGCAAGACACTGAACCCTGATTGCTCCTGATTGGCCAGCATCTTGCATGGTAATTCCACTGCCTTAAGTGTGTGAGTGTGTGTGTGTTAACCAGTGACCATAAAGGCACACAAGATGCAGTGTGCCTTTATAAATGCAAACCATATGTATGTCCCTTTATAGATCTATGATGGTCCAACCATATCTTCCCCTCTGCTTGCCCATGTGTGTGGCACCAGTCTTCCACCCTCCATCACCTCCACCCAGAACACAATCTACGTTCGCTTTAGGTCTGACTCCAGTCGCAGTCACCGCGGATTCAGTGCTCACTTCTCTGCAGGTAGGTTTCCTTTAAACTCTGTTTACTAGAACATGAGGTAATATTAAGTCTAAATATTAAGTCTGTTCATTCTTTTTACTCACTTGTGCTATGCCAAAAGTTTTATTTTTGTCTCTGACTATTGCAATATTAATGTAATGGTGCACAAAATATGCAAGTGATCTCAGACGAGGTGTACGGATTTGTTCTATGTTCAACAAAAACACAAAGTAAGTAACTGTAAGGCATAATGCATCAATTGAATGGGTACTAGGGGTGTAATGATACATGTATTTGTATTGAACCGTTTCGGTACAGGACGTTCGGTTCGGTACAGGGCCGTGCACGGGTGAGTTCCCGGAACGGAAGTTGCGTGTTTATTTTCCGCCAGCAACTACACGTGCAGCCCGTGTGCGTCGTGGCTACCGCTAGCGATAAACCGGAGCTTCAAATGGTAAATGGACTGTACTTATATAGCGCCTTTCTAGTCTTCCGACCACTCAAAGTGCTTTTACAGTACGTATCTCATTCACCCATTCACACACATTCATACACTGATGGCATTGGCTGCCATGCAAGGTGCCAACTGCTCATCAGTTTGAGGAGCTAACCATTCATACACATTCACACACCGATGGCACAGCCTTCAGGAGCAATTTGGGGTTCAGTATCTTGCCCAAGGACACTTCGACATGCAGACTGGAGGGGATCGAACCGGGGGATCGTACCGCCGATCTTCACAGCCGCCCCTTCAAGACTCTCCCCCTGTCGCTAAAGTCTCCTGCTTGGGAATACTTCGGCTTCCTGGTCAAATATTGCAACAGAGAAAGACAAGTGGATAAAACAAGGGCAGTGTGCCGACACTATTCAGCTGAGATCGGGTACATTTCTGGCAACATGACAAACATGCTAACTCACCTGAAACGACACCACCCGAGTGTGAATATGTTAGTGCTGCACTTTACTTGTTGAAAAGTTTTGTTAAAAGCTGTTAACAAGCTGTAAGGAATTTTTATAATATTTTATATATTTTTTGTTTATTTGAGAATATTTTATTTATTGGAAAGCTTATTTTATATATATTTTGTTTATTTGAGAATATTTTATTTAACTTATTACCGGGCAGCACTTTGCAATAGTATCCTATTTTTTATTTGATTTTCATATTTTGTGTAATGTTACAATGAATTGTTGGTTTATAAACACGCAAATAAACAACAAGCAAATTTAGGTTTTGCACTTTGTTCCCATACTGTATTGAAAATGAACTGAACCGTGACCTCAAAACCAAGGTACGTATCAAACCGTGATTTTTGTGTATCGTTACATCCCTAATGGGTACAGATATGAATTTGGCCCGACACTTTCTGTTCATGTATTTAAAGTCTGTGTAAAGGCAATTCTGAGATTTCTTTCAAAATACATTAAATATGTTGAAAAATAGTTGCTGAAAACATGTGAAAAGACTTTGAACGATATATTACTGAAATGTGGAGGTTAAAACAGTTTTTCACCAGTTTTCAGTCCAGGATTTTGTGGGCTAAAGTTTTATTTATTTTTACTCCATTTACTTTATAAAACTTTGAGAAGCTAATTTGTTTATTCATTTCAAGTTTCAGTTAAATGCTGTAAGCTTCCTGCATTTTTTTTCCTTTGCTGAAAGATAAGTTTTAAGCCAGTAATTTTAACAAATGGCATTCATGTCTCATTTGCACTTTCTACATGAATTCACATCATGTAAGTCTTTACATTTTGCACTAGTCAAGTCCCATTCCATGTCCCATTGTAGGAATTTTAACTAAAGCTCAATCTGCATATTCCGCTGGCTGAATGCCATTTCATTTATTTTTTTTTTTCTTATTTTCCAACAGCTTGTGGTGCAACTATCATAACAGACGATAATGGTGGAGCCATTGCATCACCACGTTACCCAGCACCATACCCACCCAACCAGAATTGTAGTTGGATCATCAAAGCACAGGAACCTTGTAAGTTGCATTAGTTAGCCTTCAGATTAGAAAACCTTGTTGTATACAAAGTGTTATACACAAAATGTATTGCACTTTTAACCTTTGACTTGTCTTTCTGTGGCCAGTCAACCATGTGACGCTGTCATTTACTGACTTTGAGTTAGAGATGGTCTTTTCCAACTGCTCCCATGATGCTGTGAAGATCTTGGATGGCGACAACTACCAGGCACCTTCCATAGGTGTGTGTGTGTGTGTGTGTGTGTGTGTGTGTGTGTGTGTTGTTACTACTTTCACTAAGGCACATTGTGTTAAAAATGATTAGGCAAGCTATAAACTGTCAATGATACAATGTGTGATGACATTACAGAACTGAATTTGGTTCACTGTAACAAGTCAATTGTTGAATTAGTGAAATAATGTGTAACTTTAAATTCTAATTAAAATATAATGTAAAATTTTGTCAGGGCGCTACTGTGGCACTGAAATTCCTCACCCAGTGACATCATACAGTAACTCTTTGGTGGTCAACTTCATCTCCGACCACTCCGTCTCCAGAAAAGGGTTCAGAGCCACCTACTCAGCATCTACCTCTAGTAAGACATACCAGAATGTACTGCTCACTGTTCTAGCTTGACACACTTAGAACTGATCACTGCAAACAAAACAAAATTAAGCAAAATTTCATGCATACACACTGATACTTACTGAAGACTCACTCTAACCCCTTCTGCTCAGGTTGTGGAGGGGATCTGGTGATGGAGAGAGGTGCATTCAACAGTCCTAACTACCCAGGTGCTTATCCACCTAATGTGGAGTGTGTGTGGACCATCAGAAGCTCACCAGGAAACCGTCTTCAGCTCTCATTTATGTAAGTCAATGAGTATGAGCTTGAAGGTTCATTTTTAACCTTGGAAACATATCTGTGATGAAATATTTTAAACTTAAAGTTTACTTAGTTAGCTTCTTTTTGGAGCTTTTGGCAGTATCCCATAACCTTCTTCAGCAGACGTACGTCTCCTGAGCCACAGTTCCCAACAATGGCCTACAGATAGGTCAAATAGGTCTGTGTAAAGCATCTGGTGCAGTCAGGTTAGAAATGGTTTTCTTTTTTTTCTTTTTTTTAAATTAATTAATTCATTTTTATTTTGTCTTTATTTAGAATCACATATTATCACTTTTTTTTTTTTTTTTTTTTTAATAAAACATACCACTTTTCCCAAATTTCCTCAAATTTAGTTTTCTGTAGTCTCACAGAAAAGATGATTCTTTCCATCACAACGATTTCATAAATAATATACCAGTCCTCTATAGATGGGCTGTTTGGGTTCAGACGTTTCTTGCATTAATTGCTTTTCCAGCTGCTACACTCAGTAAACCAAACAGGTATTTTGTTTTAATATTAGCAGATGTAGAAACCCAAAAAGTAGTTCATTCCAATTAAAAGGAACTTTCATCCCAAATATCACTAATTCTGTGTAGATGTCATGCCAGAGAGCATTTACAATTGGGCAGGCCCAAAACAAGTGATAATGGTTCGCTTCCGGTGGCCACATTTTCTCCAGCAACTCGAGGAACCTGAGTGATGAGACTGCTGAGACTCTTCCAGCTAAACACTCTCCAAGAGGTTGAGCTTGATATCTTCCATTGAAATTCACAATATTTTGTCCAGATTTCCTCTGTAATACAGCTGTTAGTTTCCGTTTCCCATTTTTGTTTAATGTAGGTGCTACTAGTTGTCTTAACTCCTTGGAGTGCCTTATAGAGTCTTGAGATTATTATAAATATGATGATGTACCTGAAGAAATCTAAAGAAGTTGCTACTGTTTAAACCATGTAGTCTCTTCAAAGCCCCAAAGCTGGTCACTGACCCCTGACTGAAAAAGGTGCAATATGAAGAGAGACCTTGTTTACCCCATCTCTTATAGCTAATATCTAATTTATTTGGAATAAAGTCTGTGTCATGTGAACACCATCCCAGGATCTTTAGTAAAGTAGGCCACTTTTTTTTTTTTTGGATAAATTTTGTTATGATTTGGCGCTATATAAATAAAATGGAATTGAACTTTTACCAGTTAGCAAAGTTTTCAGACTCAAATTAATCCATTAATACTTGTTTCCATTACGTTTCTAATCAATCTTTTATCTCCTTATCTTGCCTGAATAGGAATTTCCCCTGAGATTCTTTCTTCAATTTCTTTCCATCTCACCTGGTAATCAGAGTTGCACCAAGCATGGGAGTGCAAGTCCTCCCCTATCCTTCACTAATTGGAGGATTTGAAATTTTATCCTTGGTTTTCTCCCCTGCCAAATAAATCTCAATAGTAACTCCCATTCATTAAACTGTTTTATCACTTATTTCAACTGGAAGAGTCTGAAACAGTATTCTAGTTAAGATGTTTATTTTTACTGATTCAGTGTGTGACTCAAAACTCAAAATTGGAATTAAATTCCACCTCTTTATATCCACCTCTTTATATCCATATTATATAGGGTCCTTTATTTTAAAAAAAAAGTGCTTTCTGCTTGTTGCTTTTTTAATCTGTAAGCCAATAATTTAGCCTGTATTTTCTGATTAAGTTGGTTGAAATTTAAATCATACAACTTTGTTGAATCTTTACACCTAAATATCTCATGTGTTGTAATAATATAATTCTCACAATGGGTATATGTTCTGTGTTACACTGCCATCTAGTGGTGCGGCTGTATGTTCGTCTGACTTCCGGTTTTTCGTTCTGAATAAAACACGTGAAACTCAACAGGTTATGGGCCCAGAACATCGCTAAAAAGGCTTTTTACACGGACTTTGTGTGGAATATAAAACAGTGTTGTGGGTATTCACAATGGAGGATAAACTGTTTATTGAGAAGCTAAGCGGACCAGAGAACTGGGCAACGTGGAAATTTCAAATGGAACATTTGATGAAAGCAAAAGGACTATGGGGCATGGTGATGGAAACAGACAACTTAGCAGCTGGTGCAAATGCACAAGTGCAAGCAGAATTCGAAAAACGGAAGGAAAAGGCATTTTCCGTTTTGGTGCTGAATGTAAGTACATCCCAGCTGTACCTGATAACAAGCTGTAAGACCCCAAAAGAAGCGTGGGACACGCTGAAAGGACATTTTGAAAGAGATACTCTTGCAAATAAGCTGTTCCTAAAGAAGAAATATTTCAGATGTGAAATGAAGGAAGGAGAAACCATAACTGAACATTTAAAACGAATGAAGGAACTGACTGATCAGCTAGGAGCAATAGGTGCTGTGATTGAAGAGGAGGACCAGATCGTGACACTGCTGGGTAGCCTGCCACAAAGCTATGCTACAATTGTTACTGCCCTAGAGACTAAAATGGATGATTTGTCACTGCAGTTTGTTCAGCAGGCATTAATAAATGAAGAGCAAAAGCAAGTGCATGCTGATGGTAATAATGGTGGTACTATAACCAGTGGTGCATCAGCTATGTCAACACAGTTTCGTGGGGAAATGCAGGCTAACTCCAAGGCAGTGGGAGCTGACAGATCAAGCTGGAGATGTTATAAGTGTGGGAAAGAAGGACATATAAAGCGTGACTGTCCAAGTTGGAAAAAGAAAAAGAAAACCCACAAGGCCAAGAGCATGATGTGTGAAGATGAAGAAGACTCGTCTGAAAGTGCCTTTGTCGCTAATGAGGCAAACCAGAACGACATGCAGCAACAGGTCCAGTGGCTGGTCGACTCTGGAGCGTCAAAGCACATGACGTGTCATAAAGAAATTCTTCAAGACTATCAGCAATTTCCAAAACCACAGTCAGTGAAACTTGGTGACGGCAGGGTGGTTGACGCCCTAGGACTTGGTAATGTGAAACTGAGAATGACATTCAAAGTCAGTGATGGAAAAAATGTCACAATGTATGATGTGCTGTATGTTCCCAAGTTATCCGGAAATCTCTTCTCAGTGGGAGCTGCTGTCAGAAAAGGAAATACGGTGCAGTTCAAGAAGTCTCACTGCTACATCCGTGGTAAAGATGGAGATCTTAAAGGAAAAGGGACACAAAGAGCTGATGGGCTGTATCAGCTGGATGTCGAGGGAAGTTCAAGCGTCTGTCACGATGCATCAAGTGCATCAGTAGCAGTCAGCCTGTGGCATCAGCGACTGGGACACACCACCAAATTGAAGGAACTCAAAAATCTGGTAAATGGAGTGGACTTTTCTGCAGAAGAAGAAGTTTCCTTCTGTGAAGCGTGTGTGGAGGGCAAGCTCTCCAGAAAGCCTTACAAGCCAGTGGGAGAAATACGCTCTAAACGCAAGTTGCAGCTGATCCATAGTGATGTCTGTGGTCCCATGCAGACTGAATCCATAGGTGGATCAAAGTACTTTGTGACTTTTATTGATGACTACTCTCGATGCTGCAAGGTATACTTTATGACACAGAAAAGTGAAGTTCTGAGCAAATTCAAGGAATTTGAGAAAACATTCTCCAATGAGTGCGGTGAGAAAGTTACAAGACTAAGAACAGATAATGGTGGAGAATACACATCCAGGGGAGTTTCAGGAGTACTTAAAGGTTCAAGGTATCCACCATGAGATGACTGTACCTCATTCACCACAGCAAAATGGTGTGGCAGAAAGGAAAAATAGGACATTGATAGAAGCAGCTAGAAGTATGCTCTCCCATGCTAAACTATCAAACATGTACTGGGCGGAAGCTGTAGCAACTGCAGCTTACATACAGAACAGGCTGCCCACATCTGTTCTGAAGCAAGAGACACCCTACCAGAGGTGGAGTGAAAAGAAACCTGACATGAGTCACATGAAGGTGTTTGGTTGTGTAGCCTATGCATATGTGCCAGACACAGAAAGAAGAAAACTGGACAAGAAAGCTGTGAAGCTGCGTTTCATGGGCTATGCAAATAATGCCAAGGGCTACCGCTTGCTGCATGAAGAAAAAAGGAGGATTCTAATTCGCCGGGATGTCATCTTCAATGAATCAGACTTTGGATGGAAACAGGAAGGTGAAATTTCTTGTTCAGAGAATGAAGTTGTCTTGAATACAGATGAGAGGGGAACACCGGTTGACAAGGTCACTGTCGATGAAGCTGCTAGAGAGGGCAGCAGAATCAGAAAGCCTCCAAAGAGATATGGATATGAAGAGTTTGCTGACATGGTGACTGTTGAACATTATGCCAATGTTTGTCATGTCACAGAACCAAGCACACTGAAAGAAGCAATGATGAGCCCTGAAGCAAAGGAATGGCAGGAAGCGGCTGACCTGGAATATGAGTCGCTGCTGGAAAATGAGACTTGGGACTTAGTAGATTTACCAAGAGATCGACAGGCCATAGGATCAAGATGGGTGTTCAAAGTCAAGCATCATAGTGATGGAAAAGTGGAAAGATACAAGTGCAGACTTGTCGCCAAGGGGTACTCACAGAAGTATGGTGCTGACTATGATGAGACTTTTTCACCTGTGGTACGATTCAGCTCAATTCGTACATTGCTCTCCTTCGCCGTTCAGAATAATCTACATGTGCATCAAATGGATGTAGTAACTGCATTCCTAAATGGACACCTGGAAGAGGAAATCTACATGGAGCAACCAGAGGGGTACATCAAACCAGGTCAGGAACACTTAGTGTGCAAACTGAAGAAGTCCATATATGGGCTGAAGCAGTCCCCTCGCTGCTGGAGCAAGACTTTCACACAGTTCATGAAGGACATCGGTTTTAAACAGAGCACATCAGACCCGTGTGTGTTTGTGAGATCTCAAGCATGAAGAAACTGAAACTTGCTCTCAAGAACCACTATAAGATGAAGGACATGGGTGAGCTGTCCTATATCCTGGGCATCTCTGTTGTCCAAGACAGTGCAATGAAATGTGTGTTTCTTCATCAGAGGCATTACATTGAAGCTATTCTTCAGAAATATGGAATGGATAATGCCAATCCTGTTGCAACCCCATCTGATGCAAATGTGAAGTTAAAAAAGGATGATGGTGTCAGTAAGCCTGTGAACCCAAGTACTTACCAGTCTATGGTGGGTAGTCTGCTGTATGCTGCGATGGCCACGCGACCAGACATAGCACAAGCAGTGAGTGTTGTGTCAAAGTTCAATGCAAATCCAAACACTGCACACCTGACGGCTGTGAAGAGAATTCTTTGATACCTGAAGGGTACATTGAACCTTGCCCTAAAGTATGAGCGGTCAGATTCTGGAACTTTGATCGGGTTCTCAGATGCTGACTGGGCTGGTGACCAAGATGACCGCCGCTCAACCACAGGTAATGTGTTTTTGCTGGGTGGAGGACCAGTGAGTTGGCTCAGCAAGAAACAAGCAACAGTTGCATTGTCAACAGCAGAAGCCGAGTATGTTGCACTGAGCCAAGCAGCACAGGAATGTATCTGGCTTGAACGACTGCTGAATGATCTTGGGCTGGATGCTACGCCTGTCGTGATCCTGGAGGACAACCAAGGAGCCATTGCAATCGCAAAGAATCCAGTTGATCATTCAAGGACGAAGCACATAGACATTCGCTACCATTACATCCGTGAATGTGTGCAGAATGGGCAAATACAACTACAATATTGCCCAACAAATGACATGAAGGCAGATATCTTGACCAAGCCACTAACAAGGCAAAGGTTTGAGTATCTCAGGAGTGAGATTGGGCTTTGCACTGTTTAAGTTAGTTTGGTAGGCCCACTGTTTGATGTTGAACATGTTAAGAAAGGTGTAAGCAAGGTAAAAAGGAGCAAAGATAGATCTTGCTAGTTTAAGTGTTGATAGGATCTGTTGTTTTTGACATTATTTGTCTAGCTGATTATTGCTCTTAAGTAATGTTGGCCTAACTTGGTGTAAAGAAGCCTTATTGCCATTGTAAAATTAAGTGGGAGTGTTGTAATAATATAATTCTCACAATGGGTATATGTTCTGTGTTACACTGCCATCTAGTGGTGCGGCTGTATGTTCGTCTGACTTCCGGTTTTTCGTTCTGAATAAAACACGTGAAACTCAACATCATGTACTCTAAGTCCCAATTTAGTTGAAAAATTGAGTTTATATTCTGGCTAGGCCTATAATTAAAACTAAGTATTGGGTCTTTTGAATATTCACTTTGTATCCTGAGACTGCGCCAAAGACATCTAAGAAAGACATTAGTTCCCATGAAGTTTCAGGGTGTGACAAATAGATTAAAATGTCGTCCTCGAACAGAGAAATTTTATGTTCTCGTGCTAACATGTTTATACCTGTAATATTATTGTCTTGGTTAATCCCTAGGATTACCCTCTGGGGAGGATATTTTCAAGTCTTTTTTCTAAAATATGGGTGAAGATCTTATACTGTAGTCCTGGTTCGGTACGCTTATCAGCCGATAGCTCCCACATTCAAGCCATCCTTACCTTCTTTTGGTATCAAAGAAATCACTACCTCTCTCCAGGAAGGTGGAGTTATGCCAGTCTTGAGTATATGATTATATGTGATTCTCATATTAGGAATCAAAAGGTCTTTCATTTCCTTATACCACTCAGATGGATATCCATCTGGACCTGCTGCCTCATTAGCTTTTAAGTTCAATATTGCTTTTTTAATTTCTTCATCTGTGATTTCCTTGATTAGAGTCCTGTTTTGATCATCCTTTACTTTTGGCTTTCAGCAACTTTATCAGGTTGAAGAAGGCATCCAACCTTGTTTCATCTATTTTAAGATTCAAGATTCAAGATTCAAGATCTCTTTATTGTCATTTCACATCACTGTAAAACGAAATTACGAGCAAAGACTCACAGAAACACCACAGAATAAATTAAATAAGAAGATAAATTAATAAATAAAGAAGTCTGATAAATCTGTTTTCAGAGTTAGTGGGTTTGGTTTGATAAATCTAAGTTCAGTCGTCTGATGGCAGTGGGGTAGAAGGAATTTGGAATCTCACAGTCGTAGTCCGTAGACTGCGGTACCTCCTGCCAGAGGGGAGAAGGGAGAAGCTGAGAGTATAGATTTTTATAGAAAGTTTCAAATGATTGATGTATTTCCTTTATTTTACAATGTATAGAATTTGTTGTAGGGTCTTTTATTTTAAAGATTGTGCTTTCTGCTTGTTGCTTTTTTAATCTGTAAGCCAATCATTTTATTTTATATTAGAATTCAATTTCCCTCCTGCTTCATAACGTCTTTGTTTCAATGACTTAATGTCATTTGAGTATAATTCAATGAGTTCATTATTTTTCCAATCATCAGTTGTTGTTTTTGTACCTTGATTAAGTGTCCTTTTAATATATGTCTTCTAATTGGTTTAATTCTGCTTGTAATTTATCCATTTTTTTCCCTCCTCTGTTTTTTTAAGATTAGAACAATATCCAATAATTTACCCCTCAGCACAGCTTTATAGGCATCCCAAAGAATTGGTGGGGACACTTCCCCTTTGTCATTTTCTTCAATATAGTCTTTTATGTCCTTATTTACAGCCTAGTACTACATTTATTGAAACTGGTGTATGGTCCGACAGCTCCATGGTCTTGATATTGCAGTTCAACACTCTATGCAAATCTCTTTGGAACATAAAGAAATAGTCAAGCCTGGAATAAAGAGAGTGAGGGTGACAGAAAAAGGTGTAGTCTCTTATGGTCAGATTAATTTCTCTCCATATGTCTAAAAGTTATTTTCTCTCCTTTGAAGCAAGGTCTCGATGAGTCCAGAGCAGGTTGGAGTCTAACATTAAAGTCCACCACCACAAATGAGGATACCTTGGGCTTCAGAGATTAGTAATTAAAAAATGTGCTTATATAATTCCCAAACAGACCCTGGAGGGACATAAACATTCGAAAAAGTAAATAAAACACCCTGTAAATATCCCCAGATTAGTCAAATGTGTCTCTTGTAAGAGCAACTTCTACACCCTCCCTCTTCAGCTTCACCAAAACTTTATTCCTCTTGACTGAGTTTCCCAGGCCATTTACATTATATGTAATTCCTTTAATTGACTTAATACTTTGCACCATATACCACACAAAAAAAAGTCTCTTCCTCTTGTCCTGTTCAGCTTTAAAGCTGGTGCATGGTGAAAAAACTACCCTTCATATCCTTCATAACATTAAACCTCCGTTATATTCAGGGAAATTTGACTTACCAGTCCTATAACCTTCTCAACAACTATAAGCATTTCTGACATAGTGAAATTAGAAGGTTACTTATCCTAAGTCCCAGCACGGAAAGCCTGGAGCCAGTCCTTGAAGACTTGCATGAAGCTTGTATCCTTGCGGTTTCCAAGTCTTCCACCATATCGCCAAGTCAGCTGGTTGACTCGGTCTAAGAGTGACGTAGAGTTTTAAACACAGTCACCGGTATCCCCCTCTCTGCCATATCTGCTGTTGCCACCCGCCACCAGCTGTAGGTCACTTTGTCTTCCTTGTAAAACACCCTCAGTCTGGTTGGGAACGGAGTCTGAAATCTAACATTTCTCTCCTTCAGGGCGGCTTTCGCCTCTTTATATCCTCTTCGCTTTTTCAGCAACTCCGGGTCATAGTCTTGATCCAGGTGTACCCTTTTTCCTTGAAAGTCAAAGTCTTTCATCTGCCAGGCTCTTTCAGTATTTCCTCCTTCATTCTGTAGCTTGAAAACTTAACCACGATGGACTTCTGTGGCGCTTCGCTCGGAGGCCTCGGGGTGAGCGACCGGTGCATTCTCTTGATATGTAACACTGTGGTTGTCTACTATCACTCATCTTTACACTGCACCACACTCCTTTCTCTCCTTTTCTGCTGCTCCTCTCCCTCCTGTTCAGCACAATCATTTATGAGCGCTGCCATTTTGGAACCCAGCCCCTCCCTGCTTGGTTGCACAGTCATGCATGCAGTGGCGTATTACTTTACAAACCCCCCCCCCCCCCAAAAAAAACAGCTCATCATTCACTTAAAAGAGCGGCTCTTTGAACCGACTCGTTCACAACCGACACATCACTGCTTCAGACCCTTCATTAATAAATCCTCCACAAAAGAAATCATTGTAGTAATGAATCACTGCTCCTTCTTTTACCCCATGTAGTCTGATGTTATCACGTCTTGAACATCCTTCCAAATCGGTCAGTTTGGCCTCCATGTGCAATCGAAGTTTCACCAGTTGTGCTAAAACACCCTCCGTTGACTGGATCCGGGTCTGTGCCGTATTAATCCGCTTTTTGTTCATTTTGTTAATAATGCTGTTTGATTGCAGAATGGAGTCTCTCCTGAATTCGCGTAGCTCTTTTAGATTACACCTAAGTGTGCATCGTGGATTAGCTCTGAGTCCGTGTCCATGTTCACCATTTTGCTGCTAGCATGTAACAGCTGCCCGTCGTCTACTTCATCGAGGTCTTTACTTTGTGCATGTCTCTTATTGTCCTTTTTATGCATCTTGTTTACCCGTTATATCTACCTTTACTTAAGCGCGTTTCTACTGGAATTCGAGTTATATCTGGCAACTTTTCATTATTTTTGTCGGGGACCTGTGGCTCTATGTTGCCATCAAGTTGTCCGCCACACCAGAAGTCTAGGAGTGATTTTCATGTTAAGGCATATCACTTCCCATCCCATGTTTAGATGACAGTCAGAAAAATAACACCTATTGTTTTTAGTGTAAAATATCCCACACCAGCAGTATTTTACACATATTAACAAGAATTTTTTAAGCTACTGTATCCTGACTACTACTTCTGTGTGGTGCATCCGATGGATACAAAGCGGTCAGGAATGTTTCAATGCGAGGCATTTTCATGTGCAGCAGAAGAGTGTAGAGTGCATGTGCAGAGGAAGAAGAAAGAAAAGTGTTAAGAAAGAGGCCCATCATGCAAAGAAAGCAGCCACTCATAACCTTGGTTCAAGCTATAATACAGAAAATGATTACGACTGTTTTCCCTGTTAAAAGGGTTTTTTGTGGGCAAGTTTTTCCTCACTCGAACCGAGGGTCTAAGGACAGAGGGTGTCACTCCCTGTACAGATTGTAAAGCCCTCCGAGGCAAAATGTGTTTTGCGACTTTGGGCTATACAAATAAAATTTGATTTGATTTGATTTGACTGCAGCTATTTATTTTTTTGTTGTTGTTTGCTATTGTTGACTAATCTGATGATGATTTTTGTGATTTATTGTTGGACCACAATTTTCCAAAGATATATTCAGTTTACAATGATATAAAACACAGAGGAAATCAGCAAATCCTCAAAATTGAGAAGCTTAAATCAGAAAGTATTTGTTTTTGTTCAATCAAAACCTTCAATGGGAAGAAAACAGTTTTAAAAACTGTAGGCTGTCAGTTTAAGCTTTAGCTTTATTACCTTAGGATGAGGCTTTTATATCTACAGAGGGATCTACAGTTGCCCAGAAGGCACAAAACGAAATACTGGCTCTAGATAGGGTTGTTTTTTCGTTTTTAGTTTCTCTTCCATGTTTGAAATGGGAGGGTGAGATCAGTAGTATTTAGTTGGTTGCAATCTGCAACTTCACCAGTAGATGGCACTAAATTCTACACACTGGACCTTTAAGTAAACTTTAGAATTCAGAATATTGTCACAGATATGACAGTTAATGTTTGCTAAAGACATTTGTCATGTGTTTTTGATCAGTGAATGATGTTTTATTTGTTATAAGCATATTAAATATTTGCACTGAGGTGTTGGGTTACATACTCTTAAGGTTATTCTGAAAGACTAGTGTGCAATAAAGAATACAATTAGAAAAGGGTAAAAATATTAATAAAAAGAAAATATGTAAAAGATTTTTCACTCTTTGTTTCATTGCAGCCATTTGCTAAAATCAAAAAAGTTTTATTTTATTTCTCATTAATGTACACTCAGCACCCCATTTTGACAGAAAAAAACCAGAAATGTAGAAATTTTTGAAAGATTTATTAAAAAAGAAAAACTGAAATATCACATGGTCATAAGTATTCAGACCCTTTGCTGTGACACTCATATTTAACTCACATGCTGTCCATTTCTTCTGATCCTCCTTGAGATGGTTCTGCTCCTTCATTGGAGTCCAGCTGTGTTTATTTAAACTGATTGGACTTGATTAGGAAAGGCACACACCTGTCTATATAAGACCTTACAGCTCACAGTGCATGTCAGAGCAAATGAGAATCATGAGGTCGAAGCAACTGCCCAAGGAGCTCAGAGACAGAATTGTGGCAAGGCACAGATCTGGCCAAGGTTACAAAAGAATTTCTGCAGCACTCAAGGTTCCTAAGAGCACAATGGCCTCCATAATCCTTAAATGGAAGAAGTTTGGGACGACCAGAACTCTTCCTAGACCTGGCCTGGAGAAGAGCCTTGGTGAGAGAGGTAAAGAAGAACCCAAAAATCACTATGGCTGAGCTCCAGAGATGCAGTAGGGAGATGGGAGAAAGTTCCACAAAGTCAACTATCACTGCAGCCCTCCACCAGTCGGGGCTTTATGGCAGAGTGGAAGCCTCTCCTCAGTGCAAGACATATGAAAACCTGCATAGAGTTTGCCAAAAAACACATGAAGGACTCCCAGACTATGAGAAATAAGATTCTCTGGTCTGATGAGACCAAGACTGAAAACCAGGCACTGCTCATCACCTGCCCAATACAATCCCAACAGTGAAACATGGTGGTGGCAGCATCATGCTATGGGGGTGTTTTTCAGCTGCAGGGACAGGACGACTGGTTGCAATTGAAGGAAAGATGAATGCGGCCAAGTACAGAGATATCCTGGAAGAAAACCTCTTCCAGAGTGCTCAGGACCTCAGACTGGGCCGAAGGTTCACCTTCCAACAAGACAATGACCCTAAGCACACAGCTAAAATAACGAAGGAGTGGCTTCAGAACAACTCTGTGACCATTCTTGACTGGCCCAGCCAGAGCCCTGACCTAAACCCAATTGAGCATCTCTGGAGAGACCTGAAAATGGCTGTCCACCAACGTTCACCATGTCAAAATGGGGTGCTGAGTGTACATTAATAAGAAATAAAATGAACTTTTTTGATTTTAGCAAATGGCTGCAACGAAACAGAGTGAAAAATTTAAAGGGCTCTGAATACTTTCCGTACCCACTGTATCTCTGCTATTTGTTATTATTCACAAATAGAGCCAACAAAATCCAATAGCTCTTTCTTTTATTAGATAACTCATTTGTAGGATATTTATGGGGTAATCTTACGGTTATTTTGAAAGCCAGTATTTGTTTTTGATGATTATATGGCTTTATATATTTTTTTTCTAAAATAAAAATATAAACCGGAACAGAAATTGTAAAAATAAACTAAGCTGGATAGCGAAGATTACCAACAAGCTGACAGTTGCACATTCCCTGTTTAATCACTTTATGGTTACATGTTTCACACTTAATCTATGGCTGATGATATTTAGAGATTGCTTAATTATTGAAAGTTAGTAACAGTATTGTTGTGTTTTGTTCAGTGTCTTTCACCTGCAGGGAGGCTCTGGTTGTCAAAATGATTACCTGGAAATCAGAGAGGGGAACTCCACTGGGCCTTTGGTTGGTTCTTTCTGTGGTAACTCACTCCCCTCCAACTACACCTCTGTAATTGGTCACATCCTGTGGATTAAGTTTGTCTCAGATGCATCAATTAGCGGAGCAGGATTCAGAGCCACCTTTGCACACTGTGAGTATTTATGTATACAGACAAATGGGCCATGCATGCAGGGTTAGATTTTACAGATGTACAGACAGTACTTACAATGCAGATTGTACAGACAGATAGATTGTAAGAATGCATTCAAATGGAGCTGTTGAGTTGGAGTGGAGGAGCCAACTTTGAATGTTGTGTTTACAAACCACAACTGACAAGTCCTACTCATTCTGCCTTTGAAATAAGAAAAAAAAAGGAAAATAGGGCTTTATTGATGCCTAAAAGGTAAAATCACAAGCTACCCAGCAGTATACAGTGCTTAACAAATTTATTGGACCACCACCCAATGTAAAGTTCATACCACAGCTGCCCATTATTAACAGTATTGGTAATTACCAAAATAATTTTTTTATGTTTCTGTAATGGTAAATACGCCAGTATGTAGTAGCTCTTTAACCAAAATGATATTTTTAATGCTAAAATATAATTATTATTGTTATCTATGAATTTTTAAATTGACTGTTTTACCAAAAAAAAATAGTAAAGCACGATATTATTTCTTGATTAAGATGTCAAATTATAATTATTTACTTGCATAGATGAATAGTGAGACAAAGCAAAGATTTTAGTGATCTCTGATTGGTGTAACCGGGTGTCATTACCGCTGACATGAATAACAATCTTACTGTATTTTTACGCTTATCCTTAGCCAGCAGTTTAAAATTTGACTCAATGTCGCTCACTCTGGGCCCTGGGATGCATTTGACTATGGTCGCCAGTGTTGCTAACTTCATGTTTTGAAAATTGGAACTGCAAATTACCAGAGTTGGTTTGCCAGTGGGTGTGTCGCTGAGCAAGGAATATTTGTTTGAAACATGGTGTAGTTGGTGGTAAACATAGGCAGCGCCAAGGAGGGGCTTGCCGGTGCTATAGCTCCCCCTAGTGGTGGTATAGCACCCCCCCCCATGAAATCCAATAAGAATTAAACTAAATTAATTATGTTACGAAATGTATTTCTTGATATTAACGCGAGGTCAGAGGTGAAATGTCAGGTGTCACGTATTTGCGTCGGCTACGTCATCATTGTGTGAATGATGTTTGGCTATAGCTATAGCTTGATTTATCGGCTGAAAAATGAAGCGTTTCCTCATCCTAAATAAAAGAATCCGGACTAGTTCGCCAAAAAGTGTCCTCAGGGGAGATAACGACAACATATCAGACCAGCCTCTCGACAACAACAGCTTTGTGGAGTCCGACGACACCGCGATATCAGCATCGGATGGCCCCCCTACTTCTCGTCCTCCTAGCTTGGAGGAACCAGTTACCGCGCCCGCGGTTACTGATGTGGAGAAAGATACCGTTATGGACTCGGGCGGCAACAGTACCTCAGAGTCGGATGGGGAGTCTACCGCGACCGCCTCAAGCGCTGGTCCCCACCCCGCACCCGGGGAGCTAACGGCCGGACCGCCGAGGCCTGTTAAGCATGTTATGCATTTGGTTTGCATTTTTTTTTAAACAATATTTTTAGTAATTTTTTCACTTTTACAAGTAAAGGACACAATATAGTTCACAGAAATAGAAAGCAAAACAAACAGGTAAACAAAACAAGACAAACAAATCAAAAAGAAACAAACAGAACACCAGCTCAGATCCATATAAATAATACTCTGGGTTACAGTAATAATGTACGGTATGAGCAGTCAAGAAAATCCCTGCAGCATGATATTAGAGACACCATGCTCTACATAGTTCAAATAGGGTTCCCACACTTTATAGAATTGGTCCGTTTTATACATATATACATGTAAGATACTCTAATGGCACTAGATCAAACACCACGCTTTGCCAGCCTTTAACAGTTGGTACTTCCACTGCAATAAAATATTCTTCGCTGCGTAAGTAACAATACAATACAACCTCTTATTATGTTTGGATGTTAAACGTCGGCTTGGGAGGCCCAGTATGAGAGACACAGGGTCCATCTCCAGTTCTAAGCCCAGTATCCTTTCTATTTCAGATAACACATTAGACCAATACATTTGCAGTTTCAAACATGACCAAAAACAATGAGTTAGGGTACCAATTTCTATCTTGCATTTAAGGCACATGGGTGAGAGAGTAGGATTGAAGTGATGCCTGCGGTTGGGAGATATATGCATTCTGTGTATAATCTTTAACTGTATTGCTATTTGGTTTGCATTTTGATATTTTTATCTCTCATGGTGGCACAATGCTTTTAACCATTATTTGATGGGCCCATATGGATGTGTTCCAATGTCCTGCAGTTGTGTTTTGAGATGGTGGCCTCATTAGGTTGATGCCTCATGCGGCGTGTTCTGGTTGTGCTTGGGCTAGATGAAGTAATGTTACATTATTAAAAAATACGATTTACTTTTTTCATGTGCATGTCAAATGCCTTAGGATAATTTCATAAAACTGAGTTTGATTCCCATGATCTGACAGTGGTGGAATGGAATAAATCTTTGTATGAGTTCAAGAGAGTTTATTTGTCACATACAATAATACAAGATCATTGCAGTGAAATGATGTGTGCATATACTCCAGTGACTGTGCAGTTATTAAAAAAACATGACAAGACAACAACATTAATCTGACTAAAAAGGAAACTGAAAAGACACACTGATATACTCTAAACTAAGTATACACACTTAACAACAGACAACAATAAACATTCAACAGTTCAGGTAAAAAGGCATAGTGCCAGAGTGACCGCACTGTGCAAAGTGATGATAAAAAAAATTGATGTAAGCAACATATTTCTAGGAGCACCCCCAGTCAATGTTGGAGCACACCCATAGCACCTGCAATCAAATTTCTCTGGTGCCGCCCCTGGTGGTAAACCATGGGCTTCTGCTTCGGACAGTCATCCAGCCTCACGGCTTCTCAGGGGCTGCCGGGCGACGGCTAGCTGAAGCTACTTTAGGTCGGTCCGCACCGGCTACTGGGGACTCGCTAAGTATAGCAGCTAAGGACTGCTCAGTGGTGCGGTACCGTGCCTCCAATTCGCTTAGCCTCACCTCCAAAGCAGTAAATAAAGATATATTAACATTAGGGGTGTAACGGTTACCGGTATTACGGTAAATCGTAAACGTTTTCCGTTTTGAGACACTTAGGAGCTACTAGCTGAGCAGCTACTAGCCGTGTTAGCAGCTGTGTTGCTAAGTGTCTCCAAATGAAATTCTCCAAAAGTCTCCAAATTGTGAATTTCCCCATTGTGGGACAATAAAGGTCTATCTTATCTCTCTTATCTTATGAAACGTAACCGAAGGCACCCGACACAATGTAAGGTGACGTAAAATAATGTAAACATGTTCATTAACGCTAGGAAGAACATACAGTGATATTTATAATAGCGAGTTAAGAACGTGAGTCGATATTGACAGCGAGTTATGCTGTCTGTAACTTTAGCTCCAGTAAATTAAATAAAACGCTGTTGTGTTAATTTAATTCACTGCTCAGTGTTGGCCCAACACACACACACACACACACACACACAAGAACATACACTCATTTTCTCATACAGGCACTCCTCTCACTCACATAGGCACGCTTCTTATGTATGAACAAAATATGTAAACAGATTTTGTTTACATATTTTGTTCATTTAAAATAAACTCTCTTTCTGTGGGCATATTCTCATTTGCCCAGGTCATAGTATTTCAAAGGAGGTTAAATCGAAAGCAACTGGACTTAGTTATTTGTCTAGGAAGACGTTTCACCTCTCATCCAAGAGGCTTCATCAGTTCATGTACGCATCTGACCAGGCTGGGACTGGTCCAACTATCTGGTGTGGAGACTCACTATTTAACCTCTTGTGTGGGCGTTCACAAGGGTGATGATGTCACTGGTTCCCTTTTGTGCTCCAAGTGCCAACGACAGTCGTTTAAATGACTGTCTTTGATGGACAGTTGGTTTCGACTTCGTTAGTGCCCTATTGTGTTATAACGACAGTCGTTGGAGTCACTTGCCACTTGTGAACAGTAGTTGTTCTGTGAGGCTAGATTGTTGAATCTCCTGGGAAGGGATGAAAGGGCAGCATTGTAAATTGGAGATAGGTGGTGTCTGAGGCCACCTCCCCTGTTGAGGGATGGTTTCTCTACTTTTATGGTTTCTCTCTTTCTGTGCCAATTGCTTGCCCCTTTAATGTGAAAGTTTCATTTTGATAAGATTTTGGCTTCTAATGTTTTAGTATGAGAAGAAAAACACAAGATTTCGTGAAATTATTTCAATGTATGTGTTTTTTGGACGTTTGTACAGCAATTAGGAATATCGCTATATAATATCACTATAATTGAGATATCAAATTTTCCATATCGTTACATCCCTAATAAACACATTTATTACTTGTACCATTATTAGTAAAGGAGGATGAGGAGTAACTAAACATGTGGCACGCCGAGCAGGGGAAAGCGGGAGAGGAGAAGAGAAAAGCCGTTGCTAATTGCCAAGCTAGGTTGTATGGCTTGCAGAAACTGGTAAATGAACAAACTGTTGGATTTAGTGTGAGAGTTGCTGGAGGTTGCTGTTCATGCACAAGCAGAACAAGTCTACGAATAAATAGGTCAATAACCTCTGTTATGATAAATATAAGAAAATCCATTTCAGTGTGCAGAGCAGAAAACGCTGTGGCAGTCACACCAATAACCAAAAGTGAAAGAGTATGCTTACAGTAGTATGTAATTATAATCTGATATCATACTGTATATTATTCTGAAATGGACCATTCTGTGTAATGAGTACTTCTATTTTGGGGCTTTAAGTGTGTTTTGATGCTAATGGCTGAGCATCGAGGGTGGAGCAGGTCAGCGTGGCTGGGTTGGAGAAAAAAACAAAAGTTCAATATCCAAAAGATTCTTCCAAAAGAGTTTTTTTGAGCTGGTAAGTTGGCTAGTTACCGCAAAGGATACAACAACAAACTGGCAGTGAGTGGGGGATGAATCCAGGTATAGGTATTGCAGCGGGAGGAAGTGGTAATCAGGTGAATGAGGAGCATGTGTTAATGAGTGGAAGAGTGGCAGAGTTTTTGCCCAATGACACTTTATTGTAATCCTGTGTGATCCTGCATGATCTCTTGTGTGATGGATATACAAGTATTACACATCTTAACTCACACTAGCTCCTTCAGGTTGTCATTAGTCCAATAAATAGAAAGTAATTGTCTTATGTGTATAAGTTGTGTTCACCTCTGTATTTTAATTTTTTAAGTCTAAAAAACAAATCTAACTTTCACTTTCTGTTTTTCAGTGTATGGTAATTATGTGACGGGGGAGTTTGGTCAGATAGCATCCCCACTTTATCCCAGATTGTACCCCAATAATGCCCACTACCACTGGACCATAACTGTAGAGGGAGACCACTACATCCAGATACGCTTCTTGGACATGGACATCGAGGACCTGTATAACTGCTACTACGACCAACTCAAAGTAAGATTGTGTGTGCTGTGACATCTCATTGTTTCCTTGATTTAAACTTTTAGATTTACAGTCACAATGTTTGTACCATTGTGTCTAAGTGTAAATGTAATTTTGTTGTTGCACATGAGCCTTCATTGCCACATTAGTGTAATGAATTAATTACATAATTAAACTTAAAATAACTTCAACTTCAGTGTATACTGAATTCCACCCTTTAAATTGTTCATTTAAATGCCTAGATGAATGCCTAGACTTAACCTTTTTGAAGAAAGATGACCTGGATGACTGAGAACCTTCACAGACTCCTCCACACCAACATAAACTTTCAATATTCAATTTGATTTAATTTTCTTCATATAGCGCCAAATCATAACTGAATCCATGAGAACTGCAAAAGACCAGAAAGCAGAAAAGGGAGAGAGTCGAATCGAATGTAACTCCTTAAAGGTTAGGCTGGAGGCCAGAGCGATCCCATCTAGAATAACTATATCTTTAGATATGGAGTTACTGAGGTGTTTGGGTCCAATTACAAGAACTACAGTGTTGTCCGTGGTTAACATAAAAAACAATCAGGTCATCCAATATATATATACCAATTCTGCATTCCCTGGTGTTCGGGTGCCTGCATGTCTGATATTGCCTAAAGCTCATTGTTTATTGTATTCACTGTCACGTCTCCGCTTTGCCTCTGTCGTCTTTTTGTTTTAGTTGCAGCTATAGATTTGTCAGCAGTCACGGATGCTTCATTTTCATTTTATTTGTTTCCAAAGGGCAATTGGCTGTGCAGCAGTTTAATAGATATGAGCCCACATGGGTGCAAGAACATTTTTTACCTGAGTGTATGAAAGAGTCTAAAAAGGAAATCAGAAGATCTGAAACTCTGATGGGAACTGTTTCACCAAATGTCTATTTCATTAAATCTATTTTCATTAGAAAATATTTGTTATAAAAACAGGTTTTTATGTTAAGTACAAGTGATTTTGCTGCAGCTATTTACCGCCCTATTGGAACATTTTTGTATTTGACAGTAACATGACATAAAACAAAGGCATCAAAGACCAGTTAATATGAAACTAGTTTCAAACAAAAAGGATGTTGTTGGATATTTTAAGAGGTCATGACTGTCATAGGTGAACCAATATTCTATTATAGTTCCCCAAATTTCTTCATAATTTCTACCTCCTGACCATTAATCATCAGGAATGTGGTGATGAAATGTATAAAATAAAAATAAAATACATGTGCTATCATTGGTCTTTGGTATATTTAATCCAGTTTCTTGTTACCAATTTTAAAGAATAATTGAACAATGTGATGGTTTTTAGTCTTACTTTAACAGTCATTGATAGACAGGCTGATCGTTTCACTGAGTACATCAACTTTTGTAAAGACACAGTCATACCTACAAAGACTGTACACTGTTTCCCCAATAACAAACCCTGGATCACAAGTGACATAAAGGCAATCCTCAACCAGAAAAAGGAAGCTTTTAGAGATGGTGACAAAGAACAACTCAAACAGGTGCAACATGAGCTGAAGAAGAGATTGAAGATGGCAAAGGTGGAATACAAAAAGAAGATAGAGAAGAATTTACATCACAACAACATTCATGAGGTGTGGAGAGGAATCAATACCATCTCTGGCTACAACAAAAAGGAAAGACAGCCAATAGTGGGTGATGTGGAAAGAGCTGATGAACTCAATCAGTTCTTCAACAGGTTTGACACTGAGGACACATCCCATTCCACTGCCACTCCTCCTCCTCCTCCTCCACAAGTGTGTTTCTCCACCATAGCTCCTCCTCCTCTTCAACAACATGTGAGCAGAGGTAGACAGAGTACACAACTTCACTACTTGAGTAAAAGTACAGATACTCCTTGTCAAATATTACTCCAATACAAGTAAAAGTTGCTTAGTCAAAATATTACTTAAGTAAAGTACTAAAGTATTTGCTTAAAAAATTACTTAAGTAAAAGTATTAAAAAAATATCTCAGGACATACAGGAAAGGAAAGTAGCTTTATTACCAATACCTAAACATTTATCGTAACATTCAGTGTGTCCTTTGGTTGGCTAATTAGCTTTTATCTTGCCAGTTCAAATATGTATCACAACATTAGATTACTGTTTTTAAACGGACAGAGTTTATAACAAAGTCTATTGGATCAGCTTTGCCTCTGATGAAATAACAGATGAGAACATTCTCTCAAATTAAACTACTCAAACTTAGGGAGTCCTTATTCAACTTCAACAGAAGTATATTTACCGATACCTCAACATAAAAATGTAACATTCAGTGTGTCATTTGGTTAGCTTATTAGCATTTATCTTGCCAGTTCAAATATGTATCACAACATTAGATTACTGTTTTTAAACAGACAGAGTTTATAACAAAGTCTATTGGATCAGCTTTGCCTCTGATGAAATAACTGAGAGATTAGAACATTCTCTCAAGTTAAACTACTCAAACTTAAAGAAGTCCTTATTCAACTTCAGCAGAAGTTGATTTTCGAAGTTGTGAGAATCAATTCGTCCTCTTCTTGGGCTGAAGATAAGTCCAGCTGCACTGAACAGCCTTTCGCAGGCAGCAGAAGCTGGCAGGGCTGTGTTCAGCTTGAGTGACAGACTGGATACGGCAGGGAAAGAGGTCAACATGTCCATACCTTCAGATGTACATGTCAGGTAGGCATCCAGTTGTTTTGTTGTTTCTTCTGTGTGTCCATGCCTCATGCTGGAGAAGAAATCATCTTCATCAGAAGTACTTGATAAGTCAGGCTGCTGCAGAGACTCATCGTGGTCAGCGAGGTGTCTTTTGATGTAACAGAGGCCTAAATGAGAAGAATAATAGTTTATATGATTGTCAAAATTCATCAAGCAAAAACATAGGTATAAGAAAGTGATCAGTCACAGTTTTTTTTCTTGCCTTGCTTGAGGACATCCTCATCACTGGTCCAGGATGTTTTGAATTTGGGCTGAAGAATGGCTGTGGCAACCAGCTCTGGGTCAGACATCATTTTCCCAAACCTTTTCTTCAGATCGTCAAGCAGGGCATCAACAAGTGGTTTGCAGAATCTAAGTGACACTCTTGCTCTCTCAAGCTTGGCAATGAGGGTTGTGATGGTAGGCAGCAGCCATCCCATATGAATAGATTCTCCCTGTAGTATGTCGATAGCTTTGGCAACTGGAGCCATGGTGTTGGTGTATTCACCCAAAAAGAAAATATCAGCTGGACTGTACCTAAAACAGATTTAAAAGAAAAAAAGGAAGGAGCATATATTAATCTTACAAATTAATATATAAATTGCAACATATCAGATTACACAGAATGTGATGGCCAAAATCATCTACAACAATTAGAATGATAAGTGATTAGAATAATAAATGTGCCCATTACTTTTTCTCCAGTCACAGGATGTCAGAGAGGAAAGTATTATGAATTATTGAAAAATGTTCTACAGGTTCAGCATTATTAAGTTTTGTTTGAATAAACATCCAAACATTTACAACTTACATGGGTACATTGAGTGTAGCACAGACAGCTCTCATGGCCCCCTCTCCTTGGTTTCTGGTGATTTTGACGATGCGCTCTACACCCAGATAGAAGGAATTCCATCGTGTTGCATTGGGCTGTACCAGCTGAAGCTTGCAGTGTTCTTCTATCGCCTCGGCAGCAGTAGTGGACCTCGCAGTCTTGTTCCAGAGAGCCTGTGACTTTGAGAAAGCTGACCTTGACAGCTTCTTATATGCCTCTGTCTTATTTGCATTATTTGCATCCACTGTAGACACCAAATTAAGCAAATGGCAAGCACACCGATGATGCTTAGGGAGCTGGTATTGAAGGCCATCGTTGACGTCTTCTGCCATGATGTCTTCAACACTGATGAAATCTACTTCAACTTCCATCTCCTCAGTATCAGGGCCATCATCTTGAGTTGCTTCCTGCTCAGTTACTTCTTCAGGTGCAACATTGTCGTTTTCATCTTCTTCATAGACTCGGAAGGCCTTGACAAAATTCGAACCGTTATCAGTTGTTGTTCGGACGATTTTGTCACGGATTTCATACTCTGAATGTATGTCATTCAGTGCACCTGCTAAGACATCAAATGTATGAGCACCCTTTAACTGCTTACATGCAAGACCAACAGACTGCCTCTGAAAAGTGCCAGGATCCAGCCAGTGTGCTGTGACTCCAATAAAGCTTCTCCTCCTTGC
This sequence comes from Argyrosomus regius, assembly GCA_946959425.1. Lineage (NCBI taxonomy): Eukaryota > Metazoa > Chordata > Actinopteri > Sciaenidae > Argyrosomus > Argyrosomus regius. Next base: position 155,267 of record CAMPSB010000264.1, on the reverse strand, counting down.
AGTCCAACAATCAGTTGTTGTTGCTATATATGCAGTATTCTGCATTGCCTCTTTCACCTGCTTCTTCATCACTACTGTAGCATTATCAATTTTGCGCCGCACAGTAGTCCGAGACATGACAGAACAGTTTGGCTGTAGATTTTGAACAAAGCTTTGAAATGATGGCTGTTCCACCAGTGCAAAAGGCTGGAGCCCTTGAACTATTAAGTTCAGGATTGCATCGTCAACAGTTTTCTGGGATATTTGCTTTGTTTGCTCAAGCTTTTGCTGTTTGAGGTTTGAGGACGTTGTCCCAGCCTCACTCTTTCTCTTGCAGACAGCTGCGGTCAGTTCAGTATATTTTTGCATCTGACATCCATGCTTTCTCTACATAAAAAAAGATAGAAAATATGAACTGAATATCTTCAGTTAAATAGGCACTACAAGAACTTATATTGACGGATAAACAACTTATTGGCTAGTTTACTTTACTTATATCATGCATCACAGCCAAAAATGAGCCGGATAACCCACATCAAAGACAGCCGCACCTCACTAACGCGCGCGCACACCCACCCACTCTCTCTCTCTCTCTCTCTCTCTCACACACACACACACACACACACACACACACACACACACACAAATGTTCATCTGCAATTTAACAAACATTAAGCTAGCTAACGTCAGAAGCTACTTTACATACCGCGATGTGCTTTTTCAAGTTGGAAGAGGAGTTTTTGTAGGCCGTGATGTAATTTGTTCGCGGTAAGCATAACAAACATTTAAACTGAAACAAATCAGTTTTTGTGCCACAAATCTCAAACATGGGTTTCAGATAAGGCCACGGGTGCTCGGTGGGAGTTTCTCCATTTTCTTCCTCCATTGTGGATTGTATCTATGGGATTGTATGGCATGACGTAGTACAGGTACGGCAATACGACTAAGACAAACCATACGCGAATCAGCAGAAACAGTTTATTTTCTCAGAATTTTGAAAAAAAAAAAAATCATCAGCTGACGTAAGCTCAAAAGTAGCGAGTAACGAGAGCATCAATAGAAATGTAGTGAGTAAAAAGTACAATATTTGTCCTTCAAATGTAGTGGAGTGAAAGTAAAAGTATCCCCCAAAAATAATACTCAAGTAAAGTACAGATACTCAAAAACTGTACTTAAGTACAGTACTCAAGTAAATTTACTTCTTTACTGTCCACCACTGCATGTGAGCATCTCCACCGTGGCTCCTCCTCCTCTTCAACAACATGTGAGCATCTTCACCGTGGCTCCTTCTCCTCTTCCATAAGTGTGTTTCTCCATCACAGCTCCTCCTCCTCCGCTTCAACAGCATGTGAGCATCTGTACCATGGCTCCTTCTTCTCCCCCACAAGTGTGTTTCTCCACCACAGCTCCTTCTCCTCTTCAACAACATGTGAGCATCTCCACTGCTCCTCCTTCTCCTCAACATGTGGGCATCTCCACCGTGGCTCCTCCTTCTCCTCCTCCTCCTCCTCCTACCCATGGGTACATCTCCACTACTGCAGCTACTTCCCTTCACACACCTGTTCCTCCACCCTTGTTTGTCACAGAGACAGGGGTGAGGTTGGAGCTCGGGAGACTTTGCTCTGGGAAAGCAGCTGGCCCAGATGGTTTGTGTCCAAGACTGCTTAAAGACTGTGCTGCCCAAGTGTGTCAACCTCTCCACGGGATCTTCAACCTGAGTCTACAGCTGGGGCAGGTTCCGGCTCTGTGGAAAACATCCTGTATTGTACCGGTACCAAAAAGAAAATGTCTAGCTGAAATAAATGACTACAGACTGGTGGCCCTTACTTCGCACATCATGAAAACCCTGGAGCAGCTGATTCTACGTCTTCTGAGGCTTGAGGTCAAAGACAAACTTGATCCCCTGCAGTTTGCATACAAAGAACACATTGGAGTGAATGATGCAGTCCTCTACATGCTCCACCGTGCCCTCTCTCATCTGGAAGAATCTGGCGCTTATGTAAGAATTATGTTTTTTTGATTTTTCAAGCGCATTTAATACCATCCAACCCAACATACTCAAAAACAAATTCATTGATATGGGAGTGGATTCTTCCTTTGTCTCCTGGATCACAGATTACCTGACAGAAAGGCCACAGTTTGTCAGGTTGGGGAACTGTTTTTCTTGGACATTAATAAGCAGAACAGGGGCTCCACAAGGGACTGTCCTGGCTCCATTCCTGTTCACATTGTATACAGCAGACTTTAAATATAACTCTGAGTCCTGCCAAATCCAGAAATACTCGGATGACACTGCTATTGTAGCTTGTATAAGAAATTGACAAGAATCTGAATATAGGGATTTGATAAAATCCTTCAGTGACTGGAGTCACAAAAACTGCCTCATACTGAACACCTCAAAGACAAAGGAAATGGTCCCCTCTTCAGCCTGTGAACACTTGTGGAGTGGACATCGATGTGGTGACAACCTATAAATATCTAGGTGTACACCTTGATAAGAAGGCTGGCTCTGTGATCGGAGTAAGGATGGATTCTCTGGAGGAAGTGGTGGAGAGAGACACAATGAGGATGGTGGATGCCATCCTGAACAACACGGATCATCAACTACATAACATCTTGATGGACCAAAGAAGTAATGGTGGTGGACAGCTCCTCTCTCTTCGTTGCAGGACGGAGAGATACAAAAGCTCTTTTTTATCTACTGCCATCAGACTTTTTAATTCTTCTACAATTGGCAGATGGCAGACCTGACAGACAAATGAATTTCCCCTTGGGTATTAATAAAGTAATTCGTATTCGTATTAGTGGACAGGATGTTTAAGAGAGGAGCGAGAACACTGGCGATCAGGAAGGTGTTCATTAATATTACTCATATTCTACCCTCAACCCTTGTTTCTATAGATATTTGATGGCCCGAGTGTTCATTACTATCCGATTGGGACATTCTGTGGTCTGGCACTGCCCGCTCCCCTAAGAAGTTCTGGAAGCACTGTCACCCTGCAATTCCAGTCGGATTCAGTGGTGGGAGGACGAGGCTTCCTTGTGGAATGGACTGCTGTCCAGGATTCTGGACCACCACCCACTATTACACCAGGTCAGGCAAACAGTTAATTCCTTTGAGCCCTTTAAATAAACCATGCAACAGACACACACTTGGTGAATACTTCAATACTAATCAGTTAGTCTACATGTGTACCATCTGAATTAACCTGTCTTTTATTTTTTTGTGGGTGTCAGGTACCTGTGGTGGAATATTAATGACAGGGGAGACTCCTAGCTTCCTCTATTCTCCTGGCTGGCCTGAAAACTACCCTCCTAATCAGGAGTGTACCTGGTTGATACGTTCTCCAGACTCAACTGTAGAGTTTAACCTCCTGTCTATGGACATAGAGGAGTACCCTATGTGCTACTTCGATAGCCTTATCATCAGAGACGGTAAGCTATGGCACCTGCAGGATGAGGTAACTGCAGGTAACTTTTAATCTGATATTTACTTGTATTTCCATTGATTTTATGACCTCTTCTCTGTTTTTTGGAGAAGCTGGGACATGTGGCTCATGAGTGTGTCGTCCACTAATCAGATGAGCGGTAATTCGATCCCAGGCTCCTCCAGTCTGCATGTCTGGAGGAGCCCGGGATCTAATTACTTTCCGCACTCTTGCCCAGAGGCCCAGTGCCATCAGTGTATGAATGTGTGTGAATGGGTGAATGAGATAAATAGTGTAAAAGCACTTTGAGTGGTTGGAAGACTAGAAATGTGCTATATGAATACAGTCCATTTACCATCTGTGTGTAAGATCTGAAATATCAAATATTTACTTTAAAAAGTTAAAAATGTTAAGCCTGTGTTACAAACTTAGGGCATGTAGCTTAAGCAGGGGACTTGTAGGATCCAATCTTTTTATAGCTTGACCTATATTAGGGACTAAAAGTCAGGTTATTACAACCTCTACATATTTTTCCTGCTTGTGTCAAGATACTTTAAAATAGGGATATTATTCTTATTTACAGTCTGATATGTCATATGTCTGCCCACTGTATATGTGTTGCTGACTGTACACTGTCTGAATCTGGTCACATAGCTGTTAGAATGAAATGAAGTCTAGGATGTAATTGAATGAGATAGAGTCAGTTTTGTAGCAGTGGTTAGCTGTCTAAACCGCAAGAGTCTGTCTACCGCCTAAACCCCACCAGGCCTGTCCGCGGCGCGTTGTGTGAGCGTCGCGTCATCGCAAGTAACACGTGGCCATTCTAGTCAATGTATCAAACCCCACCGGCTCCGCCGTGGTCTGTTTCAGACGCGTCCCAGAAGCGTCTCTACGCTCGGCTATGCGTGAATTACGCGTCTGTTCTATTTTTGACGCTTGGCACGAGCAGCACGCATCAATCTACACAGACCACCTCGAGCGGGCGGAACCCAGGCACAGAAAAAGCAAAGAGAATCCGGCGGATTTTCAGAATAAAATACCCCGTGTAAACTGCTGGTCGTAAAAACAGACAAAAGCGAAACTAATTAACTACGTAGCATATTTACACATGTAGAATGCATGTTTGGAAGAACATACACCGGGAAAATGGCCAAATCTGAGCAAGTAAACAAAGTCTGGCGGGCTAAACGCTCACTTCTGAAACGCTCCCGGTAGGGTTTGAAGACGCGTGCAGGACGGACCGAATACGCGATGCTCATGCTATGCACCACGGACAGGCCTGGTGGGGCAAGGTTTAGCCCAAAGATGTCATTTAGCGTTTTCAACTGGAATTCTGAAAACATTTATACTACATTTATACTACTATTCTCCAGATATAATGTATATGAATGGGTCATGTCATGCTTAATTTAGCACTTTTTTAAACATTTTTTTTAATGTTTAATAAGACGTGTTATTTAGGAGCCACTGTAAATTTTGATTTAACCACTAGGGGGAGTATTGTATCTTTGTGTTTACTACTTGGGGGGGGCACCATGTGTTTTAATTAAATCATGCAACACTAGTTTTTTAGGTGAATGGGAGCACATGATTCTTACTGTACAACCATACAAGATAAATCAAGAAATGAAAGTAAAAAGTATTCAGCAATTCAAAAGTTAGGGAAAGTCACCCAAAGGGAAAGAGATTGGACAGTCATTACATGTTACATAATGTGTAACATCACTGATTTTGTGGGTTCAATGTATAATGCTGTTTTTTCATTGTATTGTTGTTTTGTTGCCTGAAGAAAAGACATAAAACTAGTTTTGGACTTAGCTTGACAAAAGAAAGTAGGCAAGGGGGAAGAAGAAGGTAGAAAGGCTGTTTTAATAAATAATGGCATCACAAAAGAGGAGAATGCCGCCCAATTCCACAACAATACTTTATTGTGTTAGATTAAAAGTCTTTCCTGTAGAGACATGATTAACCCCATTACCATGTAAGACCATGAACCAAATCTTAGCCCAGAATCGCTGGTATATTTTTAGTGACGGAATCATACTGCTGTAGTAGTTCTGTTTGTTCTTCGGACACTTTGTGATTCTCTTTTGTGCGCATATGTGTTCCCAGGTTCAACCAGTCTCTCCCCCGTGCTGGCTAGTATATGTGGTCGGGATCCTCCAGGCACTTTGCACTCAACAGGAGACTCCATGTTCATTCACTTCTCCTCAGACAATAGCGTTAGTGGCCGAGGCTTTAACGCTTCCTACTCCAGAGGTCATACACCAGAAGCAAATTGCTGAACAATTTTGTTAATATCAGTATTTTTTATACGACTCCAAACTTGCCAGTAGTTGAAGGTCCAGTGTGTACGATTTAGTGGCATCTAGAGGTGAAGTTGAAGACACTGCAACTGGTCCTCCCTTATGTGTTCAGTTACTCTGTACCAGCACTGTGTGCAGGTTGTTCATTTGTTCATTTAAAACTCTATTATTGTGCCTACAGTAGGACTTTTTTTTTTGCCATGTTATTGAAATAATTTTTTTTTTTTTTAATACTAGTATTGTATCAAAGTTTAAAATGATGGTAGCATGACAATCTTATAACCAATAGACCCCTAAATTTTACACATTGGACCTTTTTCTGTTTGTCTTTTATGTTACTGTTTTGGTTCAACCATTTTAACACACCTTCAGTCAGGGAAGAGGTTGTCAGGCAAACCAGTAGAGGCATCATGATATTCACTGGCATGGACAAAAAATGCAATCTGTGTGTCGATTCCAATGTGCATGCCATTTATCAGATGTTAATAAAACTCTTTAGCGACTTTAGCGATACAGTGCAGTGTATATAGTAAAAATTGAGTTATTACATTCACAGCTTGGAGACAGTTTTTGGTCATCCAGTATTCATCATCTATTTAACATTTAATTTTTTCCCATCATATCTTTTTCAACACACCCTGCCACTCTTTATAACTGTTACTACTCTGCAACGATAATAATAATAGAATTAATATGAATAATCAAAATACTGCTTTTCAGGTTGTGGTGGCCTGCTGCATGTAGACAGGGGTGTGCTGAGCAGTCCTTACTACCCCCAGAACTACCTGCCTGGTCTAAGCTGTAGCTGGCATGTGATCGTCACACCTGGCTTTAGGATTTCTGTCACCTTCCAGAGCCCCTTCCAGATTCAAGGCTATGGAACTAGATGCAGCTCAGGAGACTTCCTTGAGGTAAAAAAAAAACAAACCAAAAAAACATATAGATAGCGAAATATATTAATAAAAACCCATGTGAAAACACCGAAACCCCATATTTAACTGAAAATAGCACAAAGACAACTTATAAGGTGGTGCCAGCAACATGTTTAAAAAAAGTTGGAACAGTAGTAACAGTAGTAACAAAAGACAGGCAAGGTTGTGAAATGCTGAAAGGCAACAGCTGATGGAACTTTTCACAATGAATGAGGTTAACTGGCAACAAAATTGGGTTCCAGACATGCGAGTTCAGGCTCATTTAAAATTGACTAAAATGCTACATCAAGCAAGAATGGGAAAACATTCCATTTTCAAGATAACAACAAAGGCTCCTCAGTTCTCTACGGAGCCCCTAAAGGGACATGGGAAAAAAAAAAAAAATGAAACGTTTCTAGTGAGCACAAGATACTTTCTCGTGCGCACCAGAAAGTATCTTGTGAGCACCAGAAAGTATCTTGTGCTCACGAGAAAGTATCTCGTGAGCACCAGAAAGTATCTCGTGCTCACGAGATACTTTCTGGTGCGCACGAGAAAGTATCTTGTGCTCACTAGAAACCTTAGGTTAAGCACAGGCAGTTGCGCTTCCTGTGCGTATGCCTCTAGGCTCATTAAGATTATTAAAGGAATGGCTGCGTAAATGACTGCGGTAAAGTTGGAAAGATATTGGCAGATTCGAACTTCCGGGATCAATAACAATAAAGTGAAACGTTGTTAAAACACAAAACACGCATATTTTCAACCGTAGTAAGATAGACAACGAGCTACAACATAATTTTCATCAAAACGAGCCATGCTCAGAGCCACACCAACAACATTAGTGTTTACGTGCAGCCGGCTGTGAGAGCAGCGCGCAGGGACCGTCTACAAAGTGCAACACCGAAAAGAGATATTACAACATAATAATAACTTCACTATGATACAGTGTAGTGTCACCAAACTCACTACACACTTCATTGATCCCCTACAGAAACACTTGGTTTAAAAGAAAGGCATTTTTCATAATTTCTGGGAATTTTTATTAGGAATATTAATCAATAACTGCACTATAATACAGTGTAGTGTCCCCAAACTCACTACACACTTCATTGATCTCCTACAGCAGGGGTCATCAACTACATTTGTCCAAGGGCTAGAATTTTTCTCGGCAGACACTATCAGGGCCAGACGCTCTCGTAAAATGAAATTCATATTGTATCCCAAGTAATATATTATTATTTCATATATCAATTTGCCGTTGAAATGTATGTTATTTTTTAGCCTTTGTCAGTGTTAACAGACTCATATTACCTGTACAGTAGCGAGCCACAAGGGGGCGGAAACGATATTTTAGGCTTCATATTCATGAGGCTGTCAACTGCTAACGTGGGGACGGTGATGCCGCTGGTCGAGGCGGCTAATCACAGTGAACTGATTGACATCCAGGCCGCTGGTGACATGAAGGCTGCTCTCCGTGGTGCTGAAAGCTTGTGTTGTGTAGTGTAATCTGTAGATTACACTTGGTTTGAAAAAAAAAAAAATCTTTTTTCATAGTTTGGGGGAATTTTTATTAGGAATTATATTCAATAACTATTACAGTGTAGTATCATAAACCTCAGCTCAACCACTCCTGTTGGGTACTACAACAATTAGTTTGTGAGAGAGGGCTTTAGTATAATTTGGGGTATTTGAATTTTGCGTCAGGCAGAGCGTGAAAAACAACAAAGTCTAAAGGCAGACTACCAGGGGCACGAAACTCCACAGCGGTATGGGGCACGAAAGGAGCAGAGCATGAAAAAGCATCAAAGTTATTGATTAATATTCCTAATAAAAATTCCCAGAAATTATGAAAAGCCCTTATTTCCCCATATAAATGTTGTAGTGTAATCTGTAGGGGATCAATGAAATGTGTAGTGAATTTGGTGACACTACACTTTATCATAGTATAGTTATTATTATGTTGTAATATCTCTTTTTCGGTGTTGCACTTTGTAGACGGTCCCTGCGCGCTGCTCTCACAGCCGGCTGCACGTAAACACTAATGTTGTTGGTGTGGCTCTGAGCATGGCTCGTTTTGATGAACATTAGGTTGTAGCTCGTTGTCTATCTTACTACGGTTGAAAATATGCGTGTTTTGTGTTTTAACAACGTTTCACTTCAGAGTTATTGATCCCGGAAGTTCGAATCTGCCAATATCTTTCCAACTTTACCGCAGTCATTTACGCAGCCATTCCTTTAATGATCTTAACGAGCCTAGAGGCATACGCACAGGAAGCACAACTGCCTGTGCTTAACCTAAGGTTTCTAGTGAGCACGATATACTTTCTAGTGAGCACGAGATACTTTCTCGTGCTCACGAGATACTTTCTCGTGAGCACCAGAAAGTATCTCGTGCTCACGAGATACTTTTCTGGTGCGCTCGAGAAAGTATCTCGTGCTCACTAGAAACGTTTAATTTTTTTTTTTTTTTCCATGTCCCTTTAGGGGCTCCGTAGTTCTCAGACACTTAATAGTGTGTAACTTTTTTTCCAAATGTGTTGCTGGCATCAAATTCAAAATGGGCATATCATTTTTCAAAAAAAAAAATTAAAGCTGTCTTTGTGTTATTTTCAATTAAATATGGGGTTTCAATGTTTTGCACATCATCACATTTTGTTTACATGTGTACTTACTAGAATTGAGCCGGATACTCAGCTGAAACGAGTATCCGGTACGCACAGAGCCGGTTCAGACCTTCATGGGGCCCTAGGCAAAATTCTGCTAAGGGGCCCTCCTAACTGAACCCCAAACATATTCGACAGTTTCACTTGACCCACTCATCCCCCCTTTAAACATATTGCACTGTTGCCACCTGTTGGTCTAACTCAAAATAAATACAGTTTTCAATTACTCACCATTAAAAGTGTCCCTTTCTGCACTTTCTCGATGCAAAAAGAGTTCATTTGCAAAAGCAGATAATTCCGTTTTTAAAATTTTTCGAAACAATTTTTAATTATTGTTTACACCAGGTGATATCAGTCAAATCAGCTGAGTGGCTTTGACAAAGGAGATGAGACGTAACAAAACAGACGTAGCTAAAAAAAAATAAAAAAAAATAAAAGCTTTATTGAAAACAACACTACAAAGAATAATTCAAAAGCATCAGCTCATCTTGTTCAAAATGGCATTTATCTGTTTTTGCAAATGAACTCTTCTACACTAGCCTACAACTAAAATTATAGAAGCCAGCAAGAAGCACACAGAGACCGGGGTTCACCCAGGGCTCACCGCCCTGTGAATGTAGGTCAAACACGGACTAGTCCCGTCCCTCCCACTCTCCCACCCGGAGAGGAGAGTTACCTGACTGCTGTTCCCGCAGTTCATTTTCATGTTGTTTTTTCTTCCTCTTTTCATTCCCCGAGGGATAACTCCGCTTCATCTTGCTAGATGCACATGCACTGGGAATCTGACGTGCGCGACGGACGGTCACGTCGTCACGTTTTTTTTTTTGTTTTTTTTTCCTCTTCCCGCGGGGCCTCTATTAGTTTGCGGGGCCCTACGCAACGTGCGTAGTGTGCGTATTGGGTGAACCGGTACTGGGTACGCATTAAGCACTTTTGCCGAGTACGAGTATTATACGAGTAATACGAGTCAATATCTGTGTTCGGATTGAATGAAAATCCTCACTAGGTAGCTGACTGTGTCTGTGTTCACAGTGCCCCTCCCCTACACACATACAGATGTATTGTGTTGCTGTGTCCCGCTCTGCTCACTCACACACAGAACAGCTCTCTGTCTCTCCCTCAGTCACTCAGGTTCACGGGTCTTTTCCGTTAACGTTTAGGGTTTCTTCAGCTTCAGGTTTGTTTTTACTTCGGTTTGTACTTACTTATTAACCAGTAGAGTTCTGGTAAACGTGGGTTCGTTCAGACGTGGTGCTTGGTAAAATGCGACTCGCGTTGCGTCTCTCTCTCTCTCTCTCTCTCTCTCTCTCTCTCTCTGTCTCTCTCTCTCTCTCTGCCGGTCGTCGGAGTTTTTTTTTTTTAAACCGTCAGCTGTCTCTAACCAGTTTTTTTTACTTCACGCACTGAGTGTCTGGCACTTTCTTGCTGTATTTTATAAAAAAAAATAAAGGTAGTAGTGGTATAAATAATATTACAAATTAATCTACACCCACCCCCCCCCCCTCTCTCTGTCTCTCTCTTACTCACTCACACACACACACACACACACACACACCTGGTGTGGAAATAAAAAAAAAAGAACCAAAAAATGTTAAAAAAATGTTAATGTTAAAAAAAGAAAGTTATGTTCAGTATGAAAACTCTTGTTCATTACATTTTACTTCATAATTGCAACCGCATGTGTTGTATTCATTGTTGCAAAACTTCTGTTCTGTAAATAGTTTGTTTGCTATCGTGATCAAAACCATTGATCTGAAGCTCAATGCTGATGCTGTCCTGTAAATTGTTTTCTAATCAGCAATAAATATAACAATTTCTGATCAACCCATATCGATTGCATGCTTAAAATAACATACCGGTTAAAGCCCCGCCCATTTCAAGACAACTAGACCCACTTCCGGGTTATGCCACGCCCACCCCGAGTACAGATACGGATACAGATAATTCATATGGTTAACAGATACAGATACAGATAATGCTGTACTCGCTCATCCCTAGTACTTACCTTTTTAAAACTGTTGTATATTACTTAATATGAAAGTTTTGAAATCACATACAAGTGTTTTCTTTCTCAAGTTAGCATTAACTTAAGATTTTCAATTGTCTTGTCATATGAACACATAATTCCCATATAATGTATTTAGAAGATTCAAACTGTTAGTGTGCATACCTTCAAGCTGCTCCATTAAGATTTCTTATGTTTTATTGTGAAAAACTGCTCAGGTACAACAACTTTTTTTCTTGTTTTACTTCTCTCTGCCTGAGGTTTCGGACTACTAATGATTATTACTCCATGTTACTATTCATTCACTGCTGTCTCCACAGCTCAGGAATGGTCCGGATGGTTCATCTCCACCACTGGGGGGTCGTCTCTGTGGTTCAAGTCCGCCATCCGTCCTCCAGACTACTGATAACCACCTATTTATTCTCTTTACATCTGACGCCACTAATGAGGCCAGCGGCTTTAAGCTGACCTTTGAAGCCCACAGTCAAGGTACAATCGCCAGTCTTTTTTCAAAATTTTCTGCCACTGTATAATTCTTTACAATAAGTAATCGATGACTTGTTCAGTGAATAATGTTCTTATTGTAATTGTTGATAGTTACAGTTACAGTTACCAACCACTTAAAGTGCTTTCACAACACTACACGTTGACATTCACTGACTACAAGTACAGTACAAGCTGCTACCTACTCATCAGTAGCAATATATCACTTCGTATTCAGATTGTTTACAACTATACTAAACTTACCTTAAGATAGTAAAAACTGAAACATAACATGATCCTACTACCTGTTAAAAACTTTCTGACACAGTGGTGGCACCTGCTATATTTTATGCAAGCTCTATGTTTGTTATTTATGAGTAATTTTTTGTCAATCTTGTGTATATAAGCTGCTATGACAAGTGATTTTCCCCTGTATGGGATCATTAAAGTCTATTTTATCTTATCTTACTAAGCTAGAACCCAAGGTGTGTGCGTGACTGTGTTCATACTGTGTGCTTTCATGCAGATATATAAACGTGGACAACCCAGTGACTTCATATCAACATCATAATTAAAATATTAAAGGATTATAGACCACCAGTCTATAACAAGTGCTCAGCATCATATATGCTTGGCTCCTTTTTTTAATTTGTGGTCTAAGTCATCCAAAATCATCTCAGCTGGGTAGGTGGGGTGATTGATTAATTTTTGACAAGGTAAATCTGTTAATTGAAAAGCATTCCAGGTGACTACCTCATGAAGCTGATTTAGAGAATGTTAAGAGTGTGCAAAGCTGTCATCAAAGCATAGCTACTTTAAATAATCTATAGAACATTTTGCTTCTAAACTTTTAACCAAGCCAAATGATTGTATATAAACACTTTACTCTCTGCAAAATGAGAGAGGAAAGAGGAAGGAAAAAAAGTCAGCACCATGTAATGATAAAAACACCAGTGGTAAGTAAGCTTTGACTAATTCTGGTAAGATGGGACCAAGTACAGAGATGTACTCAGAAAGTGTGTCCAGGTTGCATTGACTCTGTTGTCTGTGGTTCAGTGGATACCAAAATGGTTGGCAAGATCCCTGAGAGGCATGTGCACAGACAGGTGCTTGTAAAGGGTTTAAGTTAAGTTATTAGTGTAAAAAAGTTCTGGTATTGGAAAGTGGTCCAATTTAAAGTTATTCTTTTTCTGTTTCTGCAGCATGTGGAGGCTTCATTGAGCTGAATGATAATGATCCTCCAGGGTATATCACTTCACCTAACTATCCTCAAAACTACCCCCAAAACACTGACTGTATCTGGGTCATAAGTGTGCCCAATGGAGAAGCTGTCCAAATTGACTTTGAGGATGAATTCTACATTGAGCCTGCTGACAGGTAGCTACTATTTTCTCTTCAGGCTATTGTTTGTTTGTTTTTTTGGTTATTTTACCATTTCTACCTGCTCATTACTGCTGAGGTTTATTTTTTATTGTACCGTATTTAGAAAAAAAAATCTATTCCTCAACCTATAAAAGAAAGTTGTCATTTTGATATTTGATAGCTACCAATGTTCTTACGAATAAACTATAAATTCTTGAGACAGCATGACAACTCTGGCTTGTGGGGTCATGAGAATTTGGTTTAAAAATGATGATGGAAAGATTTTGTATTTTTTTTTTTTTTTTTTACATTCTGAAATTTTTAAGCATCTTTTTGGTTGATCATGATCTTCACAAGATATAATTTCAGGCATTAATTTTATGCATTTCTCAGCTGTGTGCACGACTACTTGGAGCTGCGTGATGGCTCAACTTCCAATGCTGGCTTAATTTCCCTGCTCTGTGGCAACACCCAACCATCTACCCAACATTCAACAGGTTCCTCCATGCTGCTTAGATTTCGTACTGACACCAGCGTCACACACAAAGGCTTCAAGGCAAAGTACTCCATAGGTATGCAAATCACAGTGATTACACATGGTGGTTTTCCAAATCCAGAAACTGGTTCTAGAATATGGATCGAAAGTCATACACAAACACGGACACTCAGGCTTTCTTCTGGAAATAAAAAATCTTTGTGAGGGCTGCCACATCTTCTAGTATTCATATCAGGATTGTAAAAGAAAAAAGAGCTGGACACTAATGGCCTTACTCAACTTGTTTCTCAAATTCCTCACAGGAACATGTGGAGGTACCTACATAAGTCAGAGGGGAACTATACACAGCCCTGGCTTCCCAGGATCCAACTATCCTGACAGCTCTAACTGTGAATGGTACCTGGAGGGACCCACAGGGCACTACCTCACTCTCAGCTATGGCAACTTCAGCCTTCAGACCACTTCACAATGTACTGCTGACTATGTGGAGATCAGAGAGTACAATGCCTCAGGTGAGAATACAAGAGGACCGGCTCAGCTATTCTTTTTGTGTCTTAAAGGCCACATCCGAGTATACTATTAATGGGGTAACTAGTAATTGGAGGGTTTTCATGCTGTGGGTGGGTGGGTGAATGTGACAAATTGTACCAGCAATATATAACTGCAAGTAAATTTGCCATTTCATTACATAACATTTAAAATTAAACATGAAAAAATGCAATGCATATAATAAAGAAAAAAAGGGGGAAGAGAAAATAACAGAATAGAAGGAGTTCATGATTAGTTTTGATGATAAGAGACAATGAACTTCACTACACATTCTGTCTGAACACATGCTGATCTGAATTACATTTGTAAATTGATATCAGATTAATGTCAATGAAATGTGTTTTAAGTATCACTCATATTGTCAACAATCATATTGTACTTATTTTCCCAGCAGAAGTTTGGTACTGGGTAACACAGTGGTGCAGTGGTTAGCGCTGTTGCCTCACAGCAAGAAGGTTCCTGGGTTGAACCTTGGCTGGGACCTTTCTTTGTGGAATTTGCATGTTCCGCCCGTATCTGCATGGGTTATGTCCCCTTCACAACCTAAAGATATGCACTTCTGTCCATGAAACAGCTTTTGAGTCAACTGTCCAATTACTTTTGTTATCTTTAAAAATATTTGGCTACATAAGAGCTGCAATTCCTAAACCTGTCACCCAATTTGGATGTGAATACTCAAATGCTGAGAGACTGCACTTGAAGCCCATATTCATTATTTAGCTGAGACTTGAATATATTTTGTTAAACAACAAAAATAACAAAAATGGAAGGAAGAAAGGACTTAGACAAAAACCTTGCTACTTGACACAACAACTAAGATACATATCATAGACTCACTTTAGATACATTTCCTGTGTTGTACTGTGTGTAGGACGGCTGCTGGGCAGACACTGTGGCAGTACACTTCCAGCTTCCATGGACACGTCTGACAGTTTTGCCTATGTCAGGTTTGTCAGTGACCCCAACGGAAATGCAGCTGGCTTCAGTCTGTCATTTGAAGCCAGTGTTGAAGGTACGATCATTTTCAAAAGATAATAAGAAAAGGATCATTGTTTAGGTATCACAAACTACATAATATTTACACAATATTTACACATGCATATGTGAGCATGAGAGCTGAAGTCAGAATAACATTTAGCAGCTAACTGCTGTTCCACAAGGTTAACTTATATTATATATTTTATATATTACTTATATTATAACTCATTACAATCTGTCACTGAGGGTTTCATCCATCAGTGTGTGTAAAAAAAAATACAAAAAATAAATAAATAATCATATGGGGTGTACTATCCATAAGCGATAGCTTCAGGACCCAAAAAATTTGAAGCTTCATAATTTCAACAGTAGGACAATGATTCATTTGTCAGCATTCAAAACTACATTTATCGTCAAGTTTTACATTACATAATGTTTTTTTTTAACCTGTCCATGAAATCCATCCAAGCTCTCATTTAGTGTTTATAAAAAAAAAGTGTCAGTCCTGGATTTAAGTAGATCTCAAAATGATTGTAATTCATTTTTAAATGACTGTTTAAGTGCTTTCTGCTGATACTATTAGACCTAGTGTAAACCACAGCCCTTTCTGTGTATTTTTATCTAGTAAATGTAATAATTACAATAATCAAATAATTATATTTTATATTTTTATATTTTTATATGTCCATGATAATTATTTGTAATTAAATGCTAAATTTTATATATGGTAATGTGGTTAGTATTTTGATTTAATTCACTTTTCTTTTTTTTTTTTGCTACTCTATATTGCACTGAGAAAAATCATTTTTTCCCTCTCCACTTACTGTAGTCTGTGGAGGAGAGCTGAATGCTCCCTCAGGAACTATCTCCTCTCCCAATTACCCCAACTTGTACCCACACAGCCGGGTGTGTCGCTGGGAGCTCATGGTGTCACCAGGCCGCCGGATAACACTCACCATCAATGATCTGCGGCTAGAAGATTCTGGTACCTGTGTATTTGACTACATTGATGTGAGTCCATCTGCCAATATTCCCCTTCATCTCATTGTCTTTTCCAGTTTAATTTGTTCTTCATTTTCTCTCTTTAACTAAGATGTAGGTGAACTGCAGAGATCTCATTTGTATTACAACTTAATTCCATTCAATTCCAATTATATTCAAATGGTGGAAGAGGAATCACCAGCAGATATCTCAAAAGTTGTGTACAAACCACTTTGTGTAAGCCCATGTTCAGAACATATTAGGGTTGTGAACGATAAACTGATGCAACCGGATATTTGGTTTAACAAGTGAGAGATACGGCTGTGTCGGTAACAGCCTCCTCAATCGATACGAATTAGCCATGAATTCCTACATGAATTGGTTGTAGAGTCATGGATCGGGTATCGCGAGACTTGGAATCGGTTGGCGGCTTCACACACTTTTGGGAAAATCCACCGGGCCCGTTCGCAGCGCGTTGCGTGAGTGTGGCATATTTGAGTGAGAGTTTATCCCACCAGACTTTGTTTACTTGCTCAGATTTGGCCATTTTCCCGGTGTATGTTCTTCTAAACATGCTTCTACATGTGTAAATATGCTACGTAGTTAATTAGTTTCGCTTTTGTCTGTTTTTACAACTGGCAGTTTGCACGGGGTATTTTATTTTGAAAATCCACCGGATTCTCTCCAACAAATGATGTTGATTCAGCCAGACTTTTTTTGGTCCATGTCTAAAAATAAATACATTGACGTGATTTTGTTGTTGTTCTTTTTTTAATTTTATTTTTGCCAGTGCCATAAAGCAACAAAGCTTGGGGATATGTGGTCTTTTACATATTTGAAAAGAAAATATTGTACTGTACTGTAAGATAGTCACCTTCATAGAATTGGCTTCTTTATTTTATAAAATATCTACAATAAATATTAACCTTAGAATCAAATCAAATCGTATCGTTCTCACTGTATCGATTCGTATCGAATCGGTCTGTAATAAAAGTATATTGTTTTTGAATCGTATCGTAACCTGTGTATCTAGATGCATATCGAATCGTTTGTCACAGAGAGATGTGCAACCCTAGAACGTATATTACTGTTATACCTACATCTGCAACATGGGTCCAACAGGAAGACCTGATCTTGGGCAGTCTTTCTACAGACCTCATCTTAGTGATAAACCCTGTGTCTGCTAGATCCTGAACGGGTTGGCAGTTGATGCCCCTCTCCTCCAGCGATTCTGTGGTACAGTACCAGCAGGCACCCAGGTGCGCTCCTCCAGCAACACCATGGCCATTGTGTTCCGCACTGATACTTCTGTGTCAAATGGTGGCTTTATGGCTTCTTACTCCTCTGAGGAGCCTGCAGGTAAGATGCTCCCTTTGACAAAGCTTAAATTAAAATACTATGTAGCCTACAGTATAACATATTTAAGATAATTAGTAAACTTAACAGCACTGTCTATTCATCTGTAGCTGGGTTGTGGCAACTGTAATAAAGAAGTTATCAGAAGAATGCATGTAGATTATCTGAACAGGTTAGGGTAAATGACTCAATTAATTATGAGGTGAACAAGTGTAAACAAAGCCAAATATTTTTCAGATTTTTACACACTCTCTCTGTCATCTTCATGAGGTCGTTAACTGGAAAGCTAGGGTTAGGGTTGTGCTAACAGGTGTGTCCTGTCAAAAGTTAATTAATGGAATTTCTGTTGTAGCGTTATTGCTAAGTCAGGACGTAAGGAGGCATATCAGAGACACACTAGCTGTTAGGTCCAGGAAACGTTGCTCTCTTTATTGTCCCCATGACAACCCTCACATTCTAAAGTCACCTAGCAGGACTTATCTCTACAGCTCCCTTTTCCAGTTAGTTTCCAAGAGAGACCTTACTTTAAAAACGTCTCTTCTAAACCAGTATCATAAAAATCACTGCTGTAAACATCAGATAATAAATAACAAATACTAATACACATATACGATCACAGTCACTTTTTTTTTTTCTTTTTTTTTTAAACACACATATACATTTCTGTCTCAAGAGCCCAGGCTCTTCCACCGAGTGAGGGAATTATTGTTATCCAGCATTCACTCAGGGTAAGTGTTCACATTTTCTCATAGTTCAAGTGAACTGGAGCAGTCCTGACTCTGACAGGATAGCGTCTCTCGTTCACTGGAGTGTGTTTGTGGCTTAAGTCACACCTCTCAGGGGTGACGGATGTGTCAGTAGATCTAGCAGGATCTGCCGCTGGAGTGGTATTTTCCAATGACAGGTCAAATCAAATCAAATCAAATCAAATTTTCTTTGTATAGCCCAAAGTCGCAAAATACATTTTGCCTCGGAGGGCTTCACAATCTGTACAGGGAGTGACACCCTCTGTCCTTAGACCCTCGGTTCGAGTGAGGAAAAACTTGCCCACAAAAAACCCTTTTAACAGGGAAAAAAGTGGAAGAAACCTCAGGAAGAGCCACAGAGGAGGGATCCCTCTCCCAGGACGGAAAGACGTGCAATAGATGTCACGTGTACAGTCAACAATTCAACAGAAACATTTTGTACAATTACAATGAAAAATGACAATGGATTACAATGAATGATAAAATGATTACAGTAGCAGTGGAACCTGTGATAGAGATAGAGAGACACAGATGCACAGCAGCAGCAAATCATTAACTAAGTTACTATAAACTGTAATGGAGATCTGGTAACATTAATGACAGTAATAATATATGTAGTGGACGTCATGCAGGACCACAGCAGCAGCCACGATCCATGAGAACCTGCTGGACGAGAGAGCACAGAAACTCTGGGGAAGAAGTTTAGTTAGTAAGATGCATTAATGTACATGTATGACAGACATGTATGTTTACAGATGGTGGTGGTGATGGTGAGAGAGAGAGAGAGAGAGAGAGAGAGAGGGCTTTCAGTAAAGGGAGATGTGACTGCATCTTCAACCAATACCGTGCCTGGCTAGGCATAACCCTGAAAGGGGGAGTCCCCCGGCAGTTTAGTCCTATAGCAGCATAACTAAGGGATGACCTGAGCCAGCCTTAACTATAAGCTCTATCAAAAAGGAAAGTCTTAAGTTTACTCTTAAAAGTATTGACCGTGTCTGCCTCCCGAACCCAAAATGGTAGTTTCTTCCACAGAAGAGGAGCTTGATAGTTGAAGGCTCTGGCTCCCAGTCTACTTTTGGAAATTATAGGAACCACAAGGAACCCAGCATTCTGAGAGCGCAGTGTTCTAGAGGGGTAGTAAGGTACTATGAGCTCTTTTACAGTTGTATGAAAAAGTTTGGGCACCCCTCTAAGATTTCATGATAATTTTCTCTAACTTTATAAAAGAAGATCACAGCAACAAGATTTGATTTCCTACAGAGATGTAGACATTTGAGTGTTTTCCAGACCAAAATTCTCAGAGTAGCATTACATAGTTTTATTATGATAAATTAAAATGTAAAAAATGGTATGTGCAAAAGTTTGGGCACCCTTTTTATCACATTGATTTCAAGACCTGTAGGGATTTATAGCTGACAGGTTGCAGCACAAAATTGCTTTGACTAGCTTGTGAGACCTTCAATTACAAAGACAGGTGGAACCAATCATGAAAAAGGCTATTTAACAGAGGCAATTGCTGGCTGTGCTTGTCCTAGGTTCTTTTTTAGAGTGTGGCAACATGGGGGCATCGAAACGACCCTCCACAGACCAAAAAACTAAGATAATTCATTATCATGAATTAGGAGAAGGGTACAAGAAATTATCAAGAAGGTTTGGACTGTCTGTCTCCACAGTCAGAAATGTGGTGCAGAAATGGAAGGCCACAAGAACAGTCCTTGTGAAGGAAAGATGTGGTAGGCCAAAAAAAAAAAACTGGAAAGGCACAGGCGAAGGATGGTTAGAATGGTCACAGACAAGCCACAGACCACCTCCAGAGAACTACAAGAACATCTGGTTACTGATGGTGTAGTTGTTCATCCTTCCACAATCCAGCGTACTTTGCACCAGGAAAAGCTCTTTGGAAGGCTGATGCGCAAAAAGTCCTTTCCTGAGTGTTCGTCACAAGAAGAGTCGCATGAGGAATGCAAAAGCACATCTGGACAAGCCAGAAGCATTTTGGAAAAAAATACTGTGGTCAGATGAGACTAAGATAGAGTTATTTGGTCAGAACAAGAGGAGGTATGCATGGCGAAAAAAACACACTGAATTCCATGAGAAGAACTTATTGCCTACTGTGAAATTTGGTGGAGGGTCCATCATGTTATGGGGCTGTGTGGCTAGCACAGGGACTGGAAACCTTGTTAAAGTTGAGGGCCACATAAATTCCTCTCAGTATCAGCAGATTCTTGACAAGAATGTTCACAAAGTTGAAGCTACGCCGGATTTTTCAGCAGGACAATGATCCTAAGCACTGTTCAAAATCCACCAAGGAATTCATGCAGAAGCACAAGTACAATCTTCTGGAATGGCCATCCCAGTCCCCAGACCTTAACATCATTGAAAATGTATGGATTGATTTGAAGCAGGCTGTTTACACATGGAAGCCAAGAAACCTGACTGAACTGGAGGCGTTTTGTATGGAGGAATGGGCCAAACTACCACCTGCCAGACTTCAGGGACTTGTCTGTGGCTATAGGAGGCGTCTACAGGCTGTTCTTGCAGCAAAAGGAGGCTCTACTAAATATTAATGGAATTATTTCTTTGGGGTACCAAAATTTATGCACATGCCTATTTTTGTTTAAATACACATAAAAATGTTTCTGTTGGACCAATGAAAATGATTTCCCTACTGAGATGTTTCTGTTTCCTTAAGGTATAACATATGTTAAAATAAAGTTGCTGCTTCAAAAGCTCAGCAAGTGACAAACTGATGCAATGATTTTCCTAAGGGGTGCCCAAACTTTTTCATACAACTGTAGATATGATGGTGCCTGACCATGAAGAGCTTTGTGTGTAAGGAGAAGAATTTTAAATTCTATTCTAGATTTAACAGGTAGCCAATGCAAGGAAGCCAAAATGGGAGAGATGTGATCTGTGATCTTGGTTCCTGTCAGAACACGTGAAGCAGCATTCTGAATTAGCTGCAAAGTCCTCAGAGACTTATTGGAGCAGCCTGATAACAAAGAGTTACAATAGTCCAGCCTAGAAGTAACAAATGTGTGGACTAGTTTTTCTGCATCCGCTTGAGATACAATGCGTCTGATTTTGGCAATGTTACGTAAGTGGAAGAATGCAGTACTTGAAATTTGTTTTATGTGGACATTAAAGGACAAATCCTGATCAAAAACAACTCCAAGATTCTTTACGGTGGAGCTGGAGGCCAGGGTGATCCCATCTAAAGTAACTAGAAAGAGAGTGTCTGAGGTGTTCGGGTCCAATTACAAGAACTTCAGTTTTGTCTGAATTTAACATCAGAAAATTGTAGGTCATCCAACTTTTTATATCTTTAAGGCATGCTTGGAGTTTAGTTAACTGATTGGTTTCATCAGGCTTGATCGATAAATATAATTGGGTGTAGTCAGCATAACAATGAGTGATTCCTAATAATGTTCCCTAGAGGAAGCATATATAAACTGAATAGAAGTGGTCCGAGTACAGAACCTTGTGGGACTCCATGACAAACTTTGGTATGGATGGAGGATTCATCATTGACAAGAACAAACTGAGAACGATCTAAAACATAAGACTTAAACCAGCTTAGGGCGGTTCCTTTGATGCCAATTTGATGTTCCATTCTCTGTAAAAGAATTTGATGGTCAATGGTGTCAAATGCGGCACAAAGATCTAACAGGACGAGTACAGAGATGAGTCCTTTGTCTGAGGTCAGGGATCTCGGTGGGTGTGGCAGGCGCCACAGGAGTCTGCAAGAGATGGAATCTGTTCCTCCGCAGGCTGTCTCTTGAAGTCTCCACGATGTAGGATCTGGGTGTTCCTGCAGTGGACACCATGGTGCCTCTCTGTTGCATGTCCTTGACCCGCACATGGTCACCGGGCTGCAGTTCCGGCATGTCACGTGCTGCGTGGCAACGGTTGTAGTTCTGCTGCTGTTTCTGTCTGTAGCTTTGCTCCTTTCTTTTCAAGTCCTCCCTATCTGTACATGATAGGTTGAGCTGGGATGGAAGGACAGGAATTGTTGTGCGGATCTTCCTCCCCATGAGTAGCTCTGTGTTACTGTATCCATTGGCCAGAGGAGCAGAGCGATAGGCCATCAGGGCCAGATAGGGGTCACTGGATTTCTTGAGGAGATTTTTAATCGTCCTCACAGCCCGCTCTGCCTCTCCATTGCTTTGTGGGAAGTGTGGACTGGAGGTGACGTGGCTGAAGCTCCAATCCTGTGCAAACTTCTGAAATTTCTCTGAAGCAAACTGTGGGCCATTGTCTGTGCGCACCACTTCTGGTATGCCATGACGAGCAAAGATAGACTTGAAGTGTTCAATCACAGCCTCTGATGTTGTGAAAGTTAGTTTTGCTACTTCAAAGAAGCGAGAATAATAATCCACTATGACTAAATACTGTCTGTTTTTCATTTGAAACAGGTCTGCTCCTACTGTAGACCACGGCCTTTGCGGGAACTCAGTGGGCAACATTGTTTCTCTCAGGGTTGTTCTCTCTCTGGCGCATGTATCACAACTCTCTATCAGTTTTGTCAGTTCTTTGTTGAGTCCAGGCCACCATACTGATCTCTTGGCTCTCTCCCTGCATTTGGTTATGCCGAGATGACCCTCGTGCAGCTTGGCTAGTATATCTGCTCTGAGCGATGGCGGGGTGACAAGTCTGCTGCCGTAGAGAAGCAAGTCATTTCTCCTTGAAATCGCAGATATGGCTGGAGCACCTGGCCGATTGAGAACTTGTCTGGCCATCTTTCAGCACAATACTGCTTTATCTGTCTCAGTATATCGTCATTGTCTTGTTGTGTCTGTATTTCTTTTAGCCTTTTCTCTGTTGCTGGTAAACTAGCAATGACGGAGTCGGCGTACAAGTCGATCTCCTCTTCTGACAGTCCTGCAGGCGTGCTGTTTTCAGGTGCTCTGGACAACACATCTGCAGTCGCTATCTCTTTTCCTGGCACATGGGATAAAGTGTAGGAAAATCTCATGAGGCGCATGCGTAGACGCTGGATGCGTGGTGGCAACTCATCAAGGCTTTTTGAGCCCAGCAGTGGGACGAGAGGTTTGTGGTCTGTCTCTATGTGAAAGTTTTTCCCGATGAGGAACTCTGCAAACCTCTCACAGGCCCATGTGGAAGCAAGAGCCTCCTTCTCAATCTGAGCATACCTCTGTTCAGTGCTGCTGAGTGCCCTTGATGCATATGCCACTGGTTTCCATTTTGCTGTGCTGTCTTGCCGCTGGAGGAGAACAGCACCCATGCCATATGATGAGGCATCTGCTGAGACAAGCGTGTCAATATTTGGGTTATACAGAGCTAGACCTGGAGGAGTAGTCCTTTATGCTGTCAAAAGCCTGCTGCTGTTGCGGCCCCCAAGTCCACATGTTTGATTTCTTGATCAGCTCTCTGAGTGGGTGAGTTTTCTCAGCTAGGTGAGGCATGAATTTACCAAGAGGATTAGTCATACCCAGAAAGCGTCTCACCTCACTGACATTTCTGGGCTTCTTCATGGATTTGACAGCGCTCACCTTGTCTGGGTCCGGACTTACCCCTGCTGACTCGATGATCTGCCCCAGAAACTTTATCTTGTTTTTCGAAAAACTCACATTTGTCGTTCAGTGTCACTCCTGCACTCTGCAGCCGTGAGAGTGTTTTCCGCAGCCTCTCATCGTGTTCTGCCTGACTGGCTCCCCAGATGAGCACGTCATCCATGTGACACACAACGCCATCTATGCCCTCTAGGATCTGCTGCATGCGTTTCTGAAAATGTTCTGGTGCTGATGAGATGCAAAAACATAGACGATTATAGCAGTACCGTCCGAACGGAGTGATGAACGTGGTCAGCAGAGAAGATTCCTTGGAGAGTGGAATTTGAAATCCTGAGTTGGCATCTAGTTTTGAGAGGACTTTGGCCCCGGTGAGCTGTCCAAGAGTGTTCTCCACCGAGGGAGTTGATGTCTCTCTCTCTCTACTGACTTATTCAGCTCTGTGAGGTCAGTGCAAATCCTCACAGCTTCTCGTGCGCGTTTAGGAACGACCACCATGGGCACACACCATGCTGTGGGCTGCTCCAATTTTGAGATGACACCTTGCTTGTTCATGCGATTTAGCTCCTTTTTGACTTTGGGAAGGAGGGGAAGTGAGACTCGCCTAGGTGTTGAGACTGCAAAAGGCTTTGCATCTTTCTTGAGTACGATGGTGTACTCACCCCCCATTTTTCCGAGTCCAGAGAAGAGCTTTGGGAATTCCTGCTTCACCACCTCGCTTGTGTCCAGGCTGGCGTTGTCCAGCCTGACGACCAGCTGCAGCTCTGTGGCAGCTGCTTGGCTTAGCAGCGGTGTCCTCAGCCCATCCACAACATACACAATCTCTTTCTTGGTTTTATTTCTCTTTTTGAGAGTGGCTTTGAACTTGCCCATCACTTTTAGAGGGTTTCCTCCTGGCCCTTTTAGAACCAATGTAGCTTTTGATAGCTGATCGTACTGGCCCTCGTCATACAGTTTTTTGGGTATGGCTGTCACATCTGCGCCTGTGTCAATTTTAAACACTGCTTTGTGGTCATCCATTTTACCTCAGTCATCCAGGGACCAGCACTGTCCCCTGTCTCTGCTGACATTGAGCCCAGGAAAGAAACTCCATATTCTTCATCACTATCCTGTGTGTGTGACATTGTGGCCATATTCAGACTCGAGCATAATGTACTTTTTTTTCTGCACTGGTTGCATGTTGCATCCTTTGCTGGACACTGGTCTAGGCTGTGTCCTCTTGTGTCCCCACACCTTCTGCATGGTCTGTTCTGTGCTTTACTGGACACTGGTTTGGACCGTGTTACAGCCAGGCTCAGGGTGGTAACAATCAGGGAAATCACACACATCGATAAAGCCCACACAATGTGATTTATTTTCAATTAAGCACAGACATGAACTAAAAAGATGAAGTGTGTAAATGTGGAGAGTATCAGTAGTGTAAGGTGTGTGTGAGTGAGAGGGAGTGTAGGTGAGTGTTGATACAAATGTAGAAACAAACCAAACCTAAACCAATACAGAGGCCATCAGGACAGCTGCCCAGAGAGAGAGAGAACCGACTGGGGAAGCAACCCCTTTTTGCCTTTTGCTCCTCCCACCTCTCAGGTGCAATCAGTTACTCTGACGACCCACCCAGGCTCCTTCAAGGGTTAACAACAGGAAGTCTCTTGGTGGGCCGTCACCACCCCCCCCCCCCCCCCCCCCATAAGGAAGAGGTCCGGAATGGCACCTCGACAAGAAAAATCATTAGTGACCCAACAAAATATACAATATCATACACATACCCTACATGTATGCACATAGCAAAATATGCTCAGAATATACAATAATTGTCATTTTACCATCATTAGTGCTCTGCTTAGCCCATTTCACCACTTCCCAGCTCAGCCACCTCGGTATCCTGAAGAAGCAAATTGAGAGAGAAAAAGGGAAAGCCAACACAGTAAGACACCTTCAACGTGGCAAAGCTCTAGACAATGCATCAGCCAAAACATTCTCTACACCCTTTACATGGCGAATGTCTAGAGTGTATGGCTGGAGAAAAAGACACCATCTCATGAGGCACTGATTTGGGTTCTGCAAGGAATGTAAGAACGTAAGGGGGTTGTGATCAGTGTACACTACTAAAGGTACAACTCCACCCCCCACATACACCTCAAAATGCTGCAAAGCCCAGATTAGAGCCAACGCCTCCTTCTCAACAATAGAGTAGTTCAACTGATAAGAATTAAACTTGCGAGAAAAGAAACTGACGGGATGCTCAACTCCATCATCACCAGTCTGCAACAACACCGCTCCGGCCCCTAACTTGCTAGCATCCACCTGCAACTTAAATGGCTCTCTCATCCTAGGAGCGGCCAAGACCGGGGCAGAGGAGATCAAAGCCTTGACCTCTAGAAATGCACGCTGACACATCGGTGACTACTCAAACTTTTTTTTTGTACTGAGGAGGTTTGTAAGAGGCACAGCTACAGAAGAAAAGTTTCTACAGAATGCTCTATAATAACCCACCATACCCCAAAACCGCATTAACTCCTTCTTATTTGTCGGAGGGGGAAACTGGTCAATAGCCAGAACCTTGGCTCTCACTGGACGGACCTGACCGTGGCCCACTACCTTACCCAAGTAAGTCACAGTAGCCCTGGCGAACTCACACTTGGCCAAATTCACTGTCAAATTGGCCCATGCAAGTCTGTCAAACAGTGCTTTGATGCACTGTAAATGTTGTTCCCACGTGTCACTATAGATGACAACATCATCTAAGTACACCGCACAGCCATCCAAACCCGCAGCCACTCTATTCATCAGTCTTTGAAAAGTCGCAGGTGCATTTCGTAGACCAAATGGCATTACTTTGTATGAGTAAAGGCCCGAAGGAGTTATGAACGAGGCAACTTCCTGAGCACGCTTGGACAAAGGCACTTGCCAGTAACCCTTCAAAAGGTCAAATTTACTGACAGGTTTTGCAGAACCAACTTGATCTACACAATCATCAATTCGGGGCAACGGAAAAGAGTCTGGTTTGGTGATCTTGTTAACTTTGCGAAAGTCAGTACATGGCCTAAAAGTATGGTCTGGTTTAGTCACCAACAAACATGGTGATGCCCAACTTGAACCTGATGGAACTGCAAGGCCATGCTCCAACATGTACCTGTCTCCTATATCAATATCATGTTCGATCAGGTGAGTACGCGAAGGAGTATCTGAAAACAAGGAAGGGAAAGACAATATCAGCTTACTCAACTGCAACTTCCTGGAACCAGACAAATGGTCAAGCAACATATCCAATTTACTGAGGGACTCAGAGTTCTTAAGTCGGCCCTGCATGACGCAATCACCGGGGGTATTCACATCATCTTTCTTACCCTCTACCAGCAAAGGCGTTTGGCACAAATCTCCCATGGGAGCTGCCACTGCCACCGGTCTCCCTTCCCCTGTAGAAGGGCCCACAGAAGAAGCCAAGTGATAAGACTTCAACAGATTTACATGACAAAGTTGTGTTTTTCTCCTGCGATCTGGAGTAGAAATCACATAGTTCTGATCAGAAACTTTCCTAAGAATTTCATAGGGACCTGCAAACTTTGCATGAAAAGGGGAGCCCACCACAGGAAGCAGCATCAACACTTGATCCCCTGGAGCAAAACCCCGCTTGTCTGTCCTACGGTCAAATATTTTTTTCATTTTCCTCTGAGATTTCACAAGATTCCTTTTCGCCTGTTCACCAGCTGCATACAATCGCCTTCTGAAACCATTCACGTAATCAGTCAAGTTTGCTGGTGGAGGAGTTTTCTTCAAATCATCCTGTAGGACAGCAAGTGGGCCACGTACAGTATGTCCAAACACAAGATCATTTGGACTAAACCCAGTACTTTCTTGCGTGACCTCTCTTGCAGCCAACATAAGCCAAGGCAGACCCTCTTCCCAGTCACAATTAAGTTCAGTACAGTAAGAACGTAACAGGGATTTTAGGGTCTGGTGGAAGCGCTCAATAGCTCCCTGGCTTTGAGGATGATAAGGGGTGGATTGAGCATGACTGACATGTAGTTGTTTTAGAATTTCCGAAAACATGTTTGAAGTGAAGTTTGTTCCTTGATCACTTTGAATAACCTTCGGAATACCAAAGACAGAAATGAACTGGGATAATGCCTTAACAACAGACTTTGTTGTGATGTTACGTAATGTATAAGCTGCAGGGTAGCGTGTACTTAAACACATCACAGTTAATAAATACATACTACCAGCCTTAGACTTGGGTAATGGGCCAACACAGTCAATAAGCAGGTGCTCAAAAGGTTGACTGGTTGCTGATACAGGACACAAAGGTGCAGGCTTTATACACTGATTTGGCTTGCCCGTAATCTGACACGTATGGCAGGTTTTAACATAAGCAGAGATGTCTCTTTTTAGCCTTGGCCAGTAGAAATAGCGCAACACCCTGTCGTAAGTTTTCTTAACCCCTAAATGTCCTGCTGTATTATAAGCTGTATGCAAAATTTCAGGTCTTAGTCTGGTTGGCACTACAACTTGAAAAATGGCATCCCCCACAAAACTGTCACTCTGAGGAACCCACTTTCTCACCAACAAACCATCCTTGAGGAAGTACCCTGGAACAGCACTCTCCAACTCATCAGATGGACGGACCTGCTGGAACAGTTCTTTCAGGGAGAGGTCTTCTTCCTGCTCCTGTCTTAACTCACTGCGAGTAACAGATAGCAAACAGTCAGGTAATGGAAAACACACTTTTGATTTTTGCATTTTCTCCATAGCACACTTTTCAGAAAGAGGATCACTACGGCTTTGGGCCCTGGTGACCACACAGGCTGAACCAACTAATGACTTCATCGGGTTCCCAAGGCTTACATCACCAGCAGAAGGAGTTGAAACAACTAGGGGGGAAGGAGGCGAATCACTCCACACACGTGCACCAACCAAGTCATTTCCTAAAATTACCTGTATTCCCTCCACAGGCAACTCAGGACACACACCAAGTGGAACTTCACCTTTCACCAGATTTGAAGACAGACTGACGTTATGTAGAGGGACAGTCAAAACATTAAGACCCATACCCTTGACTACCGTCCAACCTCCAGTATCACTGTCTGAGGAAAATGGCAACACGGACTCTAAAATGAAAGAATCCAAAGCACCTGAATCTCTGAGAATGTTAACAGGCACTTTTGTATCACTTCCCTCCAAGGACACAAAACCAGTGGAGACAAATGGATGGTATCCTGGGTCAACTAAAGTCAAATTTGGTTCGTTCGCTAACCCAACAACCGCCGGAACACAAGAACTGACAGTCTCAATAGGCTTAGTATGCAACTGAACAGCAGCTATAGCCTCAGCTTTTTCAGCTGTACAGACTGAGACCGCGAGCGCAACTGGCTTTGCAGGATGATTATCTTGATGAAATTTACTTTTGGACTTCAACACGGGGCACTCCTTTTTCTAGTGCCCTTGACCTAAACAATAGTTACAAGACGTGTTTTGGTTTTGCTGAGGACGAAACTGGGAAACGTTTTCCAAGCGTGTCCCTGACTCATTTTTTAACCCATCTAGCTGACGACTACTGGAAAAAGTCCCTCTGTGATTGCAACCAGGTACCTTGTGTGTCAGGGAATATTCGTCTGCCAGAACTGCAGCCTCCGATGCGGTTTTTACCTGGCGCTCAAAGAGGTACGTGACAATGCAATCTGGAAGAGTCGATTTGAATTGTTCCAACAACAGAAGTTCACACAACTGAGGGAAGGTCTCTACCTCAGCCACCACACACCAGCGATTGAAAAGAGTTGTTAACTCCCTGGCAAACTCCACATACGTTATGCGTTCATGCTTTGCAGATTTCCTGAACTTTTGCCGGTAAGCCTCTGGCACTAACTCATACGCTTTCAAAACTGCAGCCTTGACTTTGTTGTAATTTTCACTGTCGGCCATACTCAGAGCAGAGAAAGCTTCCTGGGCTTTACCAGTTAGGACACATTGTAACAACAGCGTTTGTTCAGGGTCGGAGCACTTCCTAGTCTTAGCTAGTCGTTCAAATAACAGAAAAAATGTGTCAAGATCCTCTTCTGAAAATTTTGGGACCAACCTTAAACTAGTAGCAACATCAAAAAGATTCCCAGGTACCGACTGGTTACTTGGATCAAAAAGCTTACCCTCCTTTATCAGGTCTAGACGGTAACGCTCCAACGCATGCTGCTGCTGCGTGAGATCAGCTTCACGCAACTGAACATCTAGTCGTAGCCTCTCCAGTTCCATAGCATGCTCTTTAGCACGTTCCTCCCATTCTAACAACTGTCGATGTTGTAGTATTAACAACTCCTTCTGCTGATCAAATGTTAAGGTCACCCCAAGACCACCAGGAGGCCAACCGGAGGAACCACTCCCTTCCGTGGACATGCGCTCAGTGAAACCCTCCTCTACCTTTTGCAACACCTCCTTCTCAACCAAATGTGCTTTTAAAGTAGACAAAATGGTCTCTTTTCGCGACTGCCTAGAGCACTCCACATCAAAATGCTCTGCAACTTTCAATAGTTGCTCCTTGCTGAAAGCCTTTAACAACTCCTGTGTAGGATTCTCTACAAACTCATCTACTGAAGCCATAACCACTTCACTTACTGGTTATTAATACACAAGAGTCCACCGGACAGGAAGGAGAGGAAAAAAAAAAAACAACCACCCCACCCTGGCAGGCTAAATGGCTTAACACCCAGCTATGTCCCCCAGGAAACCAATCAGCCTCCTCCTACCGGCCATAATAAACCACAACAACTCTAAAACTGGTGTGCAACCAAACTGTCAGATATGGAACAAACTTTCCCCTATCTACCTACCTAGCGAAGGAACTAGCTAGCTAACTCAATCCCTAGTCTTCATGCAAGAGTTGTGGTGGGCAGATTAAACACAGAGCCCGATGACTTGGTGAAGCAACCAGCATGCTGGTGACCCCCCTGAACAGTCACGGAGGTGTTCCCGAGCAATTGCTCTAACCACACTGATGCACAAAAAAAACAAACTAAAACAACAACCAACGTGTCTGGTCACCTAGTACACGTATCTTATGCCTACTGGGAAAGTTCGCCCCAACCAGTGACATTGCTTGTTGTGAAACACCCCAGATGCATGAGAAAGCCTACTTCTTTGGACAACCACAAAAACCTCACAACCCAAGCAGCTCAACTGAAAACCCAAAGTTAGGTTCTACCCACCATATTCAGTACTAAGCTAGTCACCCACAAAGGGAACCATTAAACACTGAAGAACACTAACCAGAAAAGGGATCGTATGATCCCCGACGAGCCCCCATTTGTTACAGCCAGGCTCAGGGTGGTAACAATCATGGAAATCACACACATCGATAAAGCCCACACAATGTGATTTATTTTCAATTAAGCACAGACATGAACTAAAAAGATGAAGTGTGTAAATGTGGAGAGTATCAGTAGTGTAAGGTGTGTGTGAGTGAGAGGGAGTGTAGGTGAGTGTTGATACAAATGTAGAAACAAACCAAACCTAAACCAATACAGAGGCCATCAGGACAGCTGCCCAGAGAGAGAGAGAACCGACTGGGGATGTAACCCCTTTATGCCTTTTGCTCCTCCCACCTCTCAGGTGCAATCAGTTACTCTGACGACCCACCCAGGCTCCTTCAAGGGTTAACAACAGGAAGTCTCTTGGTGGGCCGTCACAACCGTGGTTGAGCCTGTTTTGTTTTTGTGCACCTCGCTGCTGTGCGTGCATGCTGTCCAGCTATGTGTTCATCAGGTCTCCTTTGCAGTTAGCTTTTAGCAGTTCGTTTTGCTTTTTCACCTGTTCACTCTGTTTAACTAAAGTGACAGCTTCCTGTAGTGTCAGTTCAGGATCCAGCTGTAATCTCTCTGATAGACGTTTGTCTCTCAGACCCACGACCAGTCTGTCTCTCACCATCTCGTCATGTAACGCGCCGTATCCGCAGTGCTCCGCCAGGCAATGTAACGCAGTGATGAATGAGTCAGCTGACTCACCCAACTCTTGCTGCCGTTGATTAAACATAGCCCGTTCATATATGACGTTCCTGCGAGCTTGATTTTCGTCTGCTTGGGTTTCCAAACCTGAAGCAATGCGAAATCTGTCGAATCGTTTGATCCATTTCGGCCAGTCCTCTGTTTTAAACAAACCTTGAAACTGGTTCATGATGAACACTGTCGATCCGTTGCCTTGGTAACGTTGCTGTAAGCTACAAAGTTACAAACTGTTTCCTTCCGCGCAGCGGTTGGCAACACTAACACTAAAAAGACACTTTTTTTCACGAAAATAATAACAAACCGGCAGCTGACAACTCACTTGGCTACTTAACTTCTGACTAATTAACTTCTGACACCATGTTGTAGCGTTATTACTAAGTCAAGACGTAAGGAGGCAGGTGCATATCAGTGACACACCAGCTGTTAGGTCCAGGAAACGTTGCTCTCTTTATTGTCCCCATGACAACCCTAACATTCTAAAGTCACCTAGCAGGACTTATCTCTACAATTTCTTGCAGCCTTAATGTGTTTGAGACGATCAGCTGTCTCGTTCAGAGGTGTTACCATACAGTAAAAAGACCTATTTAATACATTTAGTAATCCATATTATGGTAATAACCACTCAACTAAGTGAAGAGAGACAGTCCATCATTACTTTAATACATGATAGTTAGTCATTCTGAAAAGACCTAAGGCATTACTTCAGTCCGAAAACTTCAGGACTGGAGGACCAAGAGTTATCTCTGCTGCAAAGGATAAGTTCATTAACAGCACCTCAGATTAAATCTCACATAAATGCGTACTAGCAGACACATGTCAGCATCATCTATTCAGAAGAGTCTGACTGAGGGAGACCAACAAGAAAAAGAAAAATACTTAGACCAAGAAAAACAAGAAATGGACATTTGACCAGCGGAGACGTGCCATTCCATCTTTGTGTTATTGGGACCATCATTTGTTCAACAGGACAATGATGCCAAACACATCTCCAAAGTTGAGTGACAGAGAGCTGTATCACTTGGTCTGGCCTTCACAATCACCAGACTGAAACTTAATTAAGATGGTTTGGGATGAGTCGGACTACAGAGTGAACAGCTGTCATTAAGTTGTCAGCATATATGGAAACTCCTCCTGTTGGAAAATCATTCCAGGTGACAACCTCATGAAGACATCAAGAGTGTGCAAAACTGTCATCAAAACAAAATCTGGCTACTTTGAAGAATCTAAAATATAAAACATATTTAAATAAAGAACAGATTTTCTCATTCCCCCCCCTTAAAAAAAATAATGGTTGTTGCTAAAATAAAGCAAGCACTATATAATGTCTTCAACCAGTTTCAGCCCAAGGGCCCCTTGGACAATGGAAAAACACACACACACACACACACACACACCTTTGCAGGGGGTCCGCATGCCATCTAGATCCCGGTTAAAAACCCCTAGTCTAGATGGTATACAATAAGGATTTAGTGGATGGGGGGGAGGGAAAATATCCTGCAAGTTCACTTCCAGTTTTTACTATTCTTTGCCATTCTTTATCATTACCTCAACTAAGTCAGTATTTAAGAAGTCTTTAGGATTTAGGATAAGCGTTTTTATTGAGTGTGCCTGAAAGAGCACACTATATGTTATTCCCCGCGCTTATTATTGAGTGTGCCTGAAAGAGCACACTATATGTTATTCCCCGCGCTTATTATTATTGGTGTGGGTGCCCAGAGGGCGACCACACTATTGTTATTCAAATCTTTATTATTATTATTGGTGTGGGTGCCCAGAGGGCGACCACACTATTGTTCTTCAAATCTTTATTATTTTTCTTCCGTACGTTTTTCGCCGCTTAACTTAGGCTGACCAGACGTCCCCGATTTCCGGGGACAGTCCCCGTTTTGGGTGACCTGTCCCCTGTCAAAGCTGTCCCCGAAAATGTCCCCGATTTTGACACTGAATGGGGGAAAAATATGTACAGACTCAAACACCAGTTATTAGTCGGCGTTCAGACAGGGACAGGCAAACCGGACACCGGCGGCGTTTTCAATTCACTTCAGTGGAGGGTCGTGTGTTTCCGCGCCGGCAGCCCGCAACGCAGGGGTTGCCGCAAAAAACGTCGCCGGCGTCCGGGAGAGAGGTTGAACCAGATTCAACTTTTGGGAAAACGGAGCTCCACGTCACGCTCCGGCCGCCAATCAGACACTCAGATCGGTCAAACCTCCACAGACAGCCTGAAATGTCTCTGAAGCAGAGACTATCCAGGTGGATTCACGGACTAAACTCTGATAATCTACCTGTGTGTGTGTTCTCACTTTGTTTATTTCATGTACCAGCTTCTAAATCTGAGTCTGACTCGCAATTTACGCCGCAAAATATAATGACACGAAGAAGTTTAATTTGATTTGTGTCCGATGATTAGAGAGAGAGAGAGAGAGAGAGAGAGAGAGAGAGAGAGCGCTTTGGTAGAGAGACATAGAGTAACAACACAGAGAGCGAGCGAGCGGCGGCCTCGATGAAGCTGTTATTAGTCAGAGAAATAAAAAGTTATTTCCTGATTGTTTCACAGCGGTTACATTCAGCAGGTACAGACATGCCCACAGCAACACACCTCAGAATGAAAAGATATCACACTGGGTCCCACCATCACACACAGGCAACGCCAACCATGTGCAGTTTCTGTAACCACACCTCTACCTGTGAAGGCTTCAACTCTCTTATAGTCCGATACCAACTGTACAATATCTACTGACACTGAGCTGTGATAATATAACACTGTGCAGGAAACATTCTGCATACAGATAAAGTGTTTGTTTAATTATAAATTAAATATTCTATTAAAATCCATAAATGATATGTTAATAAAAAAATAAACTAATGTTATAATATTTTTTCAGGGCCCCTGTCAGTCACAGGCCCTCAGAATCATCCTAACTTTTCGCCCCCTAATGGCGCCCCTGACCTTTTGTGTAATAAAAGCTGGTTAAAATACATGAAAAAGTACATGTCCCCGTTTTTTATTTCATAATGATAATATTTAATGATTTTTCACCGCCGCATTGAAAATGTCCCCGATTTTCATTTCAGAAATCTGGTCACCTTAGCTTAACTAGTCCCACAAATTTTGTCCTACAAAAATAAAACCTATATCACTAGATTCAGCTCATTTAGGACATGATGGCTATTACTTTTCACATTTCTACTATTAATATTTTACAAATTATTCAACTTTTTCTACAAAAATTTTACCATTTGAAATGCATTGTACAAACTTCAAATCTTTCTACAAACCTTCTACAAACATTCTACTTTTTAAACTACTTCTACTACTACTACAGACTTCATTCAAATTACAAATTGTACACAAGATCTTAAACTATTAAACTCGTATTTAACTCTTTTTAAAATCTTTTACCGTTTTTAAACTATCAAGGCTCAAAGTTGAGCAGGTTTTTACTCAAATTCTGCGTTTATAATGGGTGTGTATTGGTAGAATGTCCCAGACCTAGAGTGGGTGATGTCATCGCTAGAGGGCAGAGGGAGAGAGAAATTCGTCAAAAAAAAAAATTTGTAAACTGCGCTCGAGGCCGCAAATGTCGCGCTACAGAAATAATTTATAGCTACAAACGTAGGAAAATTTGTGGTGGTCGCAGTGATAACACTGCTGAAGCTGTCGGCTTTATAGTTTTGGCGTGAGACACAAAGATGCGGCAGCAACACCAACCCACGGCCGCATCTACTCCCATGTTAACGGGAGAGGAGAAATTTCCAAAAGGAGCAGGGAGCACCTGTTCTTTCTATGACTCCCAAGGCCAAAGTTTATACAATTTTTACCTAAAATATATATGTAGATGATCAGGAAGAGCTCAGGATGCTCACAGTGAAGTCGGTTCAATGATAGGCCAAACGGTTTGGCCACCACACCGTCTTGTTCGACGGGCAGTTTCAGCATTTTCTCTCTCTCTCTGGGCATTTCCAACTGACATTCTAACAGGTGCACCTAACTGCTCTGCGGCAGTTGGCCCTGGTTGCTTGGCAACCTCAAGCCTGTCTGAGGGAGGAGAGGGGGGAGGGGCTATTTTCACTGTCTTTCATATAATCAATGACTATCAAGGCTACATTTTTAATGTCTGCCATTTTATCCTTCTCTCTCGCAGACACAGACAGACAGAAAGACAGACAGACACCCCCCCACACACACAAACACACACACACACACACACACACATACTCAGACAGACACACAGAGACAAAAGGCTTTCAAAATAAGAGTACCTTCAAAATATTTATACTATACTTTCTTATACTATTCTACTTTTTTCAGCTAATTTCACACTTTCTTATACCATTCTACTTTTTTCAGCTAATTTCACACTTTCTTATACCATTCTACTTTTTTCAGCTAATTTCACACTTCCTTATACCATTATACTTTTTTCAGCTAATTTCACACTTTCTTTTACCATTCTACTTTTTTCAGCTAATTTCACACTTTCTTTTACCATTCTATTTTTTTCAGCTCATTTCACACTTTCTTATACTATTCTACTTTTTTCAGCTAATTTCACACTTCCTTATACCATTCTACTTTTTTCAGCTAATTTCACACTTTCTTATACCATTATACTTTTTTCAGCTAATTTCACACTTTCTTTTACCATTCTACTTTTTTCAGCTAATTTCACACTTTCTTATACTATTCTACTTTTTTCAGCTAATTTCACACTTTCTTATACTATTCTACTTTTTTCAGCTAATTTCAAACTTTGTTAACATTCTACTTTTTTCAGCTCATTTCACACTTTCTTTTACCATTCTATTTTTTTTCAGCTCATTTCACACTTTCTTATACTATTCTACTTTTTTCAGCTAATTTCACACTTTCTTATACCATTCTACTTTTTTCAGCTAATTTCACACTTTCTTATACCATTATACTTTTTTCAGCTAATTTCACACTTTCTTTTACCATTCTACTTTTTTCAGCTAATTTCACACTTTCTTATACTATTCTACTTTTTTCAGCTAATTTCACACTTTCTTATACTATTCTACTTTTTTCAGCTAATTTCAAACTTTGTTAACATTCTACTTTTTTCAGCTCATTTCACACTTTCTTATACTATTCTACTTTTTTCAGCTAATTTCACACTTCCTTATACCATTCTACTTTTTTCAGCTAATTTCACACTTTCTTATACCATTATACTTTTTTCAGCTAATTTCACACTTTCTTTTACCATTCTACTTTTTTCAGCTAATTTCAAACTTTGTTACCATTCTACTTTTTTCAGCTAATTTCAAACTTTGTTATACCATTCTACTTTTTTCAGCTAATTTCACACTTTGTTATACCATTCTACTTTTTTCAGCTAATTTCACACTTTCTTTTACCATTCTACTTTTTTCAGCTAATTTCACACTTTCTTATACTATTCTACTTTTTTCAGCTAATTTCACACTTTCTTATACTATTCTACTTTTTTCAGCTAATTTCAAACTTTGTTAACATTCTACTTTTTTCAGCTCATTTCACACTTTCTTATACTATTCTACTTTTTTCAGCTAATTTCACACTTCCTTATACCATTCTACTTTTTTCAGCTAATTTCACACTTTCTTATACCATTATACTTTTTTCAGCTAATTTCACACTTTCTTTTACCATTCTACTTTTTTCAGCTAATTTCAAACTTTGTTATACCATTCTACTTTTTTCAGCTAATTTCAAACTTTGTTACCATTCTACTTTTTTCAGCTAATTTCAAACTTTGTTATACCATTCTACTTTTTTCAGCTAATTTCACACTTTGTTATACCATTCTACTTTTTTCAGCTAATTTCACACTTTGTTATACCAGTCTACTTTTTTCAGCTAATTTCACACTTTCTTATACTATTCTACTTTTTTCAGCTAATTTCAAACTTTGTTATACCATTCTACTTTTTTCAGCTAATTTCACACTTTGTTATACCAGTCTACTTTTTTCAGTTAATTTCACACTTTCTTATACCATTCTACTTTTTTCAGCTAATTTCACACTTTCTTATACCATTCCACTTTTTTCAGCTAATTTCACGCTTTCTTATACCATTATACTCTTTTCATCTCATTTCACATTTTTAAGATATATCTTTAATGGCCTTTTCAAGCTTTATAGTATAGAGACAGCTGAAGAGTGACAGGAATGTGGGTAGAGAGAGACGGGGGAATGACATGCAGCAACGGGCGGCAGAGGGCACCCACACCGCACTTTCCGCAGGAAATGCAGTTTTCTAGTTATTGGTGTGGGTGCCCAGAGGGCGACCACACTATTGTTATTCAAATCTTTATTATTGAGTGTGCCTGAAAGAGCACACTATATACTATCCACCATACTTATTATTCTTATTATTGAGTGTGCCTGAAAGAGCACACTATATACTATTCCCCATACTTAATTGAGGGCCTGAAAAGCACATATACTATTCTGGGCTTATTATTATTCTTCCGTTTCTTGTGTCATTTTTCAACTATTATGGTGTTCAAAAAGCCAAAAACCACGCCAAAAAATGAATGTGTGTATGAGAATGTTCGACACATTGGGCATCATCGCTAGAGGGCAGAGGAGAAAAATCATATTTCATTATTCAAAAATAATTTATACATAAAAAAAAATTTGTTGGTCAGTGATAACACTGCTGAACTGTCAGCTTTATAGTTTTGGCACACCAACACCCATCCACAGCCCATAGACTGCCATGTTAAAAAAGCAGGAAAATTTTCTGGAGGAAGCAGAAGTAACATTTCTTTGAATCGCTCTAAAGGGGCATTTCTTCCTGGACCACACAAAACAGGTCTCTAGACGTTCGGGAAGGGCTCAGCATGCTCACAGTAAAGTCGGTTCAAAGAGCAACGGTTTGGTCGAAGTCCTTTCTGTCATGTTTAATCTACCTGGCCCCTCTCACAGACACAGACAGGAGCAGAGGGGGGGGCTGTTTTCACTGTCTTTATAATATCAATGACTATCAGGGCTACATTTTTAATGTCGGCCATTTTATCCTTCTCTGCGCAAAAAAAAACAAGATAGAGAGACACACAGACTTTCAAAATAAGAGTCCCTTCAAAACAAAATATTTTAGAAAACTCTCTCCTCAACAGGCAAAACACGCACGCACACACACACAAACATACACACACACACACACACACACAACAAGACTTTCAAAATAAGAGTTCCTTCAAAATAAAAGACTGTAAAACTTTCTCCTTAACTGCCCCCCACAAGCCTGACTGTAATTAACTTTATTAAACTCTCTGTATAATAACAATGACTGTCAATAATACAGTTTGAATGTCGGCCATTTTATCCTTCTCTCTCAGAGATAAACACAGACAGATAGATGGATAGAGGGAACACGACACACAACACACAACACAGACACACGACACACACTAGACAAAATTCTTCAAAATAAGAGTCCCTTCAAAATAAAAAGACTTTGGAAAACTCTCCTTAACAGACAAAACAGCCCGCAACACACGCTGACAGCTATTTAATGTAGGCTCGACAGAGTCAACACTCAAAATTTCTTTAGAAATTTTTCTAGTTTTATTATTATTCTTATATTTCTTCCGTATGTTTTTTTCGGTTCGCTTCTCCTCCCAGAGTTTTGGTCGCACATAAACAAAAAAGTGGTATCAAAACGTGCGGCTCGATCGGGAATGGTGTGCTATGACTTTTCTAAGGGTTTCGGCAAACGGTTTTGCCAAAAATCGCCAAAAACCACGCCAAAAAATGAATGGGTGTGTATTGGTAGAATGTTTGCGAGCTACAGTTGGTGACATCATCGCTAGAGGGCAGAGAGAGAGAGAAATTTGTGGAAAAAAAAATTTGTAAAGTGCGATTGAGACACAAATGTCATTCCACAGAATTAATTTTTCCACTAGAAACGTAGGAAAATTTTGGGAGTCGCAGAGATAAAAAGCTGTCAGCTTTATAGTTTTGGCGTCACGCAAAGACGGCAGCAACACCCATCCACAACCCCATAGACTGCCATGTTAAAAAAGCGGGAAAATTTCTTGAGGAGAGCAGAAGTAACCTTTCTTTGAATCTCGTAGAGGGCACAATTCTTCATGTTATTACACAAAACAGTAATGTAGACGTTCAGGAAGGGCTGACGATGCTCAAAATGAAGTCGGTTCAATGATAGGCCAAATGGTTTGGTCAGGAGTCCTTTCTGTTCGAGGGGTGACTTTTACATTTTTTTTCTCTCTCTGGGCATTTCCAACTGACATTTTAACAGGTGCACCTAACTGCTCTGCTGATTGGGGGGGCGGGTTTGGCCTGTTTTTTTGGGCACCCCCCTCCTGGGGGGGGGGGGGGGGGGGGGCTGTTTTCACTCACACAGCTTGTTGTATTAATACTGAATTTGCTGAGCAGTGTCAATAATAATGGCATGGTGGCGAAGAGTCTGTCACACTCAAAATTTCTTTAGAAATTTTTCTTTTTTTTTTTTTTTTTTTTTTTTTTTTTTTTTTTTTCCTTCTTTTTTCCCTTTTTTTTTAAAAAAAATAAAAAAATTTTTTAAAACCAACCGGGGGGGGGGGGGGGATTTTTTTTTTTTTTTTTTTTTTTTGGTTTTTTTTTTATAAAAAAAAAAAAAAACCCCAACAAAAAATGGATGGGTTTTTTTTTTTTTTTTTTTTGTTGAGTTTGGTTTGGTTTATTTTTGGGGGGGGGGGGGGGGGGGGGAAATTTTTTTTTTAAAAATATTTTTTTTTATTGTGCAGGGGGGGAATATTTTTCTCTAAAAAAAATTTTTATATATATAAATGGAGGAAAATTTGTGGTGGTCGGAGTGATAACACTGCTGAAGCTGTCACCTTTATAGTTTTGGCGTCACACGCAAAGATGCGGCAGCAACACCCATCCACAGCCCCATAGACTGCCATGTTAAAAAAGCGGGAAAATTTCTGGAGGAAAGCAGAAGTAATGTTTCTTTGAATCGCTGTAAAGGGGACATTTCTTCCTGACAATCACACAAAACAGGTCTCTAGACGTTCGGGAAGGGCTCAGCATGCTCACAGTAAAGTCGGTTCAGAGATTGGAGCAACGGTTTGGTCAGGAGTTCTTTCTGTTCGAGGGGTGGCTTTCAGACGTTTTTCTCTCTCTCAGCACTGTTTAATCTCACACAGCAGCTGCGGTTGATTGCTCTGCTCTGATTGGTGGGCTCCACCTGGCCCCTCTCACA
Organism: Argyrosomus regius; assembly: GCA_946959425.1. Classification (NCBI taxonomy): domain Eukaryota; kingdom Metazoa; phylum Chordata; class Actinopteri; family Sciaenidae; genus Argyrosomus; species Argyrosomus regius. Next base: position 114,292 of record CAMPSB010000264.1, on the reverse strand, counting down.
GACACAGACAGGGAGCAGAGGGGGGGAGGGGCTGTTTTCACTGTCTTTATAATATCAATGACTATCAGGGCTACATTTTTAATGTCGGCCATTTTATCCTTCTCTGTCGCAGACACATACACAGACATAGATAGAAAGACACACAGACTTTCAAAATAAGAGTCCCTTCAAAACAAAATATTTTAGAAAACTCTCTCCTCAACAGGCAAAACACACACGCACACACACACACACACACAAACATACACACACACACAACAAGACTTTCAAAATAAGAGTTCCTTCAAAATAAAAGACTGTAAAACTTTCTCCTTAACTGCCCCCCACAAGCCTGACTGTGATTAACTTGATTGAACGCTCTGTATAATAACAATGACTGTCAATAATACAGTTTGAATGTCGGCCATTTTATCCTTCTCTCTCAGAGATAAACACAGACAGATAGATGGATAGAGGGAGACACAGACAGACAGACAGACACACACAGACACACAGACACACACACTAGACAAAATTCTTTCAAAATAAGAGTCCCTTCAAAATAAAAGACTTTAGAAAACCCTCTAATTAACAGACAAAACACACACACACGCGCATACACACGCTGACAGCTATTTAATGTAGGGCTCGACGGGGCCAGAGTCAGGCACACTCAAAATTTCTTTAGAAATTTTTCTAGTTTTTATTATTTTTTCTTATCATATGTTAAACAAACCCTGAGTAAGTGACAAGGGTGGTGGCTCTGTTATTTAGAGAGGTATTTCTAATATTTACTCAACTCCTATTGTCATAAATGTGGTTTTTGTTTTCTGTGTTCTTTTGAGTGTGTGTCTGCCTCTCATTGTGTCCCTACTTTTTCATGCCTTTTGGTAGAATGTGGTGGAGTCCTGAACAACCCAGCTGGTGGGAACATTACTTCCCCTGGGTACCTAGTGTCCAACTACAGTAGCAACCTCAACTGTGAGTGGCTCATCCAGAACCCACAACACATCAATTCCTCTATTGTGGTGTTGATAAAAGACCTGCACCTGGAGAACCACCAGACCTGTGAGTCAGACTACCTCCAGTTTCGATTAGGTGAGTACCAAAAGGAGAGCACTGGCTTTATGGTGCAATGAACAAAGTGACTACATGTGTACACACACAAATCGGGTTTGTACATGATGTAGTATACTGTAGTGTCTATGTTATATATAGTTACCTATATATATATATATATATATATATATATATATATATATATATATATATATATAGTTGTTTTGATTCCTGAACAAAACTTTTTCCAATAGCAATTTTATAAAATCAATTTTAACAAAAGAAAAAGAAAACACTATGGTTATAGTTGTTCAAAGGCCTGGGGCCAGCTGGAGTGTCCCAAATACAAAGAAATTAGAGAAGAATTATTTCCCAAATTTAAAGAAAAAATCCCAGACTTCCTCACCCTCCAACAAAACAAAATAATTCCAATCCTTCTGGGAGAAGAAAGCTCTACGGTAGAACTGGCAGGAGAATACATCACTGCATGTCACGCATTAAGAAATGTTTCAATGTAAGACTGTTCCTCATTTATTTCTGCTAAAATATTTATTGTTTATTGATAAAAAAAAAATAAAAAATTACCACTATTCTAGAGAGAGACGGCAGTCTAGTCCTATAGCAGCATTACTAAGGGATGACCTGAGCCAGCCCTAACTATAAGCTCTATCAAAAAGGAAAGTCTTAAGTCTACTCTTAAAAGGGTTGACCGTGTCTGCCTCCCGAACCCAAAATGGTAGTTTGTTCCACAGAAGAGGAGCTTGATAGCTAAAAGCTCTGGCTCCCAATCTACTTTTGGAGACTATAGGAACCACAAGGAACCCAGCATTCTGAGAGTGCAGTGTTCTAGAGGGGTAGTAAGGTACTATGAGCTCTTTTAGATATGATGGTGCCTGACCATCTTTGTATGTAAGGAGAAGAATTTTAAATTCTATTCTAGATTTAACTGGTAGCCAATGCAAGGAAGCCAAAATGGGAGAGATGTGATCTGTGATCTTGGTTCCTGTCAGAACACGTGCAGCAGCATTCTGAATTAGCTACAAAGTCCTAAGAGACTTATTGGAGCAGCCTGATAACAAAGAGTTACAATAGTCCAGCCTAGAAGTAAAAAAATGCGTAACAAATTATGTGGACATTAAAGGATAAATTCTGATCAAAAACAACTCCAAGATTCTTTACGGTGGAGCTGGAGGCCAGGGTGATCCCATCTAAAGTAGCTAAGTCTCTAGAAAGAGAGTTTCTGAGGTGTTTGGGTCCAATTACAAGAACTTCAGTTTTGTCTGAATTTAACATCAGAAAATTGTAGGTCATCCAACGTTTTATATCCTTAAGGCATGCTTGAAGTTTAGTTAACTGACTGGTTTCATCAGGCTTGATCGATAAATATAATTGGGTGTCATCGGCATAACAATGAAAATCAATGGAGTGATTCCTAATAATGTTTCCTAGAGGAAGCATATATAAACTGAATAGAAGTGGTCCTAGTACAGAACCTTGTGGAACTCTGTGACAAACTTTGGTATGCATGGAGGATTCATCACTGATGTGAACAAACTGAGATCGATCTAAAAAATACGACGTAAACCAGCTTGAGTCCTTTGTCTGATGCTATTAGGAGGTCATTTGTAACTTTGACTAGTGCGGTCTCTGTGCTATGATGCACTCTAAATCCTGACTGAAAATCCTCAAATAAACTGTTCTTATGGAGAAAGTCACACAGCTGATTGGCTACAACTTTCTCAAGTATCTTAGAGAGAAAGGGAAGGTTTGATATCGGTCTGTAATTGGCTAAAACCTCTGGATCTAGAGTGGGCTTTTTAAGAAGAGGTTTAATTACAGCTACCTTAAAGGACTGTGGTACATATCTTGATAATAAAGACAGATTAATCGTATTCAATAAAGAAGGGCTAACTAGAGGTAAAACATCCTAGAGCAGCCTGGTTGGGATGGGATCTAAGAGACAGATTGACGGCTTAGATGAAGAAATTATTGAAGTTATTTGATGAAGGTCGATGGGAGAAAAACAGTCTAAATTATATAACAGGTTTTACAGCTGTTTCCAAACTTGCTGTGTAAGAAGGCAGATCAGTGCCTGTTGAGGGCAAGAGGTGATGAATTTTGTCTCTAATAGTTATAATTCTATCATTAAAGAAGCTCATGAAGTCATTACTACTTAGACCTAAAGGAATAGATGGCTTAATAGAGCTGTGGCTCTCTGTTAGCCTGGCTACAGTGCTGAAGAGAAACCTGGGGTTGTTCTTATTTTCCTCTATTAATGAAGAGTAATAGACTGTTCTGGCATTACGGAGCGCCTTCCTGTATGTTTTAAGATTATCTTGCCAGACTAAACGAGATTCTTCCAGTTTAGTGGCACGCCATTTGCGTTCAGATTTACGTGCCTCTTGCTTTAATTTGCGAGTCAGATAGAAGAGGATTCTGTGGAAAGACTATTAGATGTTCAATTTCAATGCCATATGAGAGAACAAGATCAAGAGTGTGGTTCAGACAATGAGTCGGTTTATTTACACTCTGACAGAAGACAATTGAATCTAATAAAGAGATAAACGCAGTACTAAGACTATCATTGTGGTTGTCCACGTGAATATTAAAATCACCTACAATAATTACTTTATCTGTTTTAAGTATGAAGCCTGATGCAAATTCTGCAATTTCAGATAAAAATTCTGAGTAAGGACCAGGAGCTTGATATACTACAAATAAAATTGGCTGTAATGTTTTCCAGGTTGGGTGAGTAAGGCTAAGAACAAGACTTTCAAATGAATTATAATTTAGTTCAGGTTTAGGATTTATTAATAGACTTGAGTCAAATATGGCTCCAACTCCACCACCTCGACCGGTACTTCAAGGAATATGAGTATTGTTATGGAATTTTCTATCCTTAGGTTACACAAGGCCACGTGTGGGCCTTGAGGTCCTTGGCAGTACTAATTGTTTGGCTTTGACTGGGAGCAGTAGGTGCCAGTCTATCTCAACACTGTGGTGGCCAGGGTCGAAGAGACTCTTCCTGCCTGCTTAGACATAATAGATAGCTTGCCGTTGATGTAAACAGTGTCTGTGTCTCCAGACTAGAATATGTTGACGATAACACCGTTCTTGGTAAAAACATTCTCTTTGTCTCATTTGGGGCCTATAGTATTTGTGGTGTTATCTTGAGGTTTAAAGTCTATCCACCAGCACGAGTTCGCCAGAATGTGAGACCGACTCAGGCACTTCTGATGCACTATGAGAGTGTCTCTAATTCTCCTTGATCAAGCGACAATAAATACTACAGCATAAGACATCAAAGGCTTCTGAACACATCTTCAGTCCTGACCTCACCATTGACCATTGATTCCAGCAATTTCTCCACAACAAGTATTACAGTGACTGGGAGGAGTGGATTCATTTAAACCAGGGGTCTTCAACCTTTTTCAGCCCAAGGACCCCTTGGACAAGAGACAAACAGAACAGGGACCCTCACCCTCATCTAATTCATTTTTTAAAAGTTAAAGTAACTTTAACTTTATTCAACTTTTATTTCACATTTTTAACCTATTTATACACTGGGTTATACTGGGTAATGTATGTGTTTATGATTGATAAAAAGTTCATGCATAATTATTATTGGTTATTAAATGCCATGAGCTGTTCATCTTTGGACATGTCCACTGATTCATCCAATTGGAGTGCAAATGCCTCCACTGTTTGTAGTTTCTTCAATTATCTGCACCCTCACATTCACCATTAGTTTGGTGAAAATTGTCAATTATTATGACAAAAATTGGCGGACCCCCTGCAGTGCTTCTGCGGACCCCCTAGGGGTCACGGACCCCTGGTTGAAGACCCCTGATTTAAACTAACATATTCATCCTCCTGCAGCCAGGTTTCAGTGAGACAAAATAAATCAATATCATAATCAGATATTAATTCATTGACTAAAACAGCTTTAGAGGACAAGGACCTGATATTCAAGAGTCCACATTTAACACATTGTTTGCTGGACACCACCTCGAAAGCCAGCGGTGGAATGACGACATGCAGCTATACATGTCATCACTGGTCACATTGGGCAGGGATCCAGAGAAAACTATGGAGTCCAACATCGTTTTGGCGTATGCACACACCGATGAAACTTTAATTTTAGTGATCTCCGATTGGCGTAATCGGGTGTCATTACCGCCGACATGAATAACAATCTTACTGTATCTACGTTTATCTTTAGCCAGCAGTTTTAAATTAGACTCGATGTCGCCTGCTCTGGCCCCTGGGATGTATTTAACTATGGCCCCCGGTATCGCTAACTTCACGTTTCTCAAAATGGAGCTGCCAATAACCAGAGTTGGCCTCTCAGCGGGTGTGTCGCTGAGTGGGGAAAATCTGTTAGAAACGTGGAGCGGTTGGTGGTGTACCGTGGGCTTCAGTTTGGGGCTATGCCTCTTTCGGACAGTCACCCAGTCTCCCGGTTGCTCGGGAACTGCCGGGGGACAGCTAGCTGATGCTACCTTCGGTGGTACCGCACCGGCTACAGGGGACTTGCTAACTATAGCAGCTACTGACTGTTCGGTGGTGCGGTACCGTGCCTCTAAATCACTGAGCCTCGCCTCCAAAGCTACAAATAAACTACATTTATTACAAGTACCATTATCGCTAAAGGAGGATGAGGAGTAGCTAAACATGTGGCACACCGGGCAGGAGAGAGCAGGAGAGGAGAGAGCAGGAGAGCAGAGAGAAGTCATTGCTATACCTAGGCTAGTTAGTGTGACTAGCAGAAACTGGTAAAACTATCGGATTGTGGTTACTAAAGTTAAGAGACCTGTTCATGCACAAACAGAACAAGTCTAAGGATAGTGTATAGATATGTAGGTAATCGCTGATGTGAAAAATATACGAAAATCTGTTTAGGTGAGCAGAGCAGAGAGCACCGTGGCAGTAACACCGATAACCGGAAGTGACAGAATATGCTTACCATAGTACGTCAGTATCAAGCAACTCACTTGCCAGAGCCGGTAAATGGTAAAAAAGAATTAAACACATTGTTCTTGTCTGGAGCTAATGATGGAAGAAGCTAAGATCTGAGGCATCTTGCATCCTCATCATCTCTGTTGAGAGTTGCACATGCGCAGAATCAAAATGGCGGCGCATAAAGACAGAGCTTATGAGGTGAACCAGAAGCGAACATTCATTCACAATAAATGATCTGTATTGTGTGTTATAGTCTACAGACCACTGAATTAGAATAAGGCATTTCTATAAAAAAAAAAAAAGGTGTAAAATGGATTGTATATTGCGTGTATGTTTTCTTTGGTTAAAATTTCTACCCCTTCCTCAGGTAACTCAGATGGGGAGCTTTTGGCCAAATTTTGCGGGCAGACCATCCCCAGAATTCCCATTGTGGTCTTTACCCCAGAGCTCTGGGTCCATTTCCAGACTGACGATTCTCAGGGAGACCTGGGTTTCAGGGCCAAGTACTTGTTTTCTGGTAAGACAGACACTGCTGGTTTTGTGCCATCCGGTATACTTAGTGTAAATGTAAGATGAGATAGTATTTGTCCAATATAGCAGTCATAATGTTACCATCACAGCCCTAACATGAATCATTTTCTCTTTGCAGAGTGTGGAGGCTGGCAGACAGGTGAGGGAGGTGTGCTATCCAGTCCTAATTACCCCAACATCTACCCCAGCCCCAGTCGCTGTGCTTGGCTACTAGAAGCACCAGTAGGCCACACTATTACAGTGAGTCTGTGCCATGGCCTGGTGCATTGACTGAACTCACACATACTGTTTGCAGTGTTTTAACCATCGTTGTCATATTTACTTCTACTGATACTCATGATACATTCATACACTGATGGCATTAGCTGCCATGCAAGGTACCAACTGCTCATCAGTTTTAGGAGTTCCCCACACCGATGACGCAACCTTCGGGAGCAATTTGGGGTTCAGTATCTTGCCCAAGGATACTTTGACATGCAGACTGGAGGAAGAGGGGATGAGCTGCCGATTATCTTGAGCCACAGCCATGAAGATAATACAAGGCGCCATTATACGTGTCAAAAGCAAGGGCAAAATTTCTGATTGGCTGGAGTGTCTGAATCTCCCTAAGTTGGCCTTGGACTTTGTAAGTAGATTTTATGAATAAGTGAACTATGCCATACATTCCAATTCCTGGGAGAAAGAATTAGAAACATTGTCCTATTGGCAGTTTGATCCCCTGCAATCTGCATGTCAAAGTGTTCTTGGGTATACTGAACCCCAAATTGCTTCCGAAATTGCATCTTTGTGTGAATGTGTATGAATGGTTAGCTCCTCAAACTGATGAGCAGTTGGCACCTTACATGGCAGCCAATCCCATCAGTGTATGAATGTGTGTGTGAATGGGTGAATGAGATATGTAGTGTAAAAGCACTTTAAGTGGTTGGAAGACTAGAAAGACGCAGTCCATTTACCAATACAACCTCTTAACTGTTGGTTCAGTCATTTATGGAACTTATAACACTCTAACTCTGGTTCTGTCTAATCAAACAGTTGTCCACATTGTTGACCAGATTAGGATAGTATTTAGAATCACTTTAATTTCACCAGGTATGTGTACACACATGAGGAATTTGACTCCGGTTACACTTTGCTCTCATCATACTAACATATATAGACATAGGTACAGTTAAAAAACAAAAACAGAGGACTTGGCAGGTAAAGCGTAGACATATGCTTAAACAAGAACAAAAACCATGCACATATAAAAGGTAAATATATGGTGCCACCTACTGGGATTCAAACTCCAGTATCCCATGTCGAAGGGCACATGGAAAGAAGTTAGCCAATTAGCGGAACTGCAGAAAGGGAGGCTGAAGTAGGTGAAGATGCCCAAGAAGTACAACAAGCTGTCTATACCTGAAGCACTGGAGACTGCCAAGCAAAGCCTCACGGCTCTGGCTACCCGCCTGAAGAGATACACAGGAGAAGAAGAAGCCAGGAGAATAAACAGGATGTTCTCTACTGAACCATCTAAGGCAGGGGTGTCCAAACTTTTTATAAAGAGGTCCAGATTTGACAATGTGAAGATGCCCGGGGGCCAATACTAACATTTTAGAAATGAAAAAATTACCAATGAAAGTTACACACAAAGGCACTAATGTAACTAATGTTTTCATTGTCACAATTATCATTTTTTTTTAAAAATGACAATGTCACCAAATCTAAGCCAATCAGGCATGAACAAATCTAAAAACCAATTCTTCCTTTCTTTCACATCTGGAGTCATAACAAAGTCAATAACAAAGAATAAATTGTATGGAAAACGTAAAACTTCCATGAAGTTGATACAAATCTTAAGATCATGTTCATTCTAAACATGACTTATTATGAGTAATGCAAAGTCTGTTAACATTTAAGTTTAAAACCTATCACTCTTGCTCTTCTCTTTAACAAAATCATTCAGAAAGTAATGTTTTGTGTCACATATACAGATATATAACAGCAGCAGTTATGTCCTTAAAGGTTCAAATGCTTCATTATGTCAACCAAAAAAGACAAATCTTCCAGCCATGCAGTGTCTGACAATCCTAGCAGTCCATAAATATTATATTATAAAAATTAAGCTTAGGGCCGCATGAAATCTGACTGCAGGCCGTGATTGGCCCCCGGGCCGTACTTTGGACATCCCTGATCTAAGGTGTACTCTCAGTGGCAGAGTAATAACACGAGAACAGATCCACTCAGGGCAGAGACTGAGCAATACTGGAAGAGCACATGGGAGAAGGAGGCATCACATAACACCAAAGCCCAGTGGTTAGTGGACTTAGGAGCAGACCACAACCATCATCTAGTGTAAAAGCGCTTTGAGTGGTCGGAAGACTAGAAAGGCGCTATATAAGTACAGTCCATTTACCATTTACCATCTTCCAGGACAAGAACCAATAACCATCACATTGGCAGACACCCAAAATAGATTATCAGGCATGAAGAGCTGGACAGCCCCGGGCCCTGACACGATCCACACCTACTGGTTAAAGAAGCTAACTGCACTCCATGAACGCCTGCCAGCACAAATGAACCAGCTGCTGATAGAAGGGACTCACCCAGACTGGCTGACTCAAGGCCGGACATGAAAGATCCCCAGAAGGGTCCAATCCCATCCAACTAGTGGTAGTGAGTGGGGCTCAAAAAAGGAATTGGCAGCAATACCAGGGGAGCGAAACACCAGCTAATGGTCGATAGAGCAGTCACCCAAGACTGCAAGACCAGACAGACCAACCTGTGCACCGCCTGGATTGACTACAAGAAAGCCTATGATTCAATGCCACACACATGGATACTGGAATGCCTGGAGATGTACAATATCAACAGGACACTAAGAGCTTTCACAAAGAACTAGATGGGACTGTGGAAAACCACGCTGGAGGCCAAGTCAAAGCCAATTGCGCAAGTCATCATCAAGTGGGGAATATACCAAGGTGATGCAGTATCCCCGCTGCTGTTCTGTATAGGCCTGAACCCCCTTGGTCAGATCATCAGGAAGAGCGGCTACGGATACCGGTTCCGAAGTGGAACAACAACATCAGCCACCTCCTCTACATGGATGACATCAAGCTGTATGCCAGGAATGAGTGAGATATCGACTCACTGTTCCACCTCACCAGGATCTATAGCAATGACATCGGAATGACATTCGGGTTAGAGAAGTGTGGTCGAATGGTAACAAAGAGAGGGAAGATGATCAGAACCAAGGGGGTTGAACTAACAGGAGGTCACATTGCAGAGATATACAGGACAGCTACAAATACCTTTGGATCCTGCAGGCAAATGGGAACCATGAGGAGGCAGCTAGGAAGTCAGCCACAGCCAAGTACCTACACAGGGTGAGGCAGGTCCTGAAGAGTCGGCTGAATGGGAAGAACAATGTCCGAGCCATCAACACATACGCACTGCCAGTCATCAGATACCCAGCTGACATAATAAGCTGGCCAAAGGAGGAGATAGAAGCCACAGATATCAAGACATGGAAGCTCCTCACAATGCATGGAGGGTTTCAAGCCCCTGCAAATTGAAGAAATCCTACCAATGGCTGGAAAAGGCTGGACTGAAAGACAGCACAGAAGCACTAATCATGGCAGCACAAGAACAGGCACTCAGTACAAGATCAATAGAGACGGGGGTCTACCACACCAGACAGGACCTGATGTGCAGGCTATGCAAAGATGCTCCTTAGACAGTTCAGCACATAATAGCAGGGTGTAAGATGCCGGCAGGTAAAGCATACATGGAATGCCATAACCAAGTGGCTGGCATAGTGTACAGGAACATCTGCACTGAGTATGGGCTGGAAATCCCAAGGTCAAAATGGAAGACACCTCCTAAGGTGGTTGAGAATGACCAAGCCAAGATCCTGTGGGACTTCCAGATCCAGACTGACAAGCTGGTGATGGCTAACCAACCAGACATCAACAGCAACAACTCAAAGCAGGTGTGGTAGGGGGTCCAGCACATCACCAGCTACAAACCCGGAGGATCTGAGGTGGTTGGTGACGCTTTGCTGGCAGAGGAACACAATCACTTCTTTGCCCATTTCGAGGCGGATCCACCAGAGGAAACTGCATCCTGTCTACCAGCCCTCAGCAGCCACACCCTCACTGTGGAGGATTACAAGGTGAGGTGCACACTGAGGGTGGTCACCCCGAGGAAAGCTGCAGGGCACTCACCCCCATCATGACCAAGTGTTTTGAGAAATTGGTCAGAAAGCACATCACCGCTCACCTTCCACACACCTTTGATGTACACCAGTTTCCGACAATAATCTGGTGCTCAATACCAACAAAACCAAGGAGCTGATCATCAGGAAAAACAAAACAGACTGTGTGGAGGGGGTCTCAGTTTTTAAGTGTCTGGGTGTGCACATACAGGGGGACCTCAGCTGGAGCGCTAACACCAGAGAGCTCATAAAGAGAGCACAGCACTACTTCCTGAGGATCCTCAGGAAGAACCACCTCTCCCAAAAGCTGCTTGTGTCCTTCTACCGGTATGCCATAGAGAGAATCCTGACCTACTGCATTTGTGTATGGTTTGCCAGCTGCACGGCTGCAGAAAGGAAGGGTCATAAACACTGCCCAAAAATCATCGGCTGCCCCCTCCCCTCCCTGGAAGAACTTTACAATTCCCACTGCTTCAAAAGAGCCCAGACCATTATCAAGGACTCATCCTACCCTGGCCACATCGTATTCAAACTGTTACCCTCGGGCAGGCGTTACAGGACAATGAAAACACATACAAACAGACTAAAAGACAGTCTTTATGCAAATGGCCATCACAGCTTTAAATGATCACATGAAGTAATTCATGAAATGGTGTATGTATGTGGACGTGGATGTATGCGCTATTTATTGTTTGTTTTTGTTTTTTAATTTCTCCATGTTTTTATCCCTTTTATCTGTTTTATTTATGTTTTATACTATGTTTTTTACATAGTACACATGTGTTTTGTACTCCTGCACTGAGTATTGCACTTAAATTTCGTTATGCATTGCATGATGACAAATAAAGATATTCTATTCTATTTTATTCTATGGTAGTGATGGCAGAAAGGTGATAACTCGCCATCAAAGTTATTTAATCCTGGTGCTGTTTGTATGATGTTTTCTGTTAAATAATGATAATAATAATAATAATAATAATAATAATAATAATAAATTGTGATGATGACAAGAAGGTGAAGTAGAAAAATAACATAATGAAAAGTTGTAGATGTAAAACTTAAGACAAGCTTGACAAAGAAAAGTATCCGTTTGATTTTATAGATTAAAAATTACATTAGTAAAAATTCAGTCATTCTTTTAACCTGAAATTTGATGACTTTTCCTAAAGTGACCTAAAATATGCAAAAATTAAAATATTTTAAAAAGTTATACTGTTGCACAGGTGCTACACACTTGTACACTGAGGATCATGTACTGAGATAGATTTTAGAGCCACCAGTCTGGGTCAAATCAAGGAAAATGGTTGTTCTGGGGAACCTTGAAACAGTCAAACTGTATATGTCTGTGTGTATTTTGTATGGGACAGTGGTGACAGAGAGCGACACAGTCTGTATTCCCACCAGGTGACCAGGTTCCTGCAGGGACAGACACCTGCTGCTCTTTGAATGGTCAGTGGAGAACCTCGAAACAGTGCAATAGTTAAACAGCTTAGGCCATATATGGTAAACAAAGGTCATACAGAGGTCAGAGGGTGCCTCGACACAGACAACCACACCTGCAATGTAACAACATAATCTAAAAATAGACAAATTAGAATCAATTGGGGTGTGTGTGTGTGTGTGTGTGTGTGTGTGTGTTTATATCTCTATCTGTGTGTGTGTTTATAAAACCTGAGCTACCCTTTCAGTGACAGAGGTTCAGAGGTTATAGCAGCAAGACTTACTATTTAACAGGCTAAATAGATCTGTAGTTCAAGATTTGGTATAGACACTTTTTATGACGATTTTTGTTTTGACCTGGATCATACTATGAAGGCATTGAATATGAACAGTTCGTAAGGGTTAATCCCTGCAAACAACATATACTCTAAAAAGCAATGAGGTGTTGTGTGAAGTATGTATCAAAGGGAGAGCAAGAAAGGAGGCGAACCATCACTGTCTGTTAAGTCTCATTGGATTAATAAAGCTATAACAGGACTCCACCGCTTGGTAAAGATTTTTGGAGCTTTAATAAATATGTAATATGCTCCCTCAGATAGAGATCCATACCTTCTGGATCCATGTGTTATATGTAGGGGGGTCGGTTTCAGCCAACTTATAGTTATATACTTGGGCTGCTGTGAGTAATATATTTAAAAGGTATTTCTTGGCCCTTACATTCAGACTTTTAGGCATTACTCCCAGTAAAGCCACAGTAGGATCTTGAAGTATATCCTGTTGGAAAGCCTCTTTAAGACCATCAAATACCTCTCTCCAGAATTTCTTTAATTTGGGACATAACCACTATGTATGGGTGTGATTGGCAGTGTGTGTTCCACAATTCCTTCAGCATGAACTAGAATGTGGTGGGCCCATTCTGGATACTATTTCTGGTGTTCTAAAAAAAATCTAGAAAAATCTAGTTAAATACCCTTCAAGTATTTAAAATTTGTAACCAGGTGTGACTCACTGCACACCTCCTCCCAAGCATTCCGTGATATAGCCGTGTTCATTTTTTTTTTAACTTTTCATGTTCCTCGTCAGATAAATGGGTTTCCTGCAGGAATGCTATCTGACAGTTGGCTTGTTACAGCTGGTGTAGGATTTTCTTTCTTTTGACGGGATTATGAAGACCCCTAACACTCATGATTTTTGACCATTGTTTATATTATAGCTGTGTGAAACTCCTTGTCCTTTTCCTTATATGAGATGAAGAGTCTAGCTGGATAAAGCAGACCATTGATTGAATGACTTTATAATGACAACAAACAAACAAAATTAAAACAAAATAAAAAATACACAAGCAAATATAGCATATTTGTACCATATGCAATTGAAGATATCTATTTTTCCTAGCATTATGTTGTAGCTTGATGATGCACACATATTACCACTGTCACTCAGCCATTGTTTTTCTAGGCTGGGTGTGGGTGGTTTGCAATTCAAAGGCAGATTTGCACTTAGTCTACTTACCTTGTTAAAATGTCCTTTGTTCCCACTACCCTTTGCTGCAGCTAACTTTCAGCTACTTCAACCTGGAACACCACTCTAGTTGTGGTTGGGACTCTGTCACCATCTTCAATGGAGGATCCCCTGGCTCCCCTGTTATTGGACAATACTGTGGGACCACTTCCCCAGGAATCATCCAGTCAGGATCAAGCAAGCTTGCTGTAGTCTTCCTGGCTGACCATAGTGTGTCCAGAGGAGGTTTTTTGGCCTCCTGGTCTGCTGATTCTTCAGGTAAGTGTACACTAGCTTAAAGAAATTGCTGTAAATGTTCTTTAATGAATTAATATGCTGTGTTTGAAGTACAGACAGTGGGTATACATATTCTTAAAAATGTTGCTGTTGGTTGTCATATTGTATTATTAACACTGGGATCCATTCACTCCAACCAAACATTTGTAATGTTATATAGTCCCAGTACACATGAAGTGTGTAGATCCTATATGGGTTAATGCTATGTTAATGCTAGGAGCTTGTTTGGAACATCCTCATGCCCAGTCCAAATTGGTTTTAATTTGTAATAATTTGGCCTGATCCTGCAGCAATAGTTAGCTTCTGTTTATCAATGCTTGCAATGTGCAGTACAATTAACAACATTGTACAGATTTCAGTACAAAAGTTCACCCTCAAGTCTAATATTGCAATTATACACCAGTCACCAACAAAACCCTAAGTAACGATAGATAGATAGATAGATAGATAGATAGATAGATAGATAGATAGATAGATAGATAGATAGAGTACTTTTTTGATCCCCGAAGGGAAATTCTTTTGTTGCAGCAGCATTACAAATAACACATGGTAAGAACATATGGTTCTACCTCTAAAAAAATATATACATAAGAAAAATTTACATATGGACTCTTGTGCAAATGTGCAAAAATGGAGGTCATGTAGTGGATGTGAGCTATTGTCCATAATACTGAGCAGTTTGTGGAGCATCCTTTTTTCCACTGCAGGGGCTCCAGAGCAGTCCCCAGCACAGAGCCAGCCTTCTTGATCAGATTGTTCAGTTTTTTTGTGTCACTGGCTCTGATGCTGCTGCCCCAACAGATGGCTGCAAAGAGGATTGCACTCGCAACAACAGACTGGTGGAGCATCTGCAACATCTTACTACACACATTAAAAGACCGGAGCTTCCTCAGAAAGTAGAGTCTGCTCTGTTCCTTTCTGTAGACAGCCTCAGTGTTGCCTCTCCAGTCCAGTCTATTATCCAGGTGCACGCCCAAGTACTTGTAGTCCTGCACCACCTCCACCTCCTCACCCAGGATGTAAACTGTGCTCAGGTCAGACCTAGTCCTCCTGAAGTCCACAATCATCGCCCTCATTTTGGCCACATTTAAGATGAGGTGGTTGTGGGGTGTCGTTTAGCTCTTTCGATAGAGCGTCCGCCCCATGTACAAAGGCTCAGTCCTTGCCGCGCCGGCCCAATGTTCGAATCCGACCTGTGGCTCAGAGGACTCAGAGTGGTGCTGAAAGTCTGAGGTGTACAGCGTGAAGAGGAAAGGTGAGAGTACAGTCCCATGTTGTTAACCACCCGATCAGACACATCCCTTCAGCCTCACAAACTGTGGTCTGTCCATCAGGTAGTCAGTTACCCGGGAGATTGTGGAGGTATCCACCTGCATCACCTGGAGCTTCTCCTTCAGCAGTGTAGGCTGGATTGTGTTGAAGGCACTGGAGAAATCAAAGAACATGATCCTCACAGTGTTGCCAGCTCTATCCAGGTGAGAGAGGGCCCGTTGAAGCAGGTAGATGATCACTTCCTCAACAACAACCGTGGGGCGGAGGTCTCAGGTGGGCCAAAACCAGTCTCTCCAAGACTTTCATAACATGGGACGTCAAGGCAACTGGTCTGTAGTCATTGAGCACAGCTGGATGTGACTTCTTGGGTACCGGAACAAGGCAGGATGTCTTCCACAGCACCGGAACCTTCTCCTGTATCAGACTAAGGTTGAATAGGTGCTGTAGAACCCCACATAGCTGGTCTCTGGGGCTGATACTATCCGGGCCTGCAGCTTTGTTCCGGCATAGTTTCTCCAGCTGTCTTTTCACCTGGCTACTGGAAACAGAGGCAGGTGGGGGAGGTGACCAGGGGCTCAGAGATCACGGATGTGTGGGAAGGTGTTGATGGGGAAATGTTGAGGTCCATTGTGGGGGTAGGGAGATATGCAGGGTCGTCAGTCTGGGTCACAGAGGTGTGGGGAGAAGAGGGTGTGGCTAGGGGAGGGGTGAACTTGTAGGCTCATGTAGGTCCACTGAATCTGTTAAAAAATACATTCAGTTCGTTGGCTCTGTCCAGGCTTCCCTCAGACTGACTCCCCCTCGCCTTGAATCCAGTGATGGTCCTCATTCCTGACCACACATCCCTCACGTTGTTTTCTTAGAGTTTTCGCTCCAGATTCTCCCGATATGCCTCCTTGCCTTCCCTCAGCTTTCTTTTCAGCTCCCTCTGGACGCTCCTCAGTAGCTCCCAGTCCCCATCCCTGAATCAGAATCAGAATCAGAATCAGAAGTACTTTAATAATCCCAGGGGGAAATTATTTTTGTTACAAAACTCCAGGTATACAACAACATATATTATACAAGCAACATCTATTAAAAACAAAATATAAATATATATATATATATATATATATATATATATATATATATATATATATATATATATATATATATATTTATATTTATATATAACTATACATATATAAAAGATATATAAAAGATCAGTGTTCAGTTTAAATAATGTGCAACAAGTGCAAAAAGTAAATTGTCCGTGTTTGTGTCAGATTACAGAAGGGGGTGTGTCTGACTCTCTGAGGGAGGAGTTATAGAGTTTAATGACCACAGGCAGGAATGATTTCCTGTGGCGCTCTGTGGTGCATCTGGGTGAGAGGAGTCTTCTGCTGAAGGAGCTCCTCTGCTGGGCCAGTGTGTCGTAGAGAGGGTGTGAAACATTGTCTAATATGGACTGAAGCCTGGACAGCATCCTCCTCTCTGCCACGGTCGTCAGAGTGTCCAGCTCCTCCCCCACGACATCACCACCCCTTCTGATCAGTTTATTTAGTCTGTTGGTGTCTGCGACCTTCAGCCCACTGCCCCAGCATGTGACAGCGAAGAAGATCGCACTGGCCACAACAGACTCATAAAACATCCTCAGCATTGTCCGGCAGATGTTAAAGGACCTCAGCCTCCTTAGGAAAAAGAGTTGGCTTTGGCCCTTTTTGTAGACAGCCTCTGTGTTTCTTGTCCAGTCCAACTTATTATTAAAGTACACCCCCAGGTACTTATACTCTTCTACAGTATCCACAGGGACTCCCTGGATGGAAACAGGGGTCACTGGTGTTTTTGCCCTTTTCAGATCCACTATTAGCTCCTTCATCTTTGTCACATTGAGCTGCAGATGGTTCAGCTCAGTCCAAGTGACAAAGTTGCCCACAACAGTCCTGTATTCACTATCATCACCCTTTTCAATACAACCAAACTTCTGAAGGTGGCAGGATTCGGTGCAATAGTTGAAGTCTGAGGTGAAGAGGGTGAAGAGGAAGGGAGAGAGTACAGTCCCCTGTGGGGCCCCAGTGTTGCTGACCACCCTCTTTTCTTCCTGTTCAGCAGCTCCTTCAGGTCGCTGGTGATCCAGGGTTTGTTGTTTGGAAAGCATCGCACCCTCCTGGTGGGTACGATGCTGTCGACACAGAAGTTGATGTACTCTGTGATGCAGTCAGTCATGGCATTGATGTCCTCACCATGGGGCTCACACAGTACATCCCAATCTGTGGCCTCAAAACAACCTTGCAGGGACTCATCAGCTTCCTGTGACCACCTCCTAAGCACGTAATCAGACAGGAACAGGGAAACCGGCAACCAGTGGTGGGGGGGTGAGGGGAGTTGAGGTGGGTTGCCGTGGGCGTGTCTATACGTGCTGAATGTAACCGCTGTGAAACAATCAGGAAATAACGTTTTATTTCGCTGATTAATGACAGCTTTATCGAGGCCGGCGCTCACTCTCTGTGTTGTTACTCTATGTCTCTCTACCAAAGCGCTCTCTCTCTTTCTCCCTCTCGCTCTCTCAAATAATCGGACACAAATCAAATTAAACTTCTTTGTGTCACTATTTTGCAGCGTTAATTGCGAGTTGGACTCAGATTTAGAAGCTGGTACATGAAATAAACAAAGAACACACACACACAGGTAGATTATCAGAGTTTAGTCCGTGAATCCACCTGGATAGTCTCTGCTTCAGAGACATTTCAGGCTGTCTGTGGAGGTTTGACCGATCTGAGTGTCTGATTGGTTTGTGGAGCGTGACGTGGGGCTCCGTTTTCCCAAAAGTTGAATTTGGCTGAACTTCTTTCCCGGACGCCGGCAACATTTGTAGCAACCCCTGCGCTGCGGGCTGCTGGCGCGGAAACGCACGTCCCCCCCTGAAATGTATTGAACGTCTGAACGCGCGCTAACCATCCTGGTGATCACACATTTAGGACCTCACATTCCCCATCACAAACGTAGGAAGGAACAGCTTAAATTTCCTCCTCCTAGCTCTCCTTAAGACACCGGCTCTGCATCCCCGGTGTCTCCTCTTCACCTTGTCGGCGATCTGTGGTCTTTCTCTGGGCAGCAGCGCAGGTTTGTAGAGTGCTAGCAGCTGGTCGCAAAGGTAAACAATGCGACAGCTGCTGTTGGCATGGTTACCTGGCACAACAAAAGTGCCAGGAAAAGCAGGAAAATGTGAGAACAAAAAAACAGAAAAATGAGCCACACAGCATCCACTCGACTCAAAGCCATTCCACAAGAGTTGTATTAAAAAAAAGTGTAAATGATAAACGACAAAAAACACAAAACGCTTACGGGAGCTGCTGCAACAAGCTGCCACTAGTGCGGCGCCATGGCAACAACAACAACCTAGCAACAGAGATATTTTCAGTGTTTTCAATCTTTCATTCATATTAGTCGTGTGATCATTAAAACATGCACATCATTTTGTTTTCTGCCAGGCTGTGGAGGGGTCATCCATGCTGATACAGGAACAATCAAGTCTCCAAACTATCCCCAGAACTTCCTGCCCAATGTGGAGTGTTCCTGGCAGATCATTGCCCATGAGGGAAACCACCTAGAGATGAACTTTAACAGTGATTTCCAGATTCCAGACAGCACTGGTACCTGCCAGAGAAGTTATATCAAGGTGCCAGCACTGAGTTACAGCAGAGACATGTTCAAATGCTATGGAGTTTCTTTATCACAGTCACACTAGCTGGTTACTGTTGCTGTGCCACTGCACTTAGCCCAACACAGTAACAATTCTGAAGTGGTTGGGTTCCTTCCAGGACTGGAACTTGTTGAAAATGTTGAAAAAAGAATGCAAAAACAACCTCATAGAGGTAATCTGCACAGTCTTTTAGCAGTCTGCCTTGATCTTCCTCAACTGGTCAGCTGTTATGGAGAGACTGGTAAAGCTAGCTTAAAATAATAATGTAGATTGCCCAGGTGGAAGTTTTATGCCAAATGATGCCACTGCGTTTTGAGATTTGACCACAGCAGAACAACACAAACTTATAAAAAACAATTGTTACCGTTATAATAATTAAAATTTCCCTGAATTGTCCAGTGTCTAAGATTTAGGACATTCTGTTAGCTTAAATGGAATACAATAAGTTTCATTCATGTATAATCACCTGAAAATAAAACTTACTGTGTTTTTATTACGTTAGAATGAACCCTCCCTCTACAGTGGGAGTATTGCCTTGCCATGTTTCTGCTATGTTTTTACTAACGAAGGACAAACCACTGTCTCTAGATAGGGCCATTTATGTTTTTTGCGAGTTTCGAGGCCAGCGTACTGTACGTATGTATGTATTTTTAAAACAATATTCCATTTGACAACAATTTTTTCAATCAGAGTACATTTTCACGCAGGTGTGGTCGGGTCAAATCCAAAATACAGAGGCTCTGCTGTTAGCAGGCTGTGGCTCAGTGGCCCCAGGCCCCATCATTGCTCCATATAACATCATCACAAGCCGATTCCAGAGCACTGAAGCCCAGGGAAGAGGTTTCTCAGCCTCTTTCAGCACAAGTAAGAACCATGCAGCAAAGACAACTTGATTTTAAGACCAAACTGACTGACTGCATTGAAAACATAGGAGCCTGGGATGTTAGGTAGACTTGTTTGTTCATAATCATCTTTAATTCATCATCTTTTGTCATATGAAATGCTTATTTTGCCAGTCCCACCACAAAAGACAGTCTAATGTTGCTCAATGTTATTCTTTAGGGTGTGGCGCAAACTTCACAGTTTCCAGCGGCCGTGTGGTTTCTCCAAATTATCCAGCCAATTACCCAGACTATTCCAACTGCAACTACACCATAGATGTTGGAGACCAGACTGTGGTTGTCCTCACCTTTCAGGTCTTTCAAATAGAAGGCAAGTGTTACAATTAGCAATATGTGTACAAAGAATCACACCTGTCTTCATTTGTCAAATAACAGTCAGTTATTTGTTGAGTATGTGGTTTGTCTGTCTGTTGTCTAGAACACTCTACCTGTCAGTATGATGGGCTGAAGATATATAACCTGGCTACTGGTGGCCCTGCTATTGCTACTCTGTGTGGTACCAGCGTCCCAGGGCCTTTTTCTACTTTTGGCCCCATGTTGATTCACTTCTACTCTGACTCTGTGATCACTGACAGTGGCTTCATGGCAGAATACAGAGCCATTCGTAAGTAAAGAAGAGGAAGTATCATTTTTATACTTTAATAAGCTATCAATTGTTGCATTAAACAAAAACTGAGCATTGGACAAAAGCATCAAATTAAGTTAAACAGTATCAAATGAATGAAATTAAATTCATTTCACTGATATAATGAAAAATTCATTCTTGGCAGAAATTGGAGGACAGAAGAATACATTGTCATTCTGTTATAACAGAGAAGGGGAATCAAAAGAATTACTAAGAAAATTGTAGAGAAGAGAAACTAATTCAGTCTTGTTTTTGCTTTTTGTTCCTTTAAATGAGGAGACGTGGCCTAAAGAGTTTTACTGTACACAGGGTTAAGGTAAACGAGCATAAAAAAACTCATCCCAACCCTTACATCATATAGCCACATCAAAAACAGCTACCAATGTTGCTGTTGCCTAAAACAGCTAGCTTCAGCCTACCATGGCATATATTGAGGTCAATTCTATTGCACCTACTATACAGCATTTATCCAACACAAGTCACTGTAACAAATTTAAGGCTAAAGTTGTATTTACTCTAGATAGTAGCATATTTATTCATATATATGTACTTGTAAACTGGCACATTTAATGATAGTATTTCTGTCTGCCTGTCTGCCTACCTGCATCTACAGCATGTGGGGGTTTCTTCAACAGCACTATGGGTACCGTGAGCAGTCCTGCACTCTCCATGACCAACTATCACCACAACATTAACTGTACCTACCATATCACTGTCCAAGCAGACAGAGTGGTGGATCTCAAGTAAGACTGACACCAGGAACTGCATTAATTTAACTGCAAGATTAGATTATGGAACTTCAAGGAACTTAAATATTGGCATATTTATTCATCTTCAACTCAACATTTAACACTAGTATCCACACATTATACTGGTGTGTTATATTGGGTGGCTGTGGCTCAGGAGGTAGAGCAGGTCGTCCACTAATCGGATGAAGTGACCCTGAGCTAGATACTGAACCCCAAGTTGCCCCTGAAGGCAGTGCCATCGGTGGGTGTGTGAATGTATACAAATGCAGAACAGAAACGGCAAGCAAAGAAAAAAACATGTTGTATAATCACAATATTACACGCGAGGGTGAGCTTTAACTTATTATTGGCACTTCAGTGACGCCTCAGTCCTTAAGTCTTTATTTGAAAGAGTAAAACTTGAGACAAGCTTGTCAAAAAAAATCCATTTGATTTTATAGATTAAAAAGACAACAAAGAAAAGTGTGAATAGAACAGCTGTTCAAAGCATCAACCTGTAAACACTGTTGGTCCAGTATTTAAACTTGATGACTGCATTAGAGAACATGGTTGTGAGTGGACTGGGGTTGTATATCTTATTTTTTTAGCAGGTGTCCAGTAACTTAACCTGTAACATTTTTCACAAATTGCAAATGGAGAATATGACTTGACTGCAGCTGAATAAAATTTTTGTCAAAAGATTTTTTTTCTTTTCTTTAATCCATGCACTGCCATCAATCAATCAATCAATCAATCAAATTTTATTTGTATAGCCCAAAGTCGCAAAATACATTTTGCCTCGGAGGGCTTCACAATCTGTACAGGGAGTGACACCCTCTGTCCTTAGGCCCTTAGCCATGCAAGGTGCCAACTGCCAGTTTGGGATCTAATCATTCATACACATTTGAACATCAGTTCGGGAGCAATTTGGTGCTCAGTATCGGCAAGACTGGAGGAGCCAGGAAATAAAACATTTGATAAGTGGACGATCCGCTCTACCTCCTCCTAACTCTTGCTTTAAAAATCCTAGCTAGAACTAGCTCTAAAGCAGATGTTTACTTTCAGCCCTTCATCTTCTCTTTTTCTCTCCCTACAGGTTTAACACCTTCCACCTGGAGGCATCCTCTTCCTGTCGCTATGATTATGTAGCAGTGTACGATGGACAGGACACATTGGCACCTTTGATGGGGAAATTCTGTGGTGCAGTGCTCCCACCTGATCTGCGCTCCTCCACTAACCAGCTGTTCATCATCTTCAGGACAGACGCCTCAGTGAATGGGATCGGCTGGCGGGCTACCTACACTGAAACACTTGGTAGGTTAATGTTACTCTATATACTGTATTTAAGGCAGAGCTGAAAGCAGGGCCGTGTTTACAGCATCATCTGCAGACCTGTTGGCTCTGTAGGCAAACTGCAGGGGGTCCAGCATCAGGTCCAGGTCCAGTGATGTCTTTGAGGTGTGAAGGCACAAGGCACTCAAAGGACTTCATAACCAGAAGTCAGGTCGACGGGTCTGAAGTTGTTAAGTCCTGTGGTCCTTGGTGTTAGAAAAATCTTTACCAAAGGATGACAGAGTCACTGGAGTCTTTTCAATAAGTTTTACTTGCAGCAAGGAGCCAATACATGCATGCAGCAAGGGTACAGGATTGACTGCTGAGTTTCCTCAGCACTAAGTTTTTAAACAATTGGTTACACCCAAATATTTGGGTGGCATGGCCGATTTCATGTATCTATGAAATTATTTATTATGATTTATCATTAAATCATTCATGTATCTATTTCACAGCATCCGTTACTTTCTCTTGTCCTTGCATTCCAGTAGTCACGTGATTGATTGTGGTTTGATGAGAGACAGAACAGCATGTTCTGTCTCTGAGGGTTCATGATTAGTTACATCTATGAACATAATGGAACAACAGTTTAACATATTACATTAATACATTTTTCTAACATCTCCCTCCTGTTTAAACTGTCCATGATAAGTCATATAGTTAATTAAGCAAATCAAAATTATTGAAGTGAATATGTGTATACATCAGTTGTGTCATAACATTGTGTTCTTCTGCAAGATTTTCAGCATATTTCTCTTCTGTTACAGTTTTCATAATATGCATCATTAAGCATTCACTCATGAGTGAGTTATAGTCACTAGTTGTCTTAGAGGGTTGCGTCTGCACAGTCCTCTCATGCAAGGGATGCAACACCAACTACACACCACTAGGACAGAGGAGGCAACTGCAAGAGATACTAAGAGAAAAGAGATTAGTCCACTCCACCTCCCGAACCATGTTTCGAGGAAGTGTTTGAATGGATCATTAATGCCTGAGTTCTCTGCCAGCTCTTCTGAAAGAGAAGTCAACCCTTCCAAGGCCTTGGTGATGCTACCGTTGGGAGCTGTGTTATTGGGGATAAAAGTGAAACACAATGTTCCAAACATTTTGCATACCCCACCTTTCTCAGCCAATAACATGTCTAGGGCCATTATATTTTGCCATGCCATGAGAGAGGTGGGTCCTAGCTGTTCAGCTATGCCTTTTAGTGCATCTCAGGTATAATTAACAAAACGCTGTTGATTATAATACAGGTAATTAATCCAATCCACATTTTTGTTTATTGTTGCCCACCAGAATAGGAATGACTCAAATCCTATGCCTATTTGATTTCGTGCCTTGAATTTGTCAGGTACCCCTCTGGGGACTCCAATTGCGTCTATGTACACCCTATTATCGAATGTGCCTCCGGGAGCAGTTTGCCTCCTGGTCCTGTACCAGGACTGGAGGTGGTGTTGTTGCTGGAGATTCTCAGATAAGCTCTTAAAATCACCTGTGGGAAACAATTGAAATGGCATCACTAATACTGAGGCACAGCTACCTTGCCACCGAGGGGGCAATTTTGGTCTGATTTTCCGGTCTCTGCACAGCCACCAAAGGTTCGCTCTGCTGGTTGTCTGGTTAGCAAACCATGAGACTGAATAATTTCCATTATCAGTAGTCACATTATTGACTATGTGTTACACATAGTCAATAATGTGACTATTGACTATTGACTATTGTGTGATATTGACTATGTGTTACACATAGTCAATATTTGTAAATTCTTACCTTGCCCTGTTCCTGAGAAACGGGTATAATTTCCTGCAAGGGCCAAAGCTGCGGGAGGTAAGGTGGGCCTAACTGGGGGAAACAACAAATTCAGTGATTTACATTTTTCTGTGGATGGTTTAGTACTTTCATTTTATAGACTTACTGTATAGTCCTGTTTTATCATCCAATGTGTGTGGCCCCTTTATTTTTCCACTTTGTCTTCTCTGTTTGTGGGGCAGTGTTTTGCATGTTGATCTTTTTTTTTTTATATAAATCTGTTTATTGAAACACATCACATCATGTTACATGACCTCTACAAATAGATGCGTGATTTTTTTTTTTCCTTCAAATAAACAAACAAACAAGTAGAAAACATATAAAACATTATCCCACCCCCCACCCCAGTTGGTCTTCCCTTTTCAAACAGAATATCTCATCCACCACCTTACATTTGTACCTTCAAATTGATGTAAGAGCACAGCTGGACCAAAACAAGCAAACAAACAAACAAGCAAAAAAAAAAAACAGAAAGTGTTGTTCACTCCTAGTTGTAGCTGCATCATCGAAATATGAGATAAGAGGCTGCCATGTAGTATAGAATTTCTCAGTTGACCCTTGGAGTGAAAATTTGATTTTTTCTAATTTAAGGAATGACATTAGGTCAGTCTGCCAAGATTGTTCTGCCGGGGGTTTAGGCAACTTCCAGTGTAGAAGGATACGCCTGCGGACAATCAGAAAGGCAAAAGCTAAAACATTTAATGTCTGCTTACTGAATTCTGAATAATTTGAGGGAACTCCAAAAATAGCAATGAGCGGACAGGGAGTGATAGCTACACCTAGAACCTCTGACATGATCTTGAAAAAGCTCTTCCAGAACCCTGTCAGCTTCGAGCATGACCAGAAAGTATGGGCTAAGTCAGCTGGGACAAAGGCACATCTATTGCAAGCTTCACTATTGCCAGGAAAAATCTTTGCTAGTTTTGCTTTGCTGAAATGCATTCTATGCAGTACTTTGAATTGTATTAAGTTAAGACGGGCACAGGATGAGGAGCTATTCACTTATAATTTGGCTCTGTCCCACCAAGGATCCTGGAGTTGGATTCCTAGCTCTTTTTCCCACCCCTGTTTTACTGTGATCTGTGGAGAGGGGTTAGCCTGGAGAATACCTGTGTACAGCTTTGATATCATTTTTATCCAAGTCTCTGGTTTGTCAAGAATTTTAGGTAAATCTGCCGGTAGACGTGGAAATGTACTGCAATGATCTTTAATAAAACTGCAAACCTGGAGATAACGAAAGAAGTTGGTCCGGGGCAAGTCATGCTTATGGGACAGACTCTCAAAATCAACAAATGTACCATTTAAAAACAGGTCTTGGAATGATATGATACCTTTCTCCTTCCAAAGTGTAAATGCGGAGTCAAGTTTAGAAGGTAAAAAAATATGATTATTGCATAACGGACCTAGGAGGACAAGATTGTTTAGCTTGAGATGTTTGCGAAACTGTGTCCATATTTTCAAAGTTGACAGGATTACAGAATTTGAGGTATAATTTGAAACTGAAAGTGGCAAAGGGGAGCATGTCAGAGCCAGAAGTGAAGAGGTGTGGCAGGAGAGGGACTCCATTTTACACCAGTCCAACTCACTTTCATACCACCAGCTGAGTATCTTTTGTATATTTGCTGCCCAGTAATATATCATAAAGTTAGGTAGGCCCAGCCCACCCTCCTGCCTTGCTGTCTATAGGGTGCTTTTATTAATCCTGGCTACCCTGCCCGCCCACACTAATGAAAGAATAACTTGATCAAGTTTTTTAAAGAATGTTTTTGTCAGAAAGAGAGGTAAACATTGGAAAAAAAACAAAAATCTCGGCAAGATATTCATCTTTATACATTGCACTCTGCCTGCTAATGACAGTGGCAACTTGGACCACTTCTGTAGGTCAGTTTTGACTTTATTTATTAATTTGTCAATGTTATTTTTATGCAAGCCCTTAAAAGAGTGGGTGATGGTGATCCCTAAATATTGAAAACTTTCTGGAGAGAAATTAAAAGGAATTTGTCCCTGCATGAGTGTTTTGGCTTTGGAGTTAATTGGCAAACAGACAGTTTTTTGGAGGTTGATTTTATAACCTGAAAATGCACCGAAATCATGTAGTATCTGTATTAAATTATTGGCATACGTAACAGGGTCTGTTATGTAAATTAATAGATCATCTGCATACAGGGAGACGCGGTGCTCAATGTTTCCCCGTCCAGACGTGCAGAAGATCTCAACCGTATGGCTAGCGGCTCAATAGCAAGAGCAAAAAGTAACGGCGACAGCGGGCAGCCTTGACGGGTACCACGGGACGAGGGAAAATATGATGAATACTGCCTATTTGTGTTAACACGGGCAAGGGGTGATTTATAAAGAAGGCGTATCCATGCAATAAAGTTTTCTCCGAATCCAAATTTTCCTAGTATCTTAAATAAGTACCCCCATTCCACCCTGTCAAAGGCTTTTTCCACGTCCAATGAGAGCACTATTTCAGGCTTTATTTCATTGGACGGGGAAGAGATAATATTTAATAGCCGTCTAACATTTGAGGATAGCTGACGAGCTCTGATGAAGCCAGTTTGGTCTTCAGAGATTATTGAAGGAAGACATGTTTCCAATCTTTTCGCCAAAATTTTTGCTAGTATTTTCACATCCACATTTAAAAGTGATATTGGTCGATAGGAACTACATTCAGCAGGGTTCTTATCCTTCTTAAGAATAACAGAAATAGTCGCCTCTGTTAAAGTTTTTGGTAAAGTTCCTATAGACAGGCAATGGTTAAACATATATATACATATATATACAGTACAGACCAAAAGTTTGGACACACTTTCCCATTCTCTTAAATGAGAAAGTGTGTCCAAACTTTTGGTCTGTACTGTATATACACATATATAATGGTTAATAATAACGGGGCTAATTGAGTGGAGAATTTTTTGTAAAATTCAGATGGCAGCCCATCGGGACCTGGTGTTTTAGAATTATTCATTTCCCTAATGCTGCTAAGTATTTCCTCTACAGTTATTGGCTGATTTAATGATAACCGTGTTGCTGCATCTATAGTGGGTATTTCTATGCTATCTAAAAAATTATTCATGTTCAAGTCTGTTGGAGGGGGCCAGTAGACAGGTTGTAAGACCAGTTGACTGAGTGTTGATTTGGGGGATGTGTCGTGATGCTGCTTGATGTTTGAGCTGGAGAGCCAGCAGCCGCCTAGCCTTGTCGCCATACTCATACCATCTGCCTTTAGATCTTAGTATAGTACATTCAGCCTTCCCCGTCGAAGAGAGATCAAACTGAGTTTGGAGGTTAACTTTTTGATGGTACAGCTCTGGGGTGGGATTTATTGCATATTGCCACTATTATCACATTCTGATAATTTATTCATTATGTCAGTTTGCTTCTTTCTGTGCAGCTTATTAGAATGAGAGGAAAAAGAAATTATTTGTCCTCTGACTGTAGCTTTAAGGCTTTCCCAAAGTAGCGATGAACTAACCTCTTCTGAGCGGTTAAAACACAGAAAGTTTTCTTGCATGTTGATTTATTCAATTCAATTTTCAATTAAATTTTATTTATATAGCGCCATATCATAACAAAGATTCTCTCATGACACTTTTCATACAGAGCAGGTCTAGACCATACTCTTTATAATATTATTTACAGAGACCAAGAGTTCCACCATGAGCAAGCACTTGGCGACGGTGGCGAGGAAAAACTTCCTTTTAACAGGCAGAAACCTCACTACCCCTCTAGAACACTGCGCTCTCAGAATGTTGGGTTCCTTGTAGTTCCTATAGACTCCCCCTCCCTCCCCTCTCTCTTTCTCTCTCTCTTGCTCTCTTTCAGGTTTATAGTCAGGCACGGTATTGGTTGAAGATGTAGTCACATCTCCCTTTACTGAAAACTCTACTCTCTCTCTCTCTCTCTCTCTCTCTACATAGATTATTACTGTCATCATTGTTACCATATCTCCATTACAGTTTATAGTTAGTTAATGATTTGCTGCTGCTGTGCATATGTTTCTCTCTATCTCTCTCTATTTATCTGTCTATCCTCCCACCCTCTATCTTTAACTCAACCGGTCGTGGTGGATTACTGTCTACCAATGAGCCTTGTTTGGGTCTGCCCGAGGTTTCTGCCTGTTAAAAGGAAGTTTTTCCTCACCACTGTCGCCAAGTGCTTGCTCATGGTGGTATTGTTGGGTCTCTGTAGATAGTATTGTGGAGAGTATGGTCTAGACCTGCTCTGCATGAAAAGTGTCATGACATAACTTTTGTTATGATATGGCGCAATATAAATAAAATTTAATTGAATTGAATTTAACATTAGGTTATGCCCTGGGTGCTTGTATCAAGTCTCTCAAAGGTATTGAGTACATTGTAATGTTAACAGACATATAATAATTATATTTCCATTAACCAATTCAGCTACTAAAAGCACTCAACATGCCCCTGTCTACATATTTGTGGTACTGGGAATTCTCACATTAATACTTTGATCCTCCCGGATGTTATTTTTGAGAAACTTGTCTGAAGTTGCCTATGGTATAACATAAGTTTTAAGAGGATGTTAAGTGTTTGTTTCTGAATTCCCTGCAGGCCAAGCACAGGGATGCGGTGGCTACCTTTCCGTGCCAATGGGCTTCTTTGGATCTCCAGATCCAAACCTGGATGGTCGCTATGAGCCCAGGATGGACTGTCTATGGATCATTGACATGCCGGTGAACAGGGCTGTCAACCTGACCTTCAACTCCTTTGAGCTTGAGAGTTCTTCTACTTGCCGCTATGACTTTGTCAAGGTAAGAAACATACTAGCCATTGAAATATTAAATATGACAAACATGCAAATATGACTGATTAGATAATAATTTTAGTTAGGGATGCACCGATGCATCGGCTGAACATCGGCATCGGCCGATGTTCGCCTCTTTAACTGCCATC
The DNA here is from genome assembly GCA_946959425.1 of Argyrosomus regius. Taxonomy (NCBI): domain Eukaryota; kingdom Metazoa; phylum Chordata; class Actinopteri; family Sciaenidae; genus Argyrosomus; species Argyrosomus regius. The sequence continues at coordinate 85,060 of CAMPSB010000264.1, read as the reverse complement.
GGAAAATAAGGATGACATTCACCGATGGCAGTGGCCGATGATTATATGTTGATTTACATGTCGCATGAACGCTGTGCTGAGGAGAAACGTTGCGTACGTGCCGCGGTTTTGGGCCGTCCTGCACGCGACTTCAAACGCCGGGGAGAGTTTCAGAAGCGAGCGTTTAGCCCGCCAGACTTTGTTTACTTGCTCAGATTTGGCCATTTTCCCGGTGTATGTTATGCTAAATATGCTTCTACATGTGTAAATATGCTACGTAGTTACTTAGTTTCCCTTTGTCTGTTTTTACGACCGGCAGTTTGCACGGGGTATTTTATTTTGAAAATCCACCAGATTCTCTTTGCTTTTTCTGTGTCTGGCTTCCGCCCACTCGAGGTGCTCTGTGTAGATTGACGTGTGCTGCTCACATCAAGCGTCAAAAATAGAACAGATGGGTATTCAGCGCGTAGCCGAGCGTAGAGACGCTTCTGGGACACTTCGAGAAAGATCTGCGTTATGCACTTTGCAATACATGTAACAAACATCAGCATCGGCATCGGCCATCGGCCAAATTGTTATTTTAAACATCGGTATCAGTATCGGCCGAGAATTTCACAATCGGTGCATCCCTAATTTTAGTACTAACCATTGCACAATACATAGCTACGTCCAACTGCAAAATTTTGATTATAGGATTGGGTGTAATATATTAACTACAGTTGTTGTTTTGCTACTATGTTGATGTACTTACATACAAAGCTCTTCATGGTCAGGCACCATCATATCTAAAAGAGCTCATAGTACCTTACTACCCCTCTAGAACACTGCGCTCTCAGAATGCTGGGTTCCTTGTAGTTCCTATAGTTTCCAAAAGTAGATTGGGAGCCAGAGCTTTCAGCTATCAAGCTCCTCTTCTGTGGAACAAACTACCATTTTGGGTTCGGGAGGCAGACACGGTCAACACTTTTAAGAGTAAACTTAAGACTTTCCTTTTTGATAGAGCTTATAGTTAGGGCTGGCTCAGGTCATCCCTTAGTTATGCTGCTATAGGACTATACTGCCGGGGGACTCCTCCTTTCAGGGTTATGCCTAGCCAGGCATGGTATTGGTTGAACATGCAGTCACATCTCCCTTTACTGAAAACCCTCTCTCTCTCTCTCTCTCTCTCTCTCTCTCTCTCTCTCTCTCTCTCTCTCTCTCTCTCACCATCACCACCACCATCTGTAAACATACATGTCTGTCATACATGTACATTAATGCATCTTACTAACTAAACTTCTTCCCCGGAGTTTCTGTGCTCTCTCGTCCAGCAGGTTCTCGTGGATCGTGACTGCTGCTGTGGTCCTGCATGACGTCCACTACATATATTATTACTGTCATTAATGTTACCAGATCTCCATTACAGTTTATAGTAACTTAGTTAATGATTTGCTGCTGCTGTGCATCTGTGTCTCTCTATCTCTATCACAGGTTCCACTGCTACTGTAATCATTTTATCATTCATTGTAATCCATTGTCATTTTTCATTGTAATTACACAAAATGTTTCTGTTGACTTGTTGACTGTACACGTGACATCTATTGCACGTCTGTCCGTCCTGGGAGAGGGATCCCTCCTCTGTGGCTCTTCCTGAGGTTTCTTCCACTTTTTTCCCTGTTAAAAGGGTTTTTTGTGGGCAAGTTTTTCCTCACTCGAACCGAGGGTCTAAGGACAGAGGGTGTCACTCCCTGTACAGATTGTGAAGCCCTCCGAGGCAAAATGTATTTTGCGACTTTGGGCTATACAAATAAAATTTGATTGATTGATTGATTGATGTACTTCTGCAATTAATGATACCAAGTGTAACAATATAATAATACTATAACACAGATGGGTTTGATATTTTATTTATTAATATGTGTGTCTCTGTTAGGTGTTTGATGGTGACAACATCCATTTTCCTCTGGTTGGGACATTTTGTGGAAACTCCATCCCTTCTTATTTTGTATCTAGTGGAAATTTACTGACTATCCAGTTTGTCACTGATAGCTCAGTAGAGAGACGAGGCTTTAATGCTACCTACAGATCTGTGCCATGTAAGACAATTTCTACTCTCTTTCTACTACACTACGCTACTTGCTACAGAACAAGGATGCTTCATTTTCACCTGCAAAGCTTTTAACTGAAAGACTGTTCTCCATCGCTACGATGGATGTCTGTCATTCAGAGTTCACAGACAGGTCACAGGTTGTCCAAGTTAATGTGTGGCCCCCCCGATCAGGCCCTGATCAGAATGAAGCATTATGTGTGTTTGAGTGTAGTCATAAAGCATTATGAATTCACTATGAATACCAATGTAACGGACTATAAATGTGGTCTTCATAGAAGTGTTATTTATATCCTAACGGCCTTATGTGACTCACATATAGCTACAATACATATATATTTATACAAATATATATATTTTTGTTAATTTTCCACCACCCCCTCCCCCCATCCCTCAGTGGTTTGCGGTGGGACTTTGAATGCCACTACTACCATTCAGACCCTCACGTCACCCTCCTTCCCTGGTGCCTATCCTCCTTACACCTCTTGCCGCTGGATCGTGGATGCTCCAGCCCAGGAAACCATCCGAGTGTCAGTCCAGACCTTTGTCCTTCAGCCCAGCCAGAGCTGCTCCACAAACTACCTGGAGATGAAGGACTGGCCTATGGTGAGTTCAGACAGGGACTACACCAAAAAGTGTTATCCCCCTCCCTCGCTCTCTAAATCCAACCATTAAGCTTTCTGCTACTTGAAAGGAAGTTTCTCCTTGCCACTATTGTGAAGTGCTTGCTCAGGGTAGGAATTATTGTTTGACCTCTATAAATAGTATAACTTGTACAGTTTGGATCTGCGCTATATAAAAAATGTCCTGAGATGATTGGCAGTATATACTTGAATTATCATAGGCAACAAAACATATACTATGAGACAAATTAGCAGCAGTTATAAAGAGCGGATTTGTAATTGGGTAATCTAATTCATCATTTCAATTCATCACTTTTTGTTTGCCAACCCCTTGACCACATGTAAAAATCAGCCACAATGTTGATGTGGAAAAAGTGAGTGCTGATAATTGCCATAATAAGTTATCATAACAGAAGTTATCTCACTTTTACATATAGAGCAGGTCTAGACTGTACTCTTTATGATATTATTTACAGAGACCCAACAATTCCACCAGGAGCAAGATAGATAGATAAATAGAGAGACACAAATGCACAAGCAGCAGCAAAGCATCAACTGTAACTATAAACTTTAAACAAGATACGGTGGCAATCATGATAATAATAATACCATATGTTGTGGACATCACACAGCCACAATCCATGAGAACCTGCAAGATGAGAGAGCACAAAACTCCAGGGAAATTAAGTTAATTTAGTGTACAGTTCTTATCTATGGTATGAAACAGGAAACTAAACTCATTCCTCCAAAAATCTCCTCCAATGAACAGGCCGCGTGTAAACAAATAAAATATAAATAAACATACTTACTGGCAATGCCACAAGAATAGAAGATGCCTTTGATCAAAGAAGAGAATCTGATGGAAAGTTACCAGAATCTAACGAAGAGTTGCTAAAATAAAAGCTACAACTTCAAAATTAAATTTCTTTTAATATTTCTTACTCTAGTCTGTTACATCACAGTTAGTAACATGCATTAATGGGACATGAATGTGTACAGATGCTGATGGAGAAAGAGAGAGAGAGAAAAGAAGAGAAGAGTGCATCATGGAATGTCCCCTGGCAGTTTAGTCCTATAGCAGCATAACTAAGGGATGACCTGAGCCAGCCCTAACTATAAGCTCTATCAAAAAGTAAAGTCTTAAGTCTACTCTTAAAAGTGTTGACCATGTCTGCCTCCCGAACCCAAGATGGTAGTTTGTTCTACAGAAGAGGAGCTTGATAGCTGAAAGCTCTGGCGCCAAATCTACTTTTGGAGACTATAGGAACCACAAGGAACCCAGCATGTTGGGAGTGCAGTGTTCTAGAGGGGTAGTAAGGTACTATGAGCTCTTTTAGATATGATGGTGCCTGACCATGAAGAGCTTTGTATGTAAGAAGAAGAATTTTAAATTCTATTCTAGATTTAACAGGTAGCCAGTGCAAAGAAGCCAAAATGGGAGATATATGATCTCTGATCTTGGTTCCTGTCAGAACATGTGCAGCAGCATTCTGAATTAGCTGCAAAGTCCTAAGAGACTTATTGGAGCAGCCTGATAACAATGAGTTACAATAGTCCAGCCTAGAAGTAACAAATGCATGGACTAGTTTTTCTGCATCCGCTTGAGACAAGATGCGTCTGATTTTTGCGATGTTACGTAAGTGGAAGAAAGCAGTCCTAGAAATTTGTTTTATGCTGTTGCAGAGAAGATCCTGGGTGCAACCCACATACTCAGCCCTGCTGCTCATCCCACAAATGCATGTTCCTTTCATATGTGGCACTATTTAAAAGGGAAATAATCAGGCTTTCAGGCTTTAAGCTTCCTGTGTAAGAAGGCAGATTGGTGCCTGTTAAGGGCAAGAGGTGATGGATTTTGTCTCTAATAGTTAGTAGATAGTGAATAGTGAAGTCATTGCTACTGAGACCTAATACATGGCTCAATGGAGCTGTGGCCCGCGGTTAGCCTAGATGTGCATATCATGGTTAATGATTTTGCATAAATATGCTTAGAAAGACTAAGATCATCTCAAAAAGTGAGTCTCAGTCCTTTTACACCAGCTCTCACACCAGCCTTCAATTTTTTTTGACTATGTTTGTTGTGAAAGCACCCACAATGTCTGTCACTGTAGAAAGGTGAAGTTTATTGGATTTATCAACAATAACCTCATGCACACTTACAGTATTATAATATTCATTCTGAATTAGGTGATTCTTGTGTTTCCAGGGAGACTATGGGCAGTCACATAAGTTCTGTGCATCGGATGGTAATCCACTAGACTTCTACAGCTACAGCAGAACAATCCTCGTGCACTTCAGATCTGACTCCTTCATGACAGGAAATGGCCTGAGTTTCACCTATCAGATCGCCAGTAGGTACCTGTAAAAAAATGAGAAACAAAACCAAAATATCCTACTCAATTAGAGGTACTATTACATAGTTGTAGTTATATATTATGGATATTATTTATTTCATTAAATGACTTAGGTCTTAAATGTGTGTGTCCTCCCTCTCCCTATAGTGGTATCTATTAATGCAAAAAGCCTGGTTTCATTTTTTGAATATCTGTCTATTTTGGTTTTGTGATATCTGCGATTCCCAAAACAACTATGTTTTGAATTTGTGCTGCTCACAGTATTTGACAACGCACAGAGGTCAACACCTCTTTCCAGAACACTGAGTTTTCATTTACTGCTTATATAGTGTTTCCAGCAAAACTGCACAATAGGTTTTGAAACAGTGATGCATGATGTGTCGTGAGGGAGCTTGGTTGCAGCTAAGTGACCTGACTGTAGTTTTGGTGATGGTGGTGATTTTCAGGCTGTAGTAGAACCTATGAACAGGATTACGGCTTCCTGAAGAGTCCGGGCTGGCCTGACATCTACCCCCACAACATGGACTGCACCATCATCCTGAAGGCACCGCAAAACAGCTACATCTCCTTCTTCTTTAACAATTTCGACGTGGAGAGCCATAGCAACTGTGAATTTGACTACCTGGAGGTGAAACAACCAGAACACACACAGAGACATACACACTCTCCTACTCTCCTCTATTTCTACGTTCTAATAATTGACTGCATTCATCATTTTGCTGCTTTAGCCAGATGTCATTCAATTCGCTTGTCACAAACTTTAAAGTACTAAAATATCAATACGTTTTGCAAGTAAGATTAGTATGAAGGGATCCAAAGTGGGAAAACAGCCACAGACCATAATTGTGTGAACAGTGGTGTCTACGTACCTTTGGCCATATATATAATAAGTGTTGCTCAAAAAATTAAAGGAACACTTTTTAATCAGAGTATAGCCTCAAGTCAGTTCAACTTCTGGGATATTGATCTGGTCAGTTAAGTAGCAGGGAGGGTTATTAATCAGTTGATGTTAATGAAATCATCAACAGGTGCACTGGAGGGGCAACAATGAGAAAACACTGCCACTGACATTTTCTCCGTCCTCATCTTTTTTGACTGATTTCTCACTAGTTTTGCATTTGGCCAAGGTCAGTGTCACTAATGGTAGCATGGTGCGGTATCCAGACCCTACAGGGTGGCACATCAATACGGTGACGGTGCTTCTGGTAGAAAAAGCTCCCGACTAAGATGGCTGCGAATACCTATATAGATAGATAGATTACTTTATCCATCCCCGAAGGGAAATTAGGTAAATATTGGTGTATTGCTTGTGGGTTTGTGAGCTGACACGCCCGGTGGGACCCCTGCTGAGCGCAGATGCTTAAGTCGTCAATCAGCAGTATTTATTCCAGCCAGTCGAGAAAGAGGCCTTTCCCACAAAAGTTAATAAGCTAACACAGTGCAGGGAGCTAGTGTGTTAGCAAGACAAGTAAGTATCCCCACATGACAGTTGCCGGTGCATTGCTCATGGTTCGCGGGCTTACGCACTCAGTGGGGCCCCTGTTATGTGCAGACTCACAAAGTCTGCTCTGGCCAGGCCGCCATCAATGGCTGTGATCCCAGATACCGGAGTAATGCTCACGGTTCATGAGCTTACGTACTTGGTGGGGCCCATCAAGTGCAGACTTTGGAAGTCGGCTGAACAGCGGGATCATACTCCAGCCAGTGGAGTTGGCATCTCCCCGATACCAATGTATTGCTTGCGGTCTTGTGAGTTTGCACGTTCAGTTAACGGAGACTAAAGAGAGACTATCTCTCCAGCTTTTTAGTTTCCACCAAACTATCACTGATTCCACACCAGCACAGGTGCTTTATAGGTAAACCTGAGGGTGGAGCCGGTGTGTCTTCTATCCACGTACTTTGACATGTAGGGGTGACATTCCCCGTGCACATGGAATATGTAATGGAGTGGAGAGATCTCTTCACTCAGAGAACCAAAGTTAGAATGTAACTGTACGTTACTCTAAGAGAGCTGGACAGGGCCATAGGAGGTCCTTAACCCATCAGCAGGACCGGTATCTGCTCCTTTGGCAGTGCTCATTCTGTTCCTCCTCCTTGCACAGAGCCCTACAAAATAACCTCCAGCATCCCACTGGTGTGAATGTCTCTGACCAAACAATCAGAAACAGACTTCATGAGGATGGCCTGAGGACTTGACGTCCACTAGTGGGCCCTGTGCATTTGTCATAGAACACCAGAATTGGCTGGTCCGCCAGTGGCGCCCTATGCTTTTCACAGATGAGAGTAGGTTTAACCTAAGGACATGTGACAGATCTGGACACACCGTGGATAACTGCCTTCAACATCATTCAGCATGACCGTTTTGGTGGTGGGTCAGTGATGGTCTGGGGAGGCATATTCCTGGAAGGACTCACAAACCTCTACAGGTTAAATGCCACCCTGACTGCTACTAGGTATCGGGATGAAATCCTTGGACCCATTGTCAGACCCTACACTGGTGCAGTAGGTCCTGGGTTCCTCCTGGTGCACGACAATGCAGGTAGTTTGCAGGCAGTTCCTGGAGGACGAAGGAATTGATACCATGGACTAGCCCCCACACTCGCCTAACCTAAATCCAATAGAGCACCTCTGGGATGTTGATATGTTTCAGTCATTCTGACACCACCAGGTTGCACCTCAGACTGTCCAGGAGCTCAGTGATGCCCTGGTCCAGATCTGAGGGGAGACCAGCCATCATCTTATTAGTAGCATGGCCCGATGTTGTCAGGCATGTATACAAGCATGTGGTGGCCGTACAAACTACTAAGTATAATGAGTTCATATCAGGAAAGATATCCAGCATGATTTTTTTCCCACTGAGATCAGATGTGTTTATAAAGTGTTATGTGTTTGTCAATGGCTTAGTAAAACACAACCCTGTCTGTTGTCTCTCAGATCCGTAATGGCAGTACAGCAAACTCACCACTGATTGGTCTGTTCTGCGGCAGCACCCTGCCCAACCCCATCTTTCCACAATCTAATCAGCTCTACCTACGCTTTAAGAGTGACTTCTCCCACGCCCGAGATGGCTTTGAGGCTACATGGACATCCTCCCCTCAGGGTCAGAACTGAACTATTTATTTAGATTTGTCTAAGATTTATAAAACCATGTTCCATGAAGCATAAAGAAGGTTGCATCAGAGTTTTCATTCCATTCAAAGACAATTCCTGTCACTAAATAGTACATCTTAAACTAAGAAGATGTTAATTCAGCACTAACTAAAAATTAATTACATGTATCTGTACAGGGAGTGACACCCTCTGTCCTTAGACCCTCGGTTCAAGTGAGGAAAAGCTTGCCCACAAAAAATAAAACCCTTTTAACAGGGAAAAAAGGTGGAAGAAACCTCAGGAAGAGCCAGAGAGGAGGGATCCCTCTCCCAGGACGGACAGACGTGCAATAGATGTCACGTGTACAGAACAATCAACACAAACATATTTTACAATTACAATAAATGATAAAATGACAATGAATTACATTGAATGATAAATGATTACAGTAGCAGTGGAGCCTGTGTTATGTGTATGTGTATATGTTTTATATAATTTAGATTCTCCAAAGTAGTCATTCTGTTTTGCAGTTGCAAAACTACTTTTATGGGAAGCCACAACTAAAAACACATTGGCTTTTATTGTGTAAAAACTCAAAAAAATCAAATTTCCCCAGCCCTATTTTGTCTCATCTGTCTTAGTCTGCCACTGCACATCTAGTGGACAGCTGAATGATCAATCTCACTAGGTTTTTCTTACCTACACTGAACAAAAATATAAACACAACACTTTTGTTTTTGCTCCCATTTTTCATTAGCTGAGCTCAAAGATCTAAAACATTTTCTATATACACAAAATAACCATTTCTCTCAAATATTGTTCACAAATCTGTATAAATCTGTGATAGTGAGTACTTCTTCTTTTGCCGAGATAATCCATATCACCTCACAGGTGTGGCATATCAAGATGCTGATTAGACAGCATGAATATTGCACAGGTGTGCCTTAGGCAGGCCACAATAAAAGGCCACTCTGAAACGTGCAGTTTTGTTTTATTGGGGGGGTCTGGGGGGGTCAGAAAACCAGTCAGTATTTGGTGTGACCACCATTTGCCTCACGCAGTGCAACACATCTCCTTCGCATAGAGTTGATCAGGTTGTTGATTGTGGCCTGTGGAATGTTGATCCACTCCTCTTCAATGGCTGTGCGAAGTTGCTGGATATTGGCAGGAACTGGAACACGCTGTCGTATACGCCAATCCAGAGCATCCCAAACATGCTCAATGGGTGACATGTCCTGTGAGTATGCTGGCCATGCAAGAACTGGGATGTTTTCAGCTTCCAGGAATTGTGTACAGATCCTTGCAACATGGGGCCGTGCATTATCATGCTGCAACATGAGGTGATGGTTGTGGATGAATGGCACAACAATGGGCCTCAGGATCTCGTCACGGTATCTCTCTCATTCACAATGCCATCAATAAAATGCACCTGTGTTCGTCGTCCATAACATACGCCTGCCCATACCATAACCCCACCGCCACCATGGGCCACTCGATCCACAACATTGACATCAGAAAACCACTCACCCACACGATGCCACACATGCTGTCTGTCATCTGCCCTGAACAGTGAAAACCGGGATTCATCCGTGAAGAGAACACCTCTCCAATGTGCCAGACGCCATCGAATGTGAGCATTTGCCCACTCAAGTCGGTAACGACGACGAACTGGAGTCAGGTCGAGACCCCGATGAGGACGACGAGCATGCAGATGAGCTTCCCTGATACGGTTTCTGACAGTTTGTGCAGAAATTCTTTGGTTATGCAAACCAGTTGTTGCAGCAGCTGTCCGAGTGGCTGATCTCAGACGATCTTGGAGGTGAACATGCTGGATGTGGAGGTCCTGGGCTGGTGTGGTTACACGTGGTCTGCGGTTGTGAGGCCGGTTGGATGTACTGCCAAATTCTCTGAAACGCCTTTGGAGACGGCTTATGGTAGAGAAATGAACATTCAATTCACGGGCAACAGCTCTGGACATTCCTGCTGTCAGCATGCCAATTGCACACTCCCTCAAAACTTGCGACATCTGTGCTGTGTGATAAAACTGAACATTTCAGAGTGGCCTTTTATTGTGGCCAGCCTAAGGCACACCTGTGCAATAAGCATGCTGTCTAATCAGCATCTTGATAATGCCAGGATGGATTATCTCAGCAAAAGAGAAGTGCTCACTATCACAGATTTACACAGATTTGTGAACAATATTTGAGAGAAATGGTTATTTTGTGTATATAGAAAATGTTTTAGATCTTTGAGTTCATCTCATGAAAAATGAGAGCAAAAACAAAAGTGTTGCATTTATATTTTTGTTCAGTGTAAGTTAACAGCATTCTACAAAATGTCTCATCAGGTGTATAGTGGTCATATGTATTTCTTATATGGTTTTATTCTCCGAGTTTGTCTCTTGTGTCTTTATGCGGTTGATGTTTTTTCTAGTTTTTCTAAATATTGCTGAACTTACTGCAGTAGAAATGGTTCATGCTTTTTTGTTTGCTTTCCCTGCTTTTCTTATAGCTGAAGCATATTTCTTTAATGTTTGTGTACTAGGTTGTGGTGGCACTCTATATGGAGACCATGGCTCGTTCTCAAGCCCCAACTACCCAGCTACCTATCCTAATGGTACCCACTGTGAATGGGGCATCATGGCACCCAGAGGTCGTGTGGTGACCATCACCTTTGCCCAGATCAGTATTGATGACCCTGGAGATTGCCAGAACAACTTCTTAAAGTTGTATGATGGCCCAGACACCTCCTCACAGCCTGTTGGACCTTATTGTGGAGTGGTAAGTAACCCAAAAATGTCCTAAGCATTAATGTAGGAGACTTTACTCAGTGACATTGCTAGCTAGGGGACACCCCCTCCTTTTCCTGATAATGCAGCGTTGTGTATGACAAATCATTTTAAAACCAAATATTTTATTCATGAGATTTTCCTAGTATATGTGTGCCCGTGTCATTTTAACTCAGAGTTTTACCATGGTGTTCTGCTGTAACCCTATAGCTTTCTCCCTGCTCTCCATGTGTTACACTGAAGGCATTTGTAAAAGTACTCAAAACAGCCTGTCCGAAATTACAATTTCTCAAAAAACAAATTTCCCTGGGACCGACTCAAATGTTTGCCTGCAGATCCCAAGGACTGACTACACTGAAAACCAACATCAACATCAGTGTTTACTTAGCAGGCCGGCAGGGGCAAAAATGAAGCATAGTCAAAAAGGATCTGATACAGTACTGATTTGACACGTGTTGCACATGTTAAGAAAAAGATGATTTGGGATCATCCTTGAAAAAATTATGGATATATAATATATATATATATATATATATATATAGGGAAATCACACCAGCACTACTGCTGTCTGTTTTACAAACCAACCACACCAACCAACACTAATACAGCCTCTATGCTTGACCCAAACTATTAACTCATAGTCCTTCAGATTTAAGGTCATTCACTATGACAAACTGGCTGGTCTAGTGTGCTTACTCTCATTGTACACATTTAAGGTTCTATTCACTTATATTGTGCACAATAATTAGCTAAAACATGGGAACAAACTCAGTCTCATGCACACGCAATAGCATTTCAATCTTTCTCTAGCCATAGGGCTGTGTACTTAATTGGAAAATTTGAATTTAATTTAAATTGATAATAATAACAAAACAATTTAGCATTTTTGTCAACTCAAAACCATATGTCTTCTTACAGTATTTTTCCTATTTTGATGTCTTACAACCTGGATTTAAAATGGGTTTTTATTTCAATTTTATGGAATGGTCATACACCAAATAGTCCAAATTGGTGAAGTGTAATGAAAAAAAAAAAAAAACTAGTCTCAAAATTTTCTAAAAAAATAAGTAAAAGAAAAGCGGTGGAAAAAAATGGACTGGCAGGTTGGTGCGGCATCTGCAATATTGTGGAAGCTGTACTGGACTGATTAAGAGGGAGCTGAGCAAAGAAGCAAAGCTCTCAATTTTTCAGTCCATCTATGTTACAATCCTTACCTTGGGTCATTAATGACCAACAGAATTAGATCGTGGATACAACCAGCCAAAAAAAGTTTCCTCCACAGGGTGGCTGAATTTAGAGATAGGATTAGGGGCTCAAACATCCAGAGCGAGCTTGGAGTGGAACCGCTGCTCCTTTGCGTCGAAAAGAACCAGCTGAAATTGTTTTGGGCATCTGATTAAAATGCCCCCAGGCGCCCTTCTTTGGACATGGTCCAGGTATATCCAATTGGGAGGAGACCCAGGGGCAGACCCAGAACCCGCTGGAGGGACTCCAACTTGCAGGGACAGGATACCCTAGGAGCTTGAATGATGTTTAGAATAATGTTTGAGATTTGAGTCAAATATGCCTCTGACTCCATCTCCTCGACTGGTATATGTGCTGATACAGGGAATGTGCATATGAAAATGACTGCAAGGATTGAGTAGTGAGATTCTGAGTAGAAAAGAAAATGTAGATTTGAGTTCTATTTTATTTTTTGTGTTTTTCTGTGTACTTTGTAAGTAATACAGTAGTGTAATACAGTATTGTCTCACCTCTGTAAATTAAGGACCGTAATTGATAGTTACAATACACATGATAGTTTCTCCTCTCTTTGTTTGTTCAGGAAACGAGCATTGCTCCATTTACAGCCTCCTCCCATGAAGTCTGCATTGTTTTCCAAGCCCAATATGCCACCCTGCCTTCTGGGTTCAGACTCACCTGGAGTAGCTGATATGCCCATCCTCTCTCTCACACACATACACAGACTAATTCCTAATCATGTTTTACCTTATATGCATTTATTTTTTTAATTAAACAAGTATAAATAATAAATGTATACTGTTTATATGCTATAATAAATACATGATTCAAGAAGTACAACAAGGTGCTTAGTCATTTGTCATTAAAGATGTTCTTTTTAGATTTACTGTAATAATGCATTATAAGTCACAGTGCTGTAGCTGACATTTTCAATAATGTCAACAAACATTTTTAATAGGTGACAAGTCTGGACTTCAGGCCAGTTTAGCACGCAAACTTTAACTATGAAGCCAGGTGTTTGAATATGTGCAGAATGTGATCTGATGGGAAAATAAATAAAAAAAATAAATAAAAAAATATTATTTATTATTATTATTATTTAGGATATCTTTTTACAAAAGCAATCAAATTTCTCAGTTTCATCATTTTAAAAGTTGTCTATTACTATTTTCAGTTAAATATGAGGTTTTAATGTTTTACACATCACAGTTTCTATAGAGTTTTATATATATAATATAATATACAACATGATTTCAATAAATGGTAAATGGCGATTTTGATATAGCACATTTCTTGTCTCCTGAAAACTCAAACCCATTCAGGCACACATAGATAAACTGATGGCAGAGGCTGCTATGCAAGGTGCCAACTGCTCATCAGAAGTGATACAGCACTACACACCTATCTAAAGTAACGTAAAGTACTTAGTAAGTTAGTAAGTAAAGTAACGCATTGGATTTAAGCACGTCAGACTTTATATGGATGTGGTTTTTTTTAGCACTTTTAATGAAAAAGGCGTTAAACGTTATTCGATTCAGTCTGCCTGTCTGTGACGTCATCGCCACGCGCCAGCTGTACTTTCTGGAATGTGTAGGACCGTTTGCATCTTTAAAAAAAGAGCTGCTAGGTTGTGCTCTAGCTGTTTCTCTAGACCATGAAGATCTTCATTGGTAGAATCCTCACTGTCTTCTGATTCAGGGGTGTCATTTGGAGGCTCATGTTCTTCTTGGGCCAATTCTTTAGTTACACTACCAGAGACTATTTCTGGCCTGAACATTCTCCAGTTGTGCACCTTAGGTTTTCTGGTGAATCTTTGCTAAGTGGACCTTAAGTGCATTAATGGAGTTGAATGTGCACACACATTCTTGGTGTAAGCAGGGAAATGGGACAGTTCTGCGATAGTTTCCGTGCTTTAACCTATAATGTTTTAAAAGGTAACCCATTTTCTCACACATAAACTCACAATACTTATACTTCCACAGCATCTTCACACAAGTATCTGGAAAAATAGAGAACAAGAAAACTTTTAGCTCAACAACGTCACTGTTAAATATAATAAGGTAATAGAACCGAACCAACGTCTGTGTTACAGGGAAAACCGGCATGTAAACAAGCGTGTGAGAGAGTGAGTGAGCGGGAAAAAGAGAGCGGCCGAGTGGATCAATGAGCTGTGCGCAGCTCGTGGTGTCCACAACATAAACACCTCCACAGCGCTGGATGAACCGCTTTTCTACCGCGTAAAATGACAGAAATATATAGAAAAAAAAGAAAATGACGTAAAAATAAACGTCAAATGACGGAAATATAAATGATACAGTCGCGCAAACTTTCCAGTATGTGAGCAGTCCTCAGACTGTTAACACTAAGCTAACTTTAACATTTAGCTGACACTATTTTGAGTGGACATCAGCTAGCGTTAGCCTGCTATAAGCATGTATTTACACCATGCACATGTTCAAACAGTAACAATCGACAGAAAAAAACCTGCGTCAAGTTATCTCTAAGCTCTTGGGTACCTATTAAAAGTTCCCACAAAGATAACTAGGTTACAATAGTTATTTTACATACTAACCGTTCCACTTGGAGTAAGGTTGTTTCCTGGTCAGAGTACGTCTGCCATCAATGCCTGTGCTCGTCCCGCCAAGTGTAGAGCACCGTGGACGCACAGTTACAAGACGCTGGCCTTGTTACGTGACCAGGAAGGTTTTTGAATTAGGCCCTCCCTTTTCTTATGAAAGTAAACATACCAAGTTATCTCTGCTAAACATGATTAGTGCAATGAATCTTTCAGCTAAATAGTACAAACAACTAATGTTGTTTAGTAATGATAGCAGGTTTTTACAAAACATAAAAGAGTAAGTAGTGATCACTCGGAAGTTTAATTAGAAACAAAATCTGGGTTTACAGTGTGCAGTGTGGTTGAACATCCAGGGTTCTGTGAAATGATTCAAACATTGGAGCCAAGGTACAAGATACTGAGCCGACCACACTTCTAAGAAAAGGTTATTCCTGCATTGTACGAAAGTACTAAGAATGATGTGAAGCTGTCGCTTTCTCAAGCTGAACGAGTAGCGATAACGACGGATGGCTGGACGTCATGCTCAAATCAAGGGTATGTGACAATTACCTCTCATCACATTGATCCGGAGTGGAAAATGAAGACCTTTGTTCTGCAAACCAGAGTTTTATTGGCGCGTTACTGTGTGAAGCCTGCACGGAGTGGAAAATCTCTGACAAGAATCCTGCCATCATCACAGATAACGCCAGGAACATGATTGTGGCCGGTGCAGAAGCCGAGTTAAGTCCACACATTACCTGCTTCGCACATACACTCAACCTTGCCTCGCAGAAGGGTTTGGGGGTGGACCGTGCTTCCAGGTTGTTGGGGAAAGTGCGAAAAATTGTTGGATATTTTCACCGCAGCCTGATTGCATGTCACGTCCTACGGGAAAAACAAACTCTCATGGCTTTACCAAAACATAAACTGATCCAAGATATAATCACTAGATGGAACAGTTCATTCGAAATGCTTTAACGTTTTTTGGAACAACATCCAGCTATAATGGCAACTCTGATGTCCAAGGATCTGCGAGGAGGGGTCACAGATGTAGGCACACTGAGTGAGAGTGATATTGCCAACATGGAGGACATTGTTCAGTTGATGGATCCTGTTAAAATGGCAACCACTGTGATGTGTGAAGAAGACCAGCCAACTCTCTCTGTAATTGCTCCTCTTCAAGCAAAACTGCTGAAACACCTACAGCCATGCGAAGACGACTCAACCCTGGTTGCAGAGATTAAGAGGGTGATGGCCAATGACCTCTCCACACGCTACAGAGGCAACCAAGATGCTCTCAACATAGGTAATTAATTTGGAGTCTTAATTAAAATCAACTTGGTTAATATTTTAGGTTATTAGACTGTATTAATTTGTAAAATGCCACATCTTTGCATTTTTAAGTTTGAATTTGAGTTGAGTTTTTTTCATATGGAAAAGTAAACAAGATATCTGCAATAAAATTCTTAGTTCATGGTGGCTTTACCTCATCGCTGTGCCACATTTCTTTTAAAAAACATACTAAAGTTTGGGGCAGCGTTTAGTTGGTAGAGCAGCCGCCCCATGTGCGAAGGCTCAGTCCTTGCTGCGGAAGCCCAGGGTTCAAATCCGACCTGTGGCTCTTTCCCGCATGTCATTCCCCGTCTCTCTCTCCCCGCATTCCTGTCACTCTTCAGCTGTCTCTATCAAAAAATAAAGCTTGGAAAGGCCAAAAAAAATAATCTTTAAAAAAAAAAAAACATACTAAAGTTTAATCTTCTGATTATTTTGTGTATGAGGAGGTGGTCATCATTTGCAATGTCAGGTCAACTTAATTTAATAATGCAATGAATGCAATATTCTTGTTCTTTAAACAGCATCAGCGTTGGACCCACGATTTAAAGAACCCTACCTGGAAAAAGAGGACAGAGAACAGGTCTACACAAAACTGGTTTTTGAAGCAGAAGTGTCCCACCAGGTAACTCTTCTCTCCTCCCCCCTCTTTCCTCTGCTCTGTTTTCTTCTCCCCTTTCATTTGTCCTCTCTCAAATCTCATCTGTTCTTTATCTTCCTCTAAATTTCTGTGTGCAGTCTTACAGAGCAGAAATTTTAACAGTTCACACATTCTTACATCCATAGATGCAAGTGTCTCGCAGTCTTCAACTTCTTCCTTATTCAGCAGACTGGATGGCAACTTGTCTAATTTCAGGTCCAAATTAGGTCAAATAGTGTTACTCTACTTCTGTAGGCAATAACACACAGGATTCACCAGGATTGGCAGCAGAATGAACTCTTTATTATTTTACAGACAACAAGAGCCCGAGTCTCCCATGGATAGACTGAATTCAGTCATGGCAATGCAAGAAAATGATGACTTCCCAAATGCAGTTTTGCATTGGGGTACACTACACTCACCCCTTGTAACAGATCTTGTTGTTCTTGTTGACTTCTCAGAGCAGAGTGTAACATATTTTTTCAAGGGGGGAGCTGCAGCATTGTGAATAATTTTAAAAAGTAAGCAGACATTTGAGTGCTTTATCAGATTCTCAAAGTTTAAAATTTCATATTTATTGAGTATATGACAGTGATGGTAGCGCCGTGGGTTTTTATCATGGATTTTGATGGCACTTTTGTATAATGATTCAAGTGGTTTTAGAACTGTTTTATTTGACTGAGACCAGCTTGTAATACAATATAAAAAATGTGGTATAATCATAGCATTCAGATACATACTGGAAGCCTCAACTGTGAGTGAATTCCTTATGTATCTGAAGTTAGCCAGGTTAAATTTCAGTGTGTTTCTCAGTTTTTTAACATGGTTTTTAAAGCTAAGAGTTGGGTCAAGGGTAACACCCAAGTACCTGAATTTATCCACATTGTTAATTTTTTGCCCATTTACTGAGACGTCAGGGCATTCTTTCAGTGTGAGCCTGTTAGTGAAAAACATGGTTACAGTTTTTTCTAAGTTTAGGGTAAGGCAAGAGTTGTGTAGTGCAACCTTTTGCATTGCCTTTGTTAATGTCTTGGCAACCTCTGTAGCGCTCTTACCATGAGTGTATATGACAGTGTCATCTGCATACATTATTATGCTGACATCATCACACATGGAAGGCAGATCATTTATATAGATGCTAAAAAGTAATGGCCCCAAGATTGATCTTTGCAGTACACCCAGTGTGCAGGCTTTAAGTGGAGAGAGTGTATTGTTGACACACACACACTGGTGACGGTCATTCAGGTATGATTTGATCCAGTTTTGAGTGTGTGATGAAAGATAGTAATTACCAAGTTTGTGAAACAGTTTGTTATGATTGACAGTATCAAATGCCTTGCGCAGGTCTAGAAAGACAGCACCAACCACTCCTCCTTGGTCTAAGTTGGTTTTAATGTCCTCAAGGAAATAGCAGCAGGCCGTGTCGGTGGAGTGTTTTTTCTTGAATCCAAACTGCAGAGGATGTAAAAGTGCCTTGGATTCAAGGTGGGCAATGGGTTGTTCTGCCACTGCTTTTTCCAAGACCTTTGAGGCTCTAATGGGGCGGTAGTTACTGACCTCCTGAGCGTCACCAGATTTATGGACTGGAGTTACTATAGCTGTTTTAAAGGTACTGGGAAAGATGCCTTCATTTATAGATTTGTTTATTATTGTAGTTAGTGATTAAATGACAGACTCTTTATGTAGCTTTAAAAATGCAGTGTCCAGGCAGTGTATATCCTTGGCCTTGCTGTTTGACAAGTTATATATACTCTTATGCAAATTTCATATGTCCTGCCTATTTCTGTATGTCCAGCCTATTTTCATCAAACTTTCTCTATGACATAATGGTGTAATTTTCCACTCAGGTGGACCCTCAGGGCTGACCCATGTTTTGGGGATTTCCCATTCTTAATGGTGTCTCGTCTCACACCTACTGCTCTTGGTCTATTGAAGCCAAGATGTTTTCTTTTGTTTTATTCTTTCTTTTTATTCTTTGATTCTGTTTTGTAATTATACTATTTTTTAAAAACCCTTTATTACATTTTCTTACAACATTATGTCACAGATCTTTCCAACTGTATTTTTTAAAAGTTTAATATATTTCACACTGTTACAAGTCACACATTTTTATGGTTCACATCAAATCATACTAAAAAGTCAAGTGCTCATTACTTCAATAATCTTGTGTTTTCACACATCCAATACTCAAAACTCAAGTGCTCTCTATCTGACTTACAGCATTCTGTGAGGTTATATGTGCATTCCAGTTTTCAAAGGATTATAATTCATTTTGATTATTGTTATGTGTGGCCAGGTAGTGGGGGTGTTCCACACCGGGGAGTGTTTTCTTTTTGGGGCTGCTGTTCTCCCTCCTGTCCTCCCTCGTTGTTCCTTCCTCCACAGGTGGCAGTCAATTTGGTAATCAGGGAGGGGTTAAAGAGGAGGAGGAGGGAGGCCACGGTCTCTCAGACTCTGGGGCAGCAGCAGCAGGGGAAGGTTTGCTTTTCTTTCTTTTGAGCTGAGCTAACCCTTCTTTTTTCCTCTGTCTGTGATGGCAGAGTTTTCTTATTTTAATTTGTTGTTTTCAAATCAAATCAAATCAAATCAAATTTTATTTGTATAGCCCAAAGTCGCAAAATACATTTTGCCTCGGAGGGCTTCACAATCTGTACAGGGAGTGACACCCTCTGTCCTTAGACCCTCGGTTCGAGTGAGGAAAAACTTGCCCACAAAAAACCCTTTTAACAGGGAAAAAAGTGGAAGAAACCTCAGGAAGAGCCACAGAGGAGGGATCCCTCTCCCAGGACGGACAGACGTGCAATAGATGTCACGTGTACAGTCAACAAGTCAACAGAAACATTTTGTGTAATTACAATGAAAAATGACAATGGATTACAATGAATGATAAAATGATTACAGTAGCAGTGGAACCTGTGATAGAGATAGAGAGACACAGATGCACAGCAGCAGCAAATCATTAACTAAGTCACTATAAACTGTAATGGAGATATGGTAACATTAATGACAGTAATAATATATGTAGTGGACGTCATGCAGGACCACAGCAGCAGTCACGATCCACGAGAACCTGCTGGACGAAAGAGCACAGAAACTCCGGGAAGAAGTTTAGTTAGTAAGATGCATTAATGTACATGTATGACAGACATGTATGTTTACAGATGGTGGTGGTGATGGTGAGAGAGAGAGAGAGAGAGAGAGAGAGAGAGAGAGAGAGAGAGAGAGAGAGAGAGAAGGGAGAAGGGTTTTCAGTAAAGGGAGATGTGACTGCATCTTCAACCAATACCATGCCTGGCTAGGCATAACCCTGAAAGGAGGAGTCCCCCGGCAGTATAGTCCTATAGCAGCATAACTAAGGGATGACCTGAGCCAGCCCTAACTATAAGCTCTATCAAAAAGGAAAGTCTTAAGTTTACTCTTAAAAGTGTTGACCGTGTCTGCCTCCCGAACCCAAAATGGTAGTTTGTTCCACAGAAGAGGAGCTTGATAGCTGAAAGCTCTGGCTCCCAATCTACTTTTGGAAACTATAGGAACTACAAGGAACCCAGCATTCTGAGAGCGCAGTGTTCTAGAGGGGTAGTAAGGTACTATGAGCTCTTTTAGATATGATGGTGCCTGACCATGAAGAGCTTTGTATGTAAGGAGAAGAATTTTAAATTCTATTCTAGATTTAACAGGTAGCCAATGCAAGGAAGCCAAAATGGGAGAGATGTGATCTCTGATCTTGGTTCCTGTCAGAACACGTGCAGCAGCATTCTGAATTAGCTGCAAAGTCCTAAGAGACTTATTGGAGCAGCCTGATAACAATGAGTTACAATAGTCCAGCCTAGAAGTAACAAATGCGTGGACTAGTTTTTCTGCATCTGCTTGAGATACAATGCGTCTGATTTTGGCAATGTTACGTAAATGGAAGAATGCAGTCCTTGAAATTTGTTTTATGTGGACATTAAAGGACAAATCCTGATCAAAAACAACTCCAAGATTCTTTGCGGTGGAGCTGGAGGCCAGGGTGATCCCATCTAAGGTAACTAAGTCTCTAGAGAGAGAGTCTCTGATGTTTTTGGGTCCAATTACAAGAACTTCAGTTTTGTCTGAATTTAACATCAGAAAATTGAAGGTCATCCAACTTTTTATATCTTTAAGGCATGCTTGGAGTTTAGTTAATTGATTGGTTTCATCAGGCTTGATCGATAAATATAATTGGGTGTCGTCGGCATAACAATGAAAATTAACGGAGTGATTCCTAATAATGTTCCCTAGAGGAAGCATATATAAACTGAATAGAAGTGGTCCGAGTACAGAACCTTGTGGGACTCCATGACAAACTTTGGTATGCATGGAGGATTCATCATTGACAAGAACAAACTGAGAACGATCTAAAAAATAAGACTTAAACCAGCTTAGGGCGGTTCCTTTGATGCCAATTTGATGTTCCAGTCTCTGTAAAAGAATTTGATGGTCAATGGTGTCAAATGCGGCACTAAGATCTAACAGGACGAGTACAGAGATGAGTCCTTTGTCTGATGCCATTAGGAGGTCGTTTGTAACTTTGACTAGTGCGGTCTCTGTGCTATGATGCACTCTAAATCCTGACTGAAAATCCTCATATAAGCTGTTCTTATGGAGAAAGTCGCACAGCTGATTGGCTACAGCTTTCTCAAGTATCTTAGAGAGAAAGGGAAGGTTTGATATCGGTCTGTAATTGGCTAAAACCTCTGGGTCTAGAGTGGGCTTTTTAAGAAGAGGTTTAATTACAGCTACTTTAAAGGACTGTGGTACATATCCTGATAATAAAGACAGATTAATCATATCCAATAAAGAAGGGCTAACTAGAGGTAAAACATCCTTGACCAGCCTGGTTGGGATGGGATCTAAGAGACAGGTTGACGACTTAGATGAAGAAATTATTGAAGTTATTTGATGAAGGTCGATGGGAGAAAAACAGTCTAAATATATATCAGGTTTTACAGCTGTTTCCAAACTTGCTGTATCAGAATGCAGATCAGTGCCTGTTGAGGGCAAGAGGTGATGAATTTTGTCTCTAATAGTTATAATTTTATCATTAAAGAAGCTCATGAAGTCATTGCTACTTAGACCTAAAGGAATGGATGGCTCAATAGAGCTGTGGCTCTCTGTTAGCCTGGCTACAGTGCTGAAGAGAAACCTGGGGTTGTTCTTATTTTCCTCTATTAATGAAGAGTAGTAGGCTGCTCTGGCACTACGGAGAGCCTTCCTGTATGTTTTAAGATTATCTTGCCAGGCTAAACGAGATTCTTCCAGTTTAGTGGCACGCCATTTGTGTTCAGATTTACGTGCCTCTTGCTTTAAGTTGCGAGTCTGCTGGCTATACCATGGTGCTAACCTCCTTTGTTTAATTATCTTCTTTTTCAGAGGTGCAATAGAGTCTAGAGTTGTTCGTAATGAGCCTGTAGTACTATCAACAAGATGATCTATTTGTGAGGGGCTAAAGGAAGCAGACAAGTCCTCTGCTACATTGAGACAAGTCATTGAATTCAATACTGAGGGAATCACTTCCTTAAATTTGGCTACAGCACTATCAGATAAACATCTGCTGTAGGAGTTTCTGCAGAAAGGCTTATAGTCCAGTAATATGAACTCAAAGGTTATTAAAAAATGGTCTGACAGAAGAGGATTCTGTGGAAAGACTATTAGATGATCAATTTCAATGCCATATGAGAGAACAAGATCAAGAGTGTGGTTCAGACAATGAGTCGGTTTATTTACACTCTGACAGAAGCCAATTGAATCTAACAAAGAGATAAACGCAGTACTAAGACTATCATTGTGGTTGTCCACATGAATATTAAAATCACCTACAATAATTACTTTATCTGTTTTAAGGATCAAGCCTGATGCAAATTCTGCAAATTCAGATAAAAATTCAGAGTAAGGACCAGGAGCACGATATACTATAACAAATAGAATTGGCTGTAATGTTTTCCAGGTTGGGTGAGCAAGGCTAAGAACAAGACTTTCAAACGAGTTATAATTTAGTTTAGGTTTAGGATTTATTAATAGACTTGAGTCAAATATGGCTCCAACTCCACCACCTCGACCAGTACTTCGAGGAATATGAGTATTACAATGACTGGGAGGAGTGGATTCATTTAAACATATTATGTTTGATGATGAACATATTCATCCTCCTGCAGCCAGGTTTCAGTAAGACAAAATAAATCAATACCATAATCAGATATTAATTCATTGACTAAGACAGCTTTAGAGGACAAAGACCTGATATTCAAGAGTCCACATTTAATTATCTTATTTTGGACTGCTGGGGATGTTGTTTTAATTTTTATTAGGTTTTTATGATGAGCTCCTCCTCTGTTTGTTTTATCTTTAAATAATGTAGGTGGACGGGGGACAGACACAGTCTCTATAATAAAGGATTGGGTGGGTGGCTGCCCTAATGGAGGCGCAGAGAAGCGTGTAAGACTGCAGCTCTGCTTCCTGGTCTCAACTCTGGGTTGTCACGGTTTTGGTCGACTAATAAACTTGGCCATGTTTCTAGATATGAGAGCTGCTCCATCCAAAGTGGGATGGATGCCGTCTCTCCTAATCAGACCAGGTTTTCCCCAGAAAGGTGTCCAATTATCTATGAAGCCCACATCGTTTGCTGGACACCACCTCGACAGCCAGCGGTGGAATGATGACATGCAGCTATACATGTCATCACTGGTCACATTGGGTAGGGGTCCAGAGAAAACTACGGAGTCCGACATCGTTTTGGCGTATGCACACACCGATGAAACATTAATTTTAGTGACCTCCGATTGGCGTAACCGGGTGTCATTACCGCCGACGTGAATAACAATCTTACTGTATTTACGTTTATCCTTAGCCAGCAGTTTTAAATTAGATTCGATGTCGCCCGCTCTGGCCCCCGGGATGCATTTAACTATGGCCCCCGGTGTCGCTAACTTCACGTTTCGTAAAATGGAGCTGCCAATCACCAGAGTTGGCCTCTCAGCGGGTGTGTCGCTGAGTGGGGAATATCTGTTTGAAATGTGGAGCGGTTGGTGGTGTACCGTGGGCTTCAGTTTGGGGCTATGCGTCTTTCGGACAGTCACCCAGCCTCCCGGCTGCTCGGGAACTACCGGGGGACGGCTAGCTGAAGCTACCTTCGGTGGTACCGCACCGGCTACAGGGGATTTGCTAGCTGCTGACTGTTCGGTGGTGCGGTACCGTGCCTCTAACTCACTGAGCCTCGCCTCCAAAGCTACAAATAAACTACATTTATTACAAGTACCGTTATCGCTAAAGGAGGACGAGGAGTAACTAAACATGAGGCACACAGGGCAGGAGAGAGCAGGAGAGGAGAGAGCAGGAGAGGAGAGAGAAGCCATTGCTACAGCTAAGCTAGTTAGTGTGACTAACAGAAACTGGTGAAACTTTCGGATTTAAAGTGTTACTAAAGTTCAGAGACCTGTTCGTGCTCAAACAGAACAAGTCTAAGGATAGTGTAGAGATATGTAGATAATCACTGATGTGAGAAATATACGTAAATCTGTTTAGGTGAGCAGAGCAGAGAGCACCGTGGCAGTAACACCGATAACCGGAAGTGACAGAATACGCTTACCGCAAAGTGTCGCAAAGCAATTTCCACCACTAGTTTGAGTTGGAGACCACCGGTAGTCCTGTTTGTCGTTTTGTGTTAGGTTAGGCCTGTTTTTTCCTAGTTAGTGGGGAAGTGCAGGGTGCAACAGCCCACAGCATGGCTGGCCCTGTTTTTCCCCCTCTTTTGTTTCTTTTGGCCGGGGTCTCCATCTCTTTTTGGTTCATTACTTTATGGGTTAATATTTTTCCTTTTTTTTTTCCTCCCCATCAATAAAGAATCTTTTTTTGCAAATTTTGAAACTTTTGTGTGGCTTCCTTCATATGTTGTGGTCTCATTGAGCCAGTACTAATTTAATTTTATGAGGCCGTAACATATTTGGGGGCTTGTCCATTTCTATGCTGATTATTTGATACGCTACTGATGGTTTTTTGTGTTGTACCGCGGTTCTGTGTATCTGTAAGGAAGACAAATAGGCTGGTGTGTCGCAGACTGTGTCTGGGTTTACACTGTGTGCCTGGCACTTTTTTTGTTTGCTTTATTGCCTGTTGTGTCTTTGAGTGCGATTGGGTTCCTAGGCTGAAAAATGTATCATAGTGTAGCTGTATTTGTACGTTCCAATTGGTTTGGACAGTATATGGTGTACTTGTTTTTTTCCTCTGGCAGAGGCTTTTCAGCCAAAAAAACAGGAATATCCAGGTAATCTCCAGCATAAAGTAATGTTTTTCACAGTGTAATTGGTGATCAAAAATGCGTGAAAAAGAGTGATTAAACTATTATCATATATTCAGCCAGATGAAAAAAAATGAATAATTTTACTGGAACTCAAAAATATACACTTGTATAAAGTATATACTATATTATATAGTATATAATAGTAAATTATATGAAGTCTCCCTCTCTGTGGTTGAACAGGAGGGTTTCAAGAGTTTAATGAAGACACTTGATCCCCGCTACAGAATTCCAAGTAGGACATTTTTCATGGGAGAGAAAAATACCTTCATTGTATGTAGAGTGTCGCTCAAAAGTAAAAACATGCCTAGATGCTGCTAACAGTGTTGTATTGACCACTGATATGTGGACATCAAGAGCCACAGAGGCTTATTTAACTGTCACTTGCCATATTATTGATGACAACTGGCAAATGCAAGCATATGTGCTAGAAACCAGTAGTTTCTCAGGAAAGCACAGTGCTGACAACATTTGCGTAGAACTGAAAAGAATCACAGACGAATGGGGCATAACTGCCAAAATTCAGGCTGTGGTCACAGATAATGGTGCCAATATGGTTGCTGCTGTACGCAAAGCAGGTTGGGCACATTATCCATGTTTTGCACACACCCTAAATCTAGTTGTGAAAGACTCCATTAAGACCCTCCCTGAGCTTCTTGACATCCAACAGAGATGCAGTGCTATTGTAGCTTTTTTTTCACCACAGCACAAACGCAACAGAGAAGCTCAAAGAAATCCAGAAACAACAGAAGTTTCCAGAGCACAAACTCATCAAGTCAGTTGAAACACGCTGGAACTCTGTCTTCTACATGTTTGAGAGACTACATGAGCAAAGGGAAGCAGTTACCACTGTACTTAGCCTCCTTGGAAAGAGCTCACTATGCCTGAGTGAGGAAGACTGGTCCATGGTTGGTCTCTCCCTTGATGCCTTGAGACCATTTGAAGAAGTAACCAGGGAGATATCATCTGGAAAAAAACGTGTCTGTTTGAAAGGTGATCCCCCTGGTTACATTACTTCTACGATCAAGTGCATCTCATGAGGCCCAGGGCAACAAGCTAGCTGCTGTGCTGTCAACACAGTGCCAGCACCGTTTCAGGGGTATTGAAACCTTTCATGGTCTCAGCACCAGCACCTACCTGGACACAAGATTTAAAAACTTTGGGTTCCGGGACATCACAAATGTTGACACTGTGAAAAAACGACTTGTTACTGAAATGCAATCAATGAGCCAGACCTCAGCCCATTTGGAATCAGCTCCTGAACCAAGCACAAGCTCTGCCACCAGCACTGCCTCAGTAATGGCCCCTGCAACTACCTCACACTACCCTGCAGGAGCTTCTTCATCCCTACCTGCAGCAAAAGGTGGGATATGGGCCGAGTTTGACACTCAAGTCCAAGCATCGCAGCAGCATCGCACAGCTGGCACTGATGCGGTTATTGAAATGCGCCGGTATTTGGAAGAGAAGCCAATTCCACGGGATGGAGACCCTCTTCTTTGGTGGAAAATGAATGAGCCAAAATTTCCCTTTCTGTGTAAGATTGCAAAGAAACACCTGGGAGTAATTGCAACATCTGTACCTGCAGAAAGGATTTTCTCCAAGGCAGGACAATTAGTAACTCAGAGAAGAAATGCAATAAAAGGGAAGAATGTAAACATGTTACTGTTCCTGAACAAAAACCTTTAAATCTGTTGTCAACATGGGAACAGAGCCAAAAGGGCAACTCAAGGGATAGTGACCAATTGTAGTTTACACTTTATTTGCACTACTGACTTTATTTTTCACAAATATGTGTGTAATTGAAGGTATTTTTATTGAGTTGTTTATATTGTTATATTTATCTTTATTACATTGTTGCTTTTGTTTACGTATTTTGCACTACTGACGTTGTTACTTTATTACTGACTTTATTTTTCACAAATATCTGTGTGCAATGGAAGGTATTTTCTGTTGTG
Organism: Argyrosomus regius; assembly: GCA_946959425.1. Lineage (NCBI taxonomy): Eukaryota > Metazoa > Chordata > Actinopteri > Sciaenidae > Argyrosomus > Argyrosomus regius. The sequence continues at coordinate 58,106 of CAMPSB010000264.1, read as the reverse complement.
TTGTTGACATCGTTATATTTTTGTTACATTGTTGCTTTTTTGTTATTTTGCACTAGTGACTTTTTTCTTAAACAATTGTGTAGTAGAAAGTAATAAGGGAATTATTTTATTATTTTTATACTGTTACATTGTTTTATATTGTTATAGTTAGTTAATAAAAAAACATTTTGTTTGCCTAAAATCTTTGTCCTGTGTTTTATCATAATCATAATCAACTAAAGGGAAAATCACAAAATTATTCAATGATCATGACATTTCAAGTAAAAAGTATCGGTATCGGTATCAGGATCGGCGATACTAGCCCTGTATTTACTTGGTATCGGATCGATACCAAAATCCCCAGTATCGCCCACACCTAGTGTGTGGGGGTGTCATTATACGTGGACGCTGCATCTTAGCTGCTGTTTGCTTTGTGTTGTTGGTGTGATCAGACTGTGCCTGTAAAAATGGACTTTAAATTGTGTGACTTTGTTGAGCAGCCTACGCTTGACTTATTTAATTGCTGCACGAAAGAGCAGTTGGTGGAAATTGCCGACCACTTTAAAGTGGGCATTTCTAAACAGTTGCGTAAGCCAGAGTTTAAAACTGAGCTGTGGTCTGCTTTAACAGAGCTTGATGTTTTACCTCCTGAACCAGTCTCATCTTCTAAGGACCAGTCATTTGAAATGCTTCGCCTCAAAGAGTTAGACCTTGAGATGCGCCGGTTAGATCTTAAAGAAAAGGAGCTTAAAAATGATTTGGAGATACGTAAAATGGAAGAAGAGACCAAGCGGAAAATTAGATTAAAAGAACTTGAGGTACAACATTCCTCTCAGTCTTCAGCTCATTCTGACGAGTTTGATATAAATCGTTTTCATTTGGTCCCTCCATTTATATGTGGATAAATATTTCATTCTTTTTGAGCGCGTCGCCAGTACATTAAAATGGCCTAAAAGAATTTGGCCGTTGCTTCTACAGTGTGTTTTTACTGGCAAAGCTCAGGACGCATATGTGTCGTTGTCACCACAAGCCAGCCTTGATTATGATGAAATTAAAGTAACTGTGCTAAGGGCATACGAGCTTGTGCCTGAGGCGTATTGTCAGAGGTTTCGTAAGCTTACATATGTTGAGTTTGGCAGAGAGAAGGAGGCCTTATTTGATCGCTGGTGCCAGTCTGAAAAGGTGAAGGATTTTGATAAATTGCGAGATTTGATTCTTTTGGAGGATTTCAAAAACTGCTTACCTGGTAAAATCGCAACGTACATTAATGAGCAGAATGTTTCCGAGGTGTCCAAGGCGGCTGTCTTGGCTGATGAGTATGTTCTCACACATAGAGATACGTTTGAAAAGCCTTATCCAACCTCAGAACAGAGGTTTTTGTTCTTCAAATCCTCTGTTCCAAGCTCCATATCGGTGAATTCAAATGATGTGAAGTCAAGGGTGAAAGAATGTGATAAACCAGTTTGTGTGTATTGCAAAAAGCGAGGGCATACTATAAAAACCTGTTTTGCCCTTGAAAAGAAAAATAAAACTCCAAAGGTGGTTAATCTGTTGAAAACAGAGCCACAGTCCCAACAGTTAGATTTTTCTTTACAGCAGGCTTCAGTAAAACCCGACCTCCAGGTGTATGCTCCTTTCCTGATGAAAGGGTTTGTTTCCCTGACAGATATAGGTCCAAAGGTTCCAGTGACCATCTTGAGGGACAGTGCAGCCTCACAGTCTGTACTCCTTGAGGGAGTTTTGCCATTATCTGTAAATGTGAGCGCTTTGGTGCGTGGGTTTGGGATGCAGTGGGTAGATGTACCTCTTCACTCCGTTCACCTGGACTGTGACCTGGTTAAAGGTTGTGTTGTGGTGGGTGTGAGTCCTCAGTTTCCCATTGATGGTGGTGGCATTTATTTTGGGAAACGATCTAGCTGGCGGTAAGGTACTGCTTAATCCAGAGGTGACAGCCATTCCACTCCCTGAGCAATCAGGTGATTTACAGCGAGAGTATCCAGGTGTGTTCTCCGTGTGTGCTGTGACACGTGCAATGGCCGGGAGAGAGAAACAGGATGTGCCTACTGGGGAGGATGATGACATTGATTTATCTGACAGTTTTTTGACCAAAGTTGATAGTGGGACCTCTTCGTCTGTACTGCCTCCTTCAGCAGATTCAGTCCCTGACTCCCCTCCTGTGGAATCTGCTCCGTCTCCTGTTGCGGCCACTTCTTCTTCTCCTGAAAAAGACCTCAAATTAAGTATGTCGAGGGATCAGCTGATTGCATAGCAAAAGCGTGACCAGTCCCTTTCTTCTCTTTTTGAAGCTGTTGTTTTAGAGGATGAAATTGGGAACATGTCTACTGGTTACTTTATTAAAGATGATGTGCTGGTGTGTAAAGGCGTCTAAGCAGGACGATTGGAGTGTTGTGACACAAACTGTAGTTCCGCAGGCATTCCAGCATGAAATTCTTCTGTTGGCTCATGATAATCCTCTGGCTGGTCACTTAGGGGTAAATAAAACATATGACCGTGTGTCGCACTGTTTTTTTCTGGCCAGGGTTGAAGAGGGATGTGCGTCAGCACTGCAAAACATGTCATGTCTGTCGGGTTGTTGGCAAACCAAACCAGGTTATCCCACCATATCCGCTATATCCAATCCCTGTGGTAGGTGAGCCATTTGAGCGTGTACTTGTAGATTGTGTAGGCCCATTTCCTCGTATAAAATCTGGAAACAAGTTTCTTCTTACAGTTATGTGCTCTGCTACACGGTTCCCTGAGGCCATTCCCATGCGTAAAATCACGGCCCCTGCTGTTGTAAAAGCCCTGGTGAGGTTCTTTTCTATTTTTGGGTTGCTGAAGGTGTTACAGACTGATCAAGGGTCTAATTTCATGTCACGTATTTTTGCCCAAGTATTGAAACAACTTAACATCGCTCACTGTCACTCTTGTGCTTATCATCCGGAGAGTCAGGGGGCAATCGAGCGTTTCCATCAGACGTTGAAATCCATGCTGCGGACATATTGTTTAGAGTTCAACAAAGATTGGGATGAGGGTGTTCATCTCCTTCTGTTTGCGGCTTGTGAGGTCGTGCAAGAGTCTCTAGGCTTTAGTCCGGCTGAGCTGGTTTTTGCGCACACTGTGCGTGGTCCCCTCAGGCTTCTTCGGGAAAGGTGGCTGAGTGATGCGAAACCACAAAATTTGTGGTTTTGTCTCAGTTGAGGCGTTTCAGTCTAGGCGATAAGGTATTGGCATTGTTGCTTATTCCTGGTTCAGCTCTGCAGGCTTGTTATAGCGGCCCATATGAGGTCAAAGAGAAAATGAATGATTGCGACATTGTTAATACACCTGATCGTAGAAGGCGGAGTAGGTTATGTCTTATCTACATGTTAAAGCCATACCTGGGAAGGGAATGTGTTTCTTTGCCTCCTCCTGAGGAGAACGTTAAAGTTCTGTCGCTGTCCACTGATTTGCAGCCCTCTGATGAGGGTGATGTCATTGGTCCGTCCACCGCTGTTGTTCAGGGACGGCTTAAAAATTCAGAAATGTTGTCAAAACTTGATGAGAGTCTTTCTCATTTGGATGTCGGCAGCGCCAATTTCGTGTCAAAACTTGACCTTTTAAAGGGTTATTGGCAAGTGCCGCTTACTCCTCGGGCCAGAGAAGTCTCTGCATTTGTGACACCCGATGCATTCTTGCTGTATACTGTGATGCCATTTGGCGTGCGCAGTGCTCCCGCTACATTTTAGTGCCTGGTCAATACTGTTCTGTGTGGAGTAACCGGTTATGAGGCTTATCTCGATGACATTGTGGTGTATTAAAACACATGGGAGGAACACATTGAGCAATTACATGCCGTTTTTGATAGACTTAAAGCCGCCAATTTGATGCTCAATCTTGCTAAATGTGAATTTGGTCAAGCTGTAGTCACCTATTTGGGGAAAATTGTGGGTCGTGGGCAGGTTAAACCAATTCAGTCCAAAGTTGAGGCCATTCTGTCGTTTCGTTGCTCCATCCTCCAGACGCGAGTTGTGCTGCTTTTTGGGGATGGCGGGGTATTATCGCAGTTTTTGTAGGAACTTCTCAGCTGTCGCGGCTCCCCTCACTGACCTCCTTAGCCCAAAAATTTATCATTTTTAATTTATCATTGGTCTGAGAGCTGCCAGCATGCGTTTGACTGTATTAAAGCCTTGATGACTCATGCGCCGGTGCTTGCAGCTCCACAATTTGATCGACCGTTTAAGCTGTCTGTGGATGCAAGTGATGCAGGGGCGGGGCAGTCTTACTCCAGCAGGGAGATGATGGTGTGGAGCACCCAGTTTCTTATTTCTCAAAGAAATTTAACCATCATCAGCTGGTGTATTCCACCATTGAGAAAGAGGCCCTGTCTCTTGTGTTGGCACTGAAACATTTTGAGGTTTATGTGGGCTATACTAGTGCACCAACAGAAGTGTTTACGGACCACAACCCTCTTGTTTTTGTTCATCAGATGAAAAACTCTAATCGAAGATTGATGCGTTGGGTACTGTTTCTGCAGTCTTTTAATATTATTGTTCGTCACATTAAAGGCACTAGAAATGTCCTGGCCGACACCCTGTCGCCTAGTTTTGGTGATGTGTGAATAATCTTCCCCATTATTCACCATCTTAGGGTGGTGGTGTTATGTGTGGCCAGGTAGTGGGGGTGTTCCACACCGGGGAGTGTTTTCTTTTTGGGGCTGCTGTTCTCCCTCCTGTCCTCCCTCGTTGTTCCTTCCTCCACAGGTGGCAGTCAATTTGGTAATCAGGGAGGGGTTCAAGAGGAGGAGGAGGGAGGCCGTGGTCTCTCAGACTCTGGGGCAGCAGCAGCAGGGGAAGGTTTGCTTTTCTTTCTTTTGAGCTGAGCTAACCCTTCTTTTGTCCTCTGTCCGTGATGGCAGAGTTTTCTTATTTTAGCTTGTTGTTTTAGTTTGAGTTGGAGACCACCGGTAGTCCTGTTTGTCGTTTTGTGTTAGGGGAAGTGCAGGGTACGACGGCTCACAGCATGGCTGGCCCTGTGTTTCCCCCTCTTTTGTTTCTTTTGGCCGGGGTCTCCATCTCTTTTTGGTTCATTACTTTATGGGTTAATGTTTTTCCTTTTTCTTTTTCTTCAATCAATAAAGAATCTTTTTTTGCAAACTTTGAAACTTTTGTGTGGCATCCTTCATATGTTGTGGTCTCATTGAGCCAGTACTAAGTTACGTATTAATTTAATTTTATGAGGCCGTAACAATTATACAACACTTCAAACAGGGATCTACTTCCGGTGATTTACTATGTTTCCAGTTACCAGTGTTTACCTTACATCCCCTTAAGTGTTTCAGAGCATGCATAATATTCCAGTCTACATGTCGGTTACATACTCAAACCATGGCACTACGAAACCTTAAGTGTTCCAGAGCACGCCCAGCATTCCTCTAAGAAACCTTAAGTGCTTTATAGCACGCACAGCATTCCAGTCTACATGTTGGTTATATACTCAACCCATAACTCTAAGAAGACAGAAAAGGAAAAAAAAGAAACAGTTTGGCACTCACTAAACAGTACTCACTAAATTTTATACATCACAAGCGATGGGAAATCAGGAGGAAGACAAGGGAGGCTCAAGCACAAAGCTGTCAGGATTTAATGAAGAGACCACAGGTGTGTTTCATGTGATACCAACAAAAGATTGTTGTTGTTTTGTATTAATGAGAAATGAGAAACATAACTATATTTTGAAATACATTTCTTATATTGTAGCTCCAAATGAGTCACCTCCTTGTAAGAAGAAAGCCTTAGATGTTTGGCGATTCCTCCACCCAAAGAGAAAGAAAATCTACAAGCGAGACAGGTGGAGATCTCAGGAGAAAGAGGTACATCTACTTTCAACCCTTGCTAAACGGTACCTGTGTATTTTCGGCACCAGTGTGCCAGCAGAGCGAGTTTTTAGTACTGCTGGCAACATAGTAAACGCACAGCGAAGTGTTCTGCGGCCAGATCACTTTGATCAGTTGATATTTTTGAAAATCTGTAGAGTCATTGAAGAGTAGTTGGTTACACTTCTTCTTTTGTTAAATATTAGTGCTCTGCTGTTTGTTTATTAAAATGAGAGTAGTAGCAGGTTCAGCCACTGCTCATTTAACCTGAAGAGATGTTGGTTGCACTTTATTTTTGATATTAATGTTGTATTTGTATTATTTCTATGTTGAAAAACAACAGCAAAAGTAGCAGGTAAACCTACCGTTAATTCAACCTGAAGAAATGTTGGTTGCACTTTATTTTTGATATTAATATTATAATATTTTTATGTTGAAAAACAAAAGCAGAAGTAGCAGGTAAACCTACTGTTGAAATGTTGGTTGGTTGGTTACTGTATTTTTATTGAAAATGTATTGAATATTGAAAATGAGAGCAGAAAAGGTTAACTTCCTGTTAATTCAACCTAAAGTGTTGGTTGCACTTTATTCAAATAAAATGTGAATGCATTTGCCATTAATTGTTGTCTACTTGTTTGTTTATATATATAATTAATTTATACCTGATTCCCTTACAAGAAACAACAGGAATCTAGGAAACTCCAGTCCAGTATCCAGGTATTTATTTCAGTCACACTGGTTGAATTTTTATTACTGAATCGATTTCAAGTCACTGAATCGTTTCGGATCGTATCGCTTTAAATGAACCAATATCGTCCTTGAATCGTATTGGCAACCACAAATCGTGATACGAATTGAATCGTTGTTAAAACGAATCGTTACACCCCTAATATTTACTCCTCTTGGACCAGAATTAAAATGCAATAATATTTTTTTTTTTACTTGGTCTGGACCAAATGAACCTAAAAAAACATATTATGACACTTAAACATTTAACTTGCACACTGTAGCTCACACTTGCCATTATGTGCCATTATCACAGAAAGAAGCTTCATCACTGTAAGTGTATACCTGTATGTTATACCTGTAATGGGAAACCACTTCATATAGGGTGGCATAATGGTAAGGATACAGACCAGGACCGCAGTAGAAACCCATAACCCATTTTTTTAGTAAACTATAGTTTACTAAACTATTCAGACAGTCACATTAGTGCATAACTACAATTAATAGTGGCCATGTAATAAAATATGGGCAAATGGGGATTTGATGCCAACAATTAGATCTAACACCAGAGGGGACTATTGACTTTAATGCGCATCATAATCTGTTATAGATATAACAATGATTGTACCAGTATAATTATGTGACAATTAAATTCAGGTCTTTATGTCCACTACTGTCTCACTGAAAAACAGAAGAAAGACAGAACTGATTATTTCAAAGGGTACATTTCAAAGGGTACACATGAAGTGAATTTTGACATAAAATCCTGGTAAAAAAACAAAAAAACAAAAAACAAAAAAAACAGATTTGGTGACTAGGGACTAGAGAGAACTAGAATAACATGTTTATGACAGCACAGTCTATAACAAAAATCATCTGTGTGATCATTATTCTTGTCTACTTATATAATTACAAACGCATGCATGGTTACATAGATTCAGTTATAGGTTAACTTCCATATTTATAGGGTACAACGACATAGAAATGTGGCTAAATTTTTTAAAGATGGGGCATACAAATGTGCTCATGCCTAATAATAGGTTAATAAAAAAAAATTAAAAAAAGGTAAAACAGAAATGCTATAGCAGGTCTCCTCTTATGAGTTCCCAATTCCAACCAACAGTGCCATCAAGAAAGTAATGTTTCCCAAGAAGAACACAGCCATCAGAGAGATGCCAACTGTTTTCTGACAAAACAATGAAATTTACATTAGAAATTAGCAGTATGCTATTTTACGGAAGAGGATTAGGGCCACATAATTTTTATAATTCTGACTTTTTTTCTCAAAAAAAAATAAAAAAAATAATTATGTGGTCCTAATCATGCCGTACTATTTATTTACATTCTGTTTTGTTTTGTTTTTTGTCTTACCATTTTTGGTTCCAAAGTATCTGAAATCCAAAAAAAAAAAAAAAAAAAAAAAAAAGAGAGAAATGTTAAAGGTGTGTAAGGATCCTGGAAACTTAACAGATCCAACAGCAACTGAAAATATCATTGACAACATCAAGTGACTCTGAAGACCTGGACCAGCTAAATAATCAGTGTGTCTTTGCACAATATTTGCTTCTGGAATCTTGTTGATGTAGTGACAGTCATCAACTTTCACAAGATAACGCAGCATTGTTGTTACTGTTTTTCCACATTGGAGTTCCCCTTCAGATGAAATTAAATTTCATCTAAGCTGAAAGCATCCAAGAGCCCTTCAGCAACAACAGCAACAACAACAACAACAATATATAATAATAAGATATAATAAGTATAATAAGTGTATTTACCTGTACTGTCAACCTTACGTTTAAAGCAGACCTCCAACAGGATGTAGAACAAAACTTCCCAGGCAACAAAGCCACCTATCACTTTCATCAGCCATTTGTTGAGAGTGCTGTCAATCAACTTTAGGCCTGTCAATATGGCTGCCACTGTGTTATGTCAGATAAAAATGGTATTAAATAGTGTATACAAGCAGAAAATGTTTAGGTTCTTTATCACTGTATAATGTAAGACAAGGGCTTACCAGATAGAGCTTTTATTGTCACTCCACTTAAAGCATGTGACCAGTTGAACACAAACCTTCTGTCAAAGAATGGAGGAAAGAAGAAAAATATTAAATGATCAGCTGCTGAAACAAGAACAAGAAAAAACAACAGTTACTGTTTGTTGGTTAACCTGACATGCGTGTCATTGTTGACCATGTCATTCTTGACCTCGGACAGTAGTTTGATAAAACAATGTTAGCTCAGGGTCCGCTTGTTTTTTGTTTTTTTCCCCAGAGCTTTTAACCATATTGTCATCAGCTAATGACACGTGGTTCAGTTGTCATCATAAGTATGAATTATCACGATAACCGGTAAATGGACTGTACTTATATAGCGCCTTCCTAGTCTTCCATCCACTCAAAGCACTTTTATACAACATATCTCATTCACACTTCACACACATTCCTGCCATGCAAGGTGCCAACTGCTCATCAGTTTTAAGGAGCTAATCATTGATACACATTCACACACAACAATTTGGGGTTCAGTATCTTGCCCAGGGACACTTCAACATTCAGACTATAGGTGTCGGGGACTGGAACACTAATCATCTGATCAGTGGACGACCCACTCTACCTCCTGAGCCACAGCCGCCCCGATAGTTGTAAATGGGGGAGATGGAAACCCCTGTCTCTGTTCAAAGATGGTCTCCAGTGTCTGATGTGAATGCCCTCCTTTCTTTCTCTGGCTGTCCACTGACTCTTGGTTGATGACCTTTGACCTCTTCCCAGTGCGTGCTGGGAGTGGTTGTGGTCTAGTGGTCACAACAGCTGATGTTGTCTGTTTCTGTCTCGTGTCCAGGCTCCTTGGTGTTTCACAGATGTAATGACATCACATGTCACAGGTGTATGACATCATCATACATGTAAAATCTGTGTCCCCACAGCTTTCAGTAGAGCACTGAGAAATGCTGTGTTGGATTTCACTAACCTACTATGTTATTTAGATTTGAGGTTGAAGAAGGGTACCTACAGTGGATGCTGTGGTCCACAGCGCAGCAGAGCCATTATGGGCTGGAGGACAGAGAGGATCATAACCAGACAGCCTAGCACAGGATGGGCTCCCTGCAAACAGCATAAATCAACAGTTTGGTAGTGAATGTTGAAAGCCAGGACAGTTAAGTATTTTACAGATATTTATCGGTATTCTATACACCCAGCTTGAACCCAGGACAATTCCGGACAAATATCACAATATAAATGACATAAATGCTTAATAAAGTTGATAATAAAGTGCAATTTCATTGCTCAATGGGGGCAGTGATTTGTGGAGTTCATGTTCAATTATGGCTCTTAAATTATGTTTTTGAGCCTCACACAGGCACACAGTCGGTGGTGAGAGTCAGGCTTGAAGAGTCTGACCAAGTCCAAGTCTGACTATCTGTACACTGTTTGATAGAAAGTCCTTGTTCCATATGCATGGGGAGTTGTTGAGACCCAGGTCAAGTAGCTTGGTGACCAGCCCGCTGGTGATAATAGTGATGAATGTGGAGCAGTAATGTATATAATGCATCCTCACATATGTCCCCTTCTGTTCAAGGTGGGTCATCGCTATGATGAGCCATTGTGATGGCATCGTCTGTGGACCTGTCTGCTGATGGTTGTGAGTGCTGCTGATCTGTCATTCAGACAGCTGGTCTTTGTTTGGGCACTGGAATGATTGTGGCTTATTTCACGTAGACATGCAGACCTGGACAAGTTGAAGATGTAAGTAAATATCTTCATCAGTTGATATAACCAGACCCTGAGCCCTCTTAATGAAATTCCTTCAGGCCTGTAGCCTTCTTAAAATTCACAGTGCTAAGAATCGGCCATGAGTCCGTATGGTAAGTAGGTAATTGGTACATATAATTCTTTAACAAGAACACCAGAAAACTCCTGCAGTAGATCTGCAATGCTCATCAATGATGGCATTATTTATGCTTAGCTGTTGTTTTTGTTGACAAAAAAAGAGGCCCTCCTTGGTGACCAGTCTACTGGGGACAATAGAATGCCCTTTGAATGCCCTGTTCTGTCTCTTCCCTCCACTTTCTTTAAATGCCTGTTCCCTGGTATGGTAATCCATGGAGACTGGTAGGTGTTCTTCTACTTCTCGGGACAAATTTGTTTATGGTTCTGATGTGGAGAAGCTCTCCCCAGTTGTAAAATAAGTTCAGTGCACCAAGATTGAATTTCAGAAAGAGAAACAACAACACCAAAGTATCAGCAGTGTTGGTGTACTGACCCCAGACCAGACCTTGATGTAAGAGAAGGAGAGGATAACCGCAACGATAGTAGTTGCTATTGTCACACTCATCACTGCAACATGAACCTAAAAGAACACAAACAGTATAGCATGCAGGATCAGCAGTGCCTGAGAGGGGGCAGGCTTGTACAAAGCTTTCTGAAGAATAATATTACAGTAACACACTCGACAGGAACAGTTAAAAGGACAACTTATTATTATTATTATTATTTTTAATGTACAGTACAACTGGCCTATATCTCAGCATTTCATTCATTGATTTAAAGAAAAAATATGAAATCGTTGGAAAGTTTAGATTATTATTAATATATAAAGTAAAAAAGATCTGACAGGATAGGATCGTTGTGAAGACCTAAACACAAACTATATGTACACAGAACCGTCACTGCTAAACAGCCTCATCCCACATTAGAAAAAGACTCAGCTAAAGCAACCAAAGTGCTCATAGAACACAGAACATTGTAGAAAAAGAAAAAAAAGAACATAATATGTCCTCCAGTTATTGCATTTGTGCATCTATCTCAACGCTGTGGTAGCCAGGGTTGAAGAGACCTATTGCTGCCTTCCTAGACATAATAGATAGCTTGCCGTTGATGTTCCAATCTGCGTAAACAGACATCTGTGTCTCCAGACTAGAATATGCTGACAATAACACCTGCATGGGTAAAAACATTCTCTTTGTCTCATTTGGGGCGTATAGTATTTGTGGTGTTATCTTGAGGTTTAAAGTCTATCCACCAGCACGAGTTGGGCAGAATGTGAGACCGACTCAGGCACTTCTGGTGTATTATGAGAGTGACTCTAATTCTCCTTGGCCAAGCGTCAATAAATATTACAGCATAAGACATCAGAGGCTCCTGAACACTTTCTTCCATCCTGACCTCACCATTGACCTTTGACTTCAGCTATTTCTCCGCAACACATTGAGCCACTGTACAGAGAATAGATTAGACTGCAGTAGACTTATTTCTGTCAGCTCCTGCTATACACTCATAATGAAAATAAAGTAATAATAATTATAAAGCATTAAGTAATAATAATAGTATAATATAATAATAATAATAATAATAATAATAACAATAATAATAGGGAATAAAGGATCCTAGTGGTCTCAGGGTAAAAGCTTTTCCTGTGCCTCTTAATCCAGTACCTTCTCCCTGAAAGGTGACTGTCAAACACACAGTTACAAATACATGATATTTAACATTTTCCAAGTTCGTGTCATAATCTTTCATAAGATGCTGACTTTTATTTAATAATGGTGTATTTTCATGGTTGTTTTTGTCCTTGTGTATCTCTGAAAAAGACAATGTGTAGGATACTTGTATCTCACCAGAAACCAAACATCTTTGCCCCACAGGCTTTGTCCTTTGGCCAGTCTTTTCAGGTATCGAGCTACCATCATTCCCAGTGATCCCATGGTCATCCAGGCTATCAACATCAGTGCTCCTGAAACACAGTTTAATGGTAGAATGTTACACAGCAAACAGTTTTATGATTCAACATCCATTTCTTCTCATTGTTAGATGATTATTAGCAAAGACTTAAATGTGAAGGATCAAAAGTACTGATGAACTTCTTCATCAGTACTTTTACTGAGTACCAGTAGCAACTGGTGCAGTTCCTTTTATGCTCTCTAACAATGTATAGAATGTTAAATGTATAGAAGAAATAATTGATTGATAATAAGATAATAAAATAATAATGTAGTGCTGCCTATGGACAAGCTATGAGACAGTGGGCCCATGTCTCTTCCACATCCACCTACCAGAGCACTGCACACCCAGTCCTGTTTCTCTGGATTATTTTGTACATGCTTCCTGATACACTGCTTGGTTACATTACATCATCATTTCAAAGTTTCAGGCATCAATTTGTAGTTTCAGGCAAGTTTTAGCAAGACCCAGGCAATGAACTTTCACATGCTTTCATGCCACACGTCAATTAACCTACAGATTCATATTTGTTGCTTTCCTCGTGATAGTCTGAAGAACTAACTGCTGCACGGTGCGGTCTGTCTCTCTGCTGTCCACAGCGTTGTGCTGTGATGATTTCAGTGATCATTTTGTTTTATGACTGCGTCACAAAGCTGTATTCATAGTTTTCATGTGATGTCATACCCACATAGGAACACCCACTTGGAGGGCAAAACAAAGCTTTCTTCTGTTGCCCTCAAGCTAACTTAGAGAGCGGTTTGTCTGTCAGAGACTAGTTTCGAAGTTTGTTTAGCCAAAATGCCGGATAGTTGCTGCACGACTGGATGCACTAACCAACGAGGAGCCAAGCCTGGGATATGTTTTTACAGAATCTTCAAATCTCCGAAAACGAAAATCTAGAGAGAAGGAGATTGTGGATTTGTGCCATTAAACGTGCCTCCGTTCCCGGGAAGGGCAAACAGTGGTAACCATCAAAATACACATCTTTGCAGCAAACATTTCATCAAAGGTAAGCCCAATGAGTTTTTTTTTTTTTTTTAAGAGTACGGTCTAGACCTGCTCTGTATGAAAAGTGTCATGCGATAACTTTTGTTATGATATGGTGCTATATAAATAAAATTGAATTGAATTGAATTTTATTGTTGTATTTTTTGGTTATTATATTTTTACCTAAGTTAATTGTTTTGACATGGTTCGTTTTCGTGCACTGACGGTTGGCTAACGCTAGCTAGCTAGGAGAAAGTTCATTTTCAGTCTGAAGAGTTAACAGCAGTTGTTGGGAGGGATATAGGGTTTTACCAGTCTGCAGGTAACATTATTTTACTTTGCTTGGTTGGTATATGTTGAAATTATACCCCATGGTATCATTATACGTGCCAAATCAGACGACCCGCTGTCCCCTGACTGGGTTCCAGCCATCTTCTCTCACACACCAGCCACCAAGAAGAGGAAAAGGGAGAAAGACATGGAAAGGTATGAGCAGCACAGCAGACTGCAGGACTGCAGTCGGTGTCCTCCTACAACAGTCATCAGTGCCAGATGCTGAGCTTGTGTCCAGCTCTGGCAGGGACTTCGCTGTTTTCAGTAATTCAAATACTGCGGTGGGTACTATGTAGGAGTCACAAGTGGACAAAACTTGAAGTTTGTTAATGTATCTCAATTTTTCTTCTTTGCTCTTGTGATCTAAATATTTGTTTGTTGAATCTGGTGGAAAATTTACAGTCCTCATCTGCGATTCCACGGAGTGTCTGGTGAAGGTCGCCATGTTGGAATGTTGTTTTGGCCTCCAGGGCTCCGCGCCGGTCACATGACTGAAAACTATGAATTGTCATTTGGGACTCGATTTGTCAACATGTGAGAACACGTCTGACATGGAGAATCGCCTGTTGTGTGAAATAACGACTCTAGTCTGGACATTATCTGGAGTATATCTGTGAAAACAGATTCATTCAGCATCTCTGCCTACCCTCTGGCACTGTGAGTTACTATGGTTACAAGGATGCTCTGAAACTTTGTAATGATTCTCAAAAAGAAGTTTTTGGTTGGTATGACGGTACCAAATCCTTAATATAGCCTGATTCTACCTCAATGCTGAAATCTTGTATTATAACATACATGACAAATCTCAAGCCTCAGCACCTCTTTTATTATTAACAGTATAGTATAATATAATGTGGGGCGGCTGTGGCTTGGAGGTAGAGCGGGTCATCCACTAAACGGATGAACAGCGGTTCAATCCTCTCCAGTCTGCATTTTTAGGTCCTTATTGTATTTGGTCCGTTAGTTATTAAGGACCGAGCCAGGGAACCTGGTAAGGTCCTTATTGTAATTGGTCCGTTAGTAATTGGTCCGTTAGTTTATTATTCTTTTCCTTCCCCCTCTTTGCGCCATATTTCGACTGCCTCAGCATGGACTTTATGTGATTTTGACTTGGCACATTCGACATGCGTGTTGAAAAATTGCATATTCTAGGCGTTACGTTCAACTCACTAACTGCCAACACCCCTAGGTGGCGCTATATGTGGTCAAATTTTCAGGGCCGAATAACTCCCGCCCCGTTTGTCGCACATTCATAAAACACATATCCACGCGTTCAGTGAATGTAGCTGAGTCACCCTAGGTAGGCCACGCCCACTTCCGCCTAAACTTTTTTTTCGCTAGGGGGCGATATATACAAAACACACCGTTTGCCCACTCACCCATGCACGTTTGTCCGATTTGCACGAAACTTTGCACGCACACTCTGGAGACCCTACTGACAAACTCACTAATGTACACTGTGTCGACATTTTCAAAGATGGCCGCGATATAAAGCTAGCACTTCCTGCCGATTTCGCATGAAAACAGGAAGTGGGTTGTTTCGTCACAATCGTATGCCCGATTCGCACCAAATTCGGACCAATGGTTTATCATGTCTTCATTGCGCATCCTGCACAATTTTGCACAATTTCAACCAACCACCACACGGTGGCGCTCTTTCAAACTTAACAGCTTATATCTCAGCATCGGGAACTGCAATTCAAACATAACTTCGCACGATGGTTGCCCATGGCGCCCTGAACCTCCCATAAAAAGGGCGAAAAAATTCCGCCGCTAGGTGGCGCTCTGCTGCTCAAAGACTGATTCTGGACACACCGTAATACTTATGAATATGAAATTCACAGGACACGTGTAGACTGCTCCCTAGAGCTCACGTACCAAAACTCGCGTTTCTACCGCGTATAGCGCCCCCTACAGGAACTTTAAACAACAGCCCCAGAGCAACGTTTCACCGATTTTTACGAAACTTGCTGGACCCATAATACGTGCCAAGACGCACCAAAAACCCTCTTGGACCCATGTCCCAAATCCCACAGGAAGTCAGATATTTTCATTTCACTTTTGGATTTTTTGCACTTTTGAGCTTTAACTCCTCCTAGAGGATTTCTCCGATCGCGTTCAAACTTGGTCAGTACGCTCATGACCAGGTGCTCAATCTAAATTGTGCTCTGCGTAACTGTACGTCGAAGGGCGTGGCCATACCGTCACCTTAAAGTTCACCATTTTAACCGAATTTTATACTGCTTCCATATGCTGCCCAACTCTGACACTTTTTAGACTGCTTCCATGTTCTCTGCCAATCACACGCTACTCTCATTGCAGCCCAGCAGATGGCGCCATTGCATAACAATTCAACATCTGGCTGAAAACTCAGTCTTTTACAGTATCTGACACATGTCACAACATACACTGCTGTCACACACCTTCTATACATGATAGCTTCGGACTGCACTGACGAGGGCTTACATGGGCAGTCACGTCACGCTTTAGTTACATGATCCACACATATCACGACAGCACATATCACGACACCACGTCTGACGACGACACATGTCACGACAGCACATGTTACGACGGCCCGGGACGCGCTTGCACCACGGCCCGAGTTACGTCAGGGCGAGGTCCGCCTCAACGCTGCTCGCAGCTTTAATTAAGGACCGAGCCAGGGAACCTGGTAAGGTCCTTATTGTATTTGGTCCGTTAGTTTATTATTATTTCACTTCTGCGGTTTGGGGACTTTTTCGGGTGCCTGAACGCGCACATTTCGTGATTTTTATTTGGCAAATTCGCCAGGTGTGGTGAAAATTGCACGACGACATGCATCACATTCAACTTTGTCATTAGGAAGACCACTAGGTGGCGCTATTTGTGTGCAAATTTCGCAAGGCCCATAACTCCCGCATAGTTTGTCGCACATTCATAAACCTTATATCCACGCGTTCGGTGAATTGAGCTGAGTCGCCCTATATAGGCCACGCCCATTTCCGCCTATAATTATTTTTCGCTAGAGGGCGATATGTGCGAAAATGACTTTTTCGGGTTTCTCCGTGCACGTTTGTCCGATTTGCACGAAATTTTCAACGTACAATCTGGAGACCGCCCTGACAAAAACACTAATTTAAAGTATGTTAAAATTTTGCAATATGAGCGCGTTATATCATTAGCACTTCCTGTTCATTTCGCGTCAAAACAGGAAGTGGGGTGTTTTGTCACAAAAGTATGCCCGATTCACACCAAATTTGGAACAATAGTTTATCATGTCTTCATTGCGCATTCTGCACAATTTTGCACAATTTCAATCCATTGGCACAAGGTGGCGCTCTTTCAAAGTTAAACGCTTATATCTCCACATCGCCACGTGCGATTAAAACGTAAATTGGTACGATGCATGCCCATGGCGCTCTGAGGCTCCCCTTATAAGGGCAAAAAAATTCGCCGCTAGGTGGCGCTATGCTGCCTTGGTGGCTCATTGTTCGGAAACCGTAATAGTTATGAACGTCACATTCACAGGACACGTGTAGACCTGTGCCTGGAGCTCACATACCAAAACTCGCGTTTTTCGCGGTTGTAGCGCCCCCTACAGGATTTTTAAGGAACTGCCCCGGAGCCACGTTTGACCGATATGTACGAAACTTGGTAGGCTCATAGAACGTACCAAGGCGCACAAAAAAGCCTCTTGGACCCATGTCCCAAATCCCACAGGAAGTCGGATATTTACATTTTTAATTTTTAATTTTTCGCACTTTTGAGAATTAACTCCTCATAGGGAATTTCTCGCATCTCCTTCAAACTTGGTCAGTACACTCATAAGGAGGTGCTGAATCTAAATTGTGCTCTACGTGACTCTACGTCGAAGGGCGTGGCCGTGCCGTGGCCTCAAAGTCGGCCATTTTGACCAAATGTCAAACTGTGATGTCATTTTAGGGTTCTATTTTAATTAACTCCTCCTACAGTTTTTATCGGCTCTGCTTCAAATTTGGTCAGTGAACTCATGCCATAGTGCTGAATCTAAATTGTGCTCTGCGTGACTCTACGTCGAAGGGCGTGGTTGTGCCGTGGCCTCAAAGTCGGCCATTTTGACCAAATGTCAAACTGTGATGTCATTTTAGGGTTCTATTTTAATTAACTCCTCCTACAGTTTTTATCAGCTCTGCTTCAAATTTGGTCAGTGAACTCATAACATGGTGCTGAATCAAAAATGTGCTCTGCATGACTGTACGTCAAACGGTATGTCCGTACCGTGGCCTTAAAGTTGCCCACTTTGCACAAATGTCAAACTGTGATGTCATTTTAGGGTTCTATTTGAATTAACTTCTCCAACAGGTTACATCTGATCTGCTTCAAACTTGGTCAGTACACTCATAAGATGATGCTGAATTTAAATTGTGCTCTGTGTGACTGTACGTCGAACAGTGTGTGCGTAGCATGCCCTCAAACTTGGCCCATTTTAATATGGCTCCATATGCTGGCCCAATGCTGGGAATCACGTGCTGGTCTAATAAGTGTCCACCAGATGGTGCAAAATCCCAACAGACCCACACAATATTTAAAGCAATTCCTCTCCTACAAACATACACATTAGATAACCACATGCTATCTTTTCATACAAACTTGCACACATTCCAGCTAATCTCACACTTTGCTTTCAGATCCCACAAATTCATACAATATATGTTAGTTTTGTGCATCTGGGTGATAGTGTTATCTGTTACACTTTTTTATAGTGTTCTTTGGGTTAGGTATAGTACTGTCATTATAACACGCTCATGTAACGCAACAGGTATACCACATGGATTGTATTTGAACATGAGGTTTAGCTGAACAATCAGATAGTGATGTAGGAGCATTATCATTTGCAGGTGTGCCATTTACTGTACCTGCAGTTACAGCAGAGTTGGAAGGGGTTAAGGCTGAATTTAACCAGGAGGATCATCATGACAAATAAGTGCATTTCGACATGCACACGCCATTCAACATACAGTCACAAATACACAACTTGTAATCAGCAACATTAAATGTCCACCTTTCGCAGTGAAGGCTCTATCTATGAAAGGTGAGTCTTATGAAGTGTCTGAAACTTGTCACAACGTAGAGTGCTCTCACAGCTTCTGGAGATGAGGGCTTGGGAGTGGAGTGACGTGGGCTTTGGACTGGGGTGACGTGAGACTTTCGTGACGTGGTCTGCACGTGTTACGACGGCGCGTGTTACGACGGCGCATGTTACGACGGCGCGTGTCACGACGGCTTGGTGAAAACGGTCGAATTTGAGGTTACGCCCTGGACACGCCTTTCGACGTACAAATACGAAGAGCACCGTTTGAGTAGAGGTCGACAAGATGAAAGCACTGACCAAGTTTGAAGCCGACCAGAGAAATCCTGTAGGAGGAGTTTTTCACCTTTTTAGGGTAGCCTCGGAGCGCCATAGGCATGCAGCGTACCCATTTACGTTTTAATCGCACTTGGCAATGCGGAGAAAGAAGCCGTTAAGTGTGTGTGTGTGTATTTGACAATCAGCAGCTGGACTCATGTTTAAAGCTGGATATTGATCAGCTGACTACTGTCAGTACAGCTGCGTCTAAGTTGTATGTTTGTGCACGTCTGCACATGGAGGTCTGTGTATTCTCGTGCAGTGTGATGGAAATAAACTTGTGTAACTGAACTTCCACAAAATAACAACAGTGATGACAAATTCTTTGGGTTAGGTATAGTACTGTCATTATAACACACTCATGTGCAACAGGTATATCACATGGATTGTATTTGAACATGAGGTTGAGCTGAACAATCAGATAGTAATCTAGGAGCATTATCATTTGCAGATGTGGCACTTACTGTACCTGCAGTAAGAGCAGAGTTGGAAGAGGATCAGGCTGAGTTTAACCAGGAGGATCATCATGACAAATAAGTGCATTTCAGCATGCACACGTCATTCAACATACAGTCACAAATACACAACTTGTAATCAGCAACATTAAATTTCCACCTTTCGCAGTGAAGTGTCTCTCTATGAAAGCTGAGTCTTATGAAGTGTCTGAAACTTGTCACAACGTAGAGTGCTCTCACAGCTTCTGGAGATGAGGACTTGGGAGTGGAGTGACGTGGGCTTCGGACTGTGGTGACGTGAGACTTTCGTGACGTGGTCTGCACGTGTTATGACGGCGCGTGTTACGACGGCGCATGTTACGACGGCGCGTGTTACGACGGCACGTGTTCCGACGACCGGTTACGACGGTTGCACCACGGCCCGAGTGGCGTGGGGGCTCGGTCCGCCTCAACGCTGCTCGCAGCTTTAATTCTTCTTCTTCTTCTTCTTCTTTTTCTTTTTCATTCAATGTTTGCGCCATATTTCGACTGCCTCAGCATGGACTTTATGTGATTTTGACTTGGTACATTCGACATGCGTGTTGAAAAATTGCATATTCTACGTGTCATATTCAACTTTGCCACTAGGAAGACCACTAGGTGGCGCTATATATGGTCAAATTTCCAGAAGCCCATAACTCCCACATAGTATGTCGCACATTCATAAACCTCATATCCACGCGTTCGGGGGATGTAGCTGAGTCTCCCTAGCTAGGCCACGCCCACTTCCGCCTAAACTTTTTTCCGCTAGGGGGCGATATATGCGAAACACACCGTTTTCCCACTCACCCATGCACGTTTGTCCGATTTGCGCGAAACTTTGCACGTACACTCTGGGGACCGTACTGACAAAGTCACTAATATACAGTCTGTTGAAATTTTCAAAGATAACTGCGTTATGCAGTTAGCACTTCCTGCCGATTTAGCATGAAAACAGGAAGTAGGTTGTTTCGTCGCAATCGTATGCCCGATTCACACCAAATTCGGACCAATGGTTTATCATATCTTCATTGCGCTTACTGCACAATTTTGCACAATTTCAACCAACCACCACACGGTGGCGATCTTTCAAAGTTAACGGCTTGTGTCTCAGCATCGGAAAGTACGATTCAAACGTAACTTGCCACGATGATTGCCCATAGCGCCCTGAGCCTCCCCTAAAAAGAGGGAAAAAATTCCGCCGCTAGGTGGCGCTCTGCTGCTCAAAAACTGATTCTGGACACACCGTAATAGTTATGAATATGAAATTCACAGGACACGTGTAGACTGCTGCCTGGAGCTCACGTACCAAAAATCGCGTTTCTAGTCGTTCTACCGCCCCCCTACAGGAACTTTAAACAACAGCCCCGGACCCTCGTTTCACCGATTTTTACAAAACTTGGTGGACCCATACAACATCCCAAGACGCACCAAAAACCCTCTTGGACCCATGTTCCAACTCCCACAGGAAGTCGGATATTTCCATTTTGATTTTGGATTTTTAGCACTTTTGAGCTTTAACTCCTCCTAGGGCATTTCTCCGATCGCCTTCAAACTTGGTCAGTAAACTCATGAGTAGGTCATGAATCTAAATTGTGCTCTGCGTTACTGTACGTCGAAGGGCGTGGCCATACCATCGTCTCGAAGTTCACCGTTTTAACCGAATTTTATACTGGTTCCATATGCTGCCCAAGTCTAACAATTTTTAGACTCCTTCCAAATGCTCCCCCAATGCTGCCAGTCACACGCTACTCTCATTACAGCCCAGCAGATGGCGCCATTGCATAACAATTCAGCATCTACATGTAAACTCAGTCTTTTGCAGTATCTGACACATGTCACAACATACACTACTGTCACACAACTTCTGTACATGACAGCTTGGAACTACACTGACGACGGCTTAGTGCGACAGTGACATCACACTTTAGTTGCACAATCCACACATCTCACGACGGCACGTATCGCGACGACACGTGTGACGACGGCACATGTTACGACGGCCCGGGACGCGGTTGCACCACAGCCCGAGTTACGTCAGAGCGAGGTCCGCCTCAACGCTGCTCGCAGCTTTAATTTATTTTTTTATTTAACCTTTATTTACCCAGGCAAGCAATTAAGAACAATTTCTTATTTACAAATGCAGCCTGAACAGCCTGCAGCATGTTGTCCTTGGGCAAGATACTGATCCTCAAATTGCTCCCGAAGGCTGCGCCATCGGTGTGTGAATGTGTATAAATGGTTAGCTCCTCAAACTGATGAGCAATTGGCACCCTGCATGGTAGCCAATGCCATCAGTGTATGAATGTGTGTGAATGGGTGAATGAGATATGTAGTGTAAAAGCGCTTTGAGTGGTCGGAAGACTAGAAAGGAGATATAAGTACAGTCCATTTACCATTTACCATATAATGGCAGAAAGGCGCTAGCTTGCCATTAGGCTGAAACGTGTCACAAAGCTGCAAAAGTTAGAATAGAATAGAATAGAATAGAATAGAATAGAAAAATCTTTAATGTCCCCGAAGGGCAATTTGGTTTGCAGCAAGAGTTTACACATACTAAATCTTGCATACCAGATACAATAATACAATACCTATAATACATAAATAAAATAAAATACATACATACCTACAGACATAGAGTCATCATAGATACATCAGTGTATTGTTCCCCAGCACACCTACAGCTTATTTAAGAAACAGATTGCGGACAGAACAAAAGATTTCAAATATCTGTTTGATTTGGGCCGACATGGAAAAGTATACCTTCTTTTGGAAGGAAGAAGCCGAAACTCTGCGTGGAGGGGATGGAGAGGGTTTGCCAGGATGGCCCTTGCCCTCTGGGTGGCTCTGGCTTGATAAACTTTATCTAGGTCATTCAGGCTAGTGCCAATGATTTTTTGGCAGAGTTTGACTACATTCCTCAGCTTATTCTTGTTGGGGATGCTAAGGTTCCCAAACCAACAAATCATAGCAAAAGTTAAAATAGACTCAATAAAAGATGAATAAAACATTTTAAGAAGCTTTTTGTCAACATTAAAAGACCTCAGTTTCCTCAAATAAAACAACCTCTGATTAGTTTTCATACAGATAGCCTCTGTATTGGTCTCAAAAGACAATTTATTTTATAATAAATTTTATCTAGAATGGTGCCTAAGTACTTATACTGCCCGACGATTTCCACAGCTGTACCTTTAACAAAGGTTTGGGTTGTGACAGCATTATTTTTGCGGAAATCAATGATCATGTCTTTCGTTTTTGACACATTGAGTTGCAGATAAGAGTCATCACACCATCTAATAAAATAGTCAAGGACTGGACCGTGGCCCACCTCATGATCCTGCAGGAGGCTGACAATCACAGAGTCATCAGCAAATTTTATGATGAACCTTGACTCGAACATGCTCTTACAGTCATTGGTGTAAAGCATGAACAATAGAGGTGACAAGACACACCCCTGGGGCGAACCTGTGGAACACATCAGGGTCTCAGACAGGGTTTCATTAACACGAGTTCTCTGCGGCCTGGTTGTCAGAAAATCAACCAACCAGCATATTGTTCCAAAATCAATGCTGGGTATTTCTGAAAGCCTGTGAGCAAGGATGTGAGGCTGCATGCAGTTAAAAGCTGATGAAAAATCAGCAAAACATAAGTGTATATGTGTTTTCCTACCCTCCAGGTGCCTGACCACTAAATTCAATAGTGTCGCCACAGCATCCTCCACCCCTTTCCTGGGCTGATAGGCAAATTGAAGTGGGTCAATTACAGTCTGCGTCATTAGAAGCAACCCATTTGCACTTGTTATTTAATCCTGGTGCTGTTTGTATGATGTATTTTTCTGTTATTCATTCATTTGAAACAATAATAGTAAAAAGAAGAAAAATAAAAACATTTGCACATATCACATACAGCTGTCAAGAGCTTTTGGACATTTGAGCTCTTAAACGGTAAACTTTTATCGACAATCTCCAGCTCATACCAGAGATCACTAAGACACTGAAGGCTACAAACCCAGCTATGCCAACCAGAAGAGCTTGCAGGTGGCGTCGAGACCGCAAACAAAGGCGGGGAAGAGAGTAGGGCTAAGGGCTAAGGGCTAAGCTAAAGCTAACTTCTCATCGGCTGTCACTATTTTCCTCACCAATGTTCGGTCTCTGGCGGTGGTCTGTGTAGATTGACGTGTGCTACTCAAGCGTAAAAAATAGAACAGACGCATAATTCACGCATAGCCGAGCGTAGAGACGCTTCTGGGACACGTCTGAAATGGACCACGGCTGAGCCGGTGGGGTTTGATACATTGACTAGAATGGCTGCATATTACTCACGATGACGCAACGCGCCGCGGACGGGCCTGGTGGGGTTTGAGCGTAAGGTTGCGCTCCCTGCAGACCACCAAGCCCTCACATTCTCCACCACCAATGTGTGTGCTGCACTGAGCAGGACTAATGCATGTACAATTGCTTGCCCTGATGGCATCCCTGGACGTGTGCTCAGGGCCTGTGCTGGACAGCTGACTGAGGTTCTGACTGACACTTCAACTTGTCACTGGCCCAAGCAGTTGTCCCCACTTGCTTTAAAACTACATCCATCCTGCCGGAACACTCAACTGCAGCCAGACTTCCGCCCTGTTGCACTGACCCCCACCATCATGAAGTGCTTTTAGAGGCTGGTCATGGATCACCTCAAAACCAGCCTACCAACTACTGCAGCCCAAAGCGCTAGTGTAGACATCTCTCTGGGCAGGATCTCACCATGTGTTTTGATGACATGAGGCCTTCCAGTTTTTCTAACAAGCTGTGGTCTGGAAATGTCTACTTTGTCAGTGCTGATGAAGGTAGCTGTATGGAACTGGATTTGTCCTGTAGGAGAGTTGCATAAAACAGACAGAACCAAATTATTTAGTAAATTGGTAGCTAATAATTTAGTTTATAATATAATAATATAGTTTACATGTATAGGTCTGAGATATATTGAACTAAATTCATTGTAACAAACAGATGATTTAGGCAGCCTCACCGGTAGCAAAATAAAGCCATTAAAAACTGTCATTACTAATGATTCTGTGCTGTCAGTGGAGTGTAGTTATCCTGATGATTAATGTACATTTCTTAACTAGGCTCTTTTTTATACTGGCATACTCTTTTGCTGACATAATCACATGGTTGTGACTTACACTGTTGCAAAGGCATTATCTTTTACACAAACATGTATATACAAGATAATGTGAATCTTACATAAACAGCATGATGTAAGAGGTACAGCTACCTCTCACAAAAATAGTTCCAGGCCAGTGCAGAAAACCCTTTGCAGAGGGAGATAAAGTTTTAACTGTAAAACTGTGCTTTGTCAACCAAAAAAAAAGTAGAATTTAACGAATGTAACAAACATAGTTACACAGTAAAATATATTAAGAGTTAAGTTTCGGGCAAGTTTTCGATTGAGTGTGATGAAACACAGTGGACATTCATTTAGACATGTTATTTCTTTGTAACAACACTTGTGGTTTGGCACTATATGAATAAAATCTGAATTGAAATACTCCTATTATTATTACTACTAATTCTACTAATTCCTCTTCCGCCATCAATATACAATACTCAATCTCCATTACCATTGTTGCTAGATCCATGGGCAAACATGAGATGGTAGGTTTTGTTGAATCCAGTGGTCCTCCTGTGAGTAGAAATAGGGTTCATGGAGGTGAAGGAACAGCTGATCACCCTGTCCTGCACCAATGCTCTTACATCAGAAACATTACCCTGGTGGACAGGAAGTATCATCGCCAACATCAAATTGAATCCACAAAGTTACATGCAGTTCATTGCAGAAGCAGTAACAGAGCAATAAATACTTTAAAGTCTGACAAGCAGAATTCTGGCCTCACACTTTATCTAGATATAAATGAGAGATATCGGAAGAACTTTGATACCAGTGGAAGAGCACGTGGAGCTGTTCGTCCTGTTGAAAAGGCATACTGCAACTGCACCAGGCTGTTACTGCCTATGCCACAGATATAAATGTCGTCGTTTCCCTTAAGGAAGACAGGAATAAAAATGTAATTTATTTTTAGTTTGGGCTTTAGGGATAACAAATATTATCATGTAATGTGCTGATGATCATGCAATGTTGTGCTGATTTTTATCTGCTCTGTTCTCACTAAATCATTAAGGACCGAGCCAGGGAACCTGGTAATTTGATTTTGATATCCAAATATTTTTTTTTATGATTTTTATTTTGTACTACAAAAAAGTCAATAAGACAAGATAATCACAAAGACTGATATGGAGATATAAAGAAACTGAAATCTAAACATTGGCTTTTGAGATATTTTGGTTTGGATGAAAGTGTCTATGTATGGAAAGACTGAAACACTGACCAATCAACAGATCACAGAACATCACCATTTTTCGTCCCTGGTGTTTGCAAGGAAATAATCCTGAGTCTTTATCTTCAATGGATCTTGCCATAACAAAATGAGCCATTTGCAGTCCTACAGAGCTCACGGATAATGTTCGATGGCTCTTGATATACTTTTTAAACTATGTTTACATGGCCACGTTAGCGACCCTTGTGTATGATGTGCCCTCAGAGCATTGGTTTTGTGTGGTCCTCACACAGTATTTCTGCATATCAAGATTAAGCACAGGAATTGGCAGTATTAAGCAGGCAGTATATCAGGATGTGTGATGAGGTCAGCAGCAGACACTGAACAAACACCAATAACAATGTAGAACAGCATTATAATTGTTGCAAGTTGCAGTGTGTAATTATGGTAATAATGGTAGTACTGTGTGATCTGCCTTCTGATGGATATACTTTTGAATCAGGTACATACAAAGTTTGAAAGTGATATGTGAACAATGCTGCTTGCATCACAGCCTTGTTTATCTGCTGTATGTCTACTGTAAGTGTTGACAAGCGAGTGCACATACAGTAGCATTGTTAAAAAAAAGTTATTGTTAGAATTGTGACAAATTATGAAACATTTCACAGAATAAAGCATTTTGTCTTCACATTACCATCATTTGATCATCGGAGAATCCAAAAGAGATGTATCCATCAGAAGGACCTGTCATCTCATAGTGGACAGCTGCATCACTGGGAGACATCATGGCTGACATGAAATAACAGTCAGCACTGACTGCAGGGTCACAGTTGGAAGGCTGACTGAAACACACTTTGGTGATACTGCAGTCTGCACTAGAGATGATGTTCTGCAGGAAGAAGAGTAAAATAATATTAAAAAATCAATCATAAATATTTATAGACATAATACAAGCATGTAATACATTTCAACCTACAGTACTATGCATATGACCCCACCAAAGGGTGTGGTGTGATAATTAAACCTAGCCAAGACTACCATGCCAACCAGTTGTTGTTGCTATGGTACTGGATAGGATATTTAGTGACCAACGCACTAATCAATCAGTCAATCAGTCAGTCTCAACTCCTTAACTTTCACTAAATCTTTCTACTTGTGGAGGTTGTGTTGTTGTGTTGTATAGAGCTGCAACTAACGATTATTTTGGTTGTCGACTAATCTATCGAATCTTTTTTTGATTAGTCGATTAGTCACGATTATTTCTACTAAAATAGAACAAAACAGAAAGATGTATAATTTCAGAAGCTGAAGTCTGTGCATCATGTTTTATCACATTGTAATACCTTTTTTTGTTTGTTTTTCTTTTCTTTTTTTCTTTTCTTTATTTTTACATCCCTCCTGTAGAACATACAATACAATTTGAGACTACACATACTTACATTACACCAACACACATTCACACACACACACACACACCCACACACACACCCACCCACACACACACACACACACACACCCACACACACACACACACACACACACACATACACACACACACACACACACACACCTCCTTGCACCAATACAAGGTAGAATGCAATATCTTTTACAATTTTCTTTTAGGTAAAGCCATTATTAATAATATTCATGTATGGTTTCCAGAGATTGACAAAGTCTGTCTGCTTGCCTTTAGCAATGTAGGCTAGTTTTTCCAGACCAATACATTGTAAGATATAAGGCTATACAAATAAAATTTGATTTGATCTGATCGGTAATGATGGTGCTTCTATACTCCTCCAGCACAGTGCAATCGCCCTCCTGGCTTGAAGAAGTCCAACGTCCAAGAATTTAGTCTGTTTCAATGTCCGTTTAAGATCTTTCGGGTATATTCCAAGTATACAGAGTCCGGCATTTAAAGGAATTTTGGAATAAACGTTCTATAACATCTTTCCAAAACTTTTGGATCTTTAGACAATCCCATAGACAGTGAAATAGGGTACCTTTTTCAATCAAACATTTAGGGCAGGCATCAGGCATATTAGCAGACATATGATGAAGCTTGACAGGAGTTATGTACATTCTCATAAGCCATTTATATTGAAGTAATTTAAACCTTGTATTTATAGTCTGAGTTTGTGCTTTTAAGCAGGCTTCTTTCCAATCTATCCAATCAAGCAATATCTTCTTGTATATCTGTTTTCCAAGCATTCAATTTATCTTGCGCTGATTCTTTACTACTTGCAACCAAAATGTTGTAGTATTTAGATGTATTTATTATTATTATAACCTTTATTTAACCAGATAAAAAAAAAAACATTGAGATCAAGACCCACAAGGGTGACCTGGCCAAGAAAGGTAGCAGCACATGTCATAGTGATCAAGACAGACAAACAACAATAACAAACAAGGAGTAAAAATTAAACATAAAAATATTAAAATATTAAGATGCGAGAAAATAGGCAAATAAAGTGCAGAAGTTGTAGGTACAGTAACAATTTAAGAACATAGCCACTGTTCAAAAGATTTCCATTGCCGGTTTCTTAAAATAGAGTGGAATGCTTCCAGTGAAACAAGTTCTGACATTTTCAGTTCAGAATGGAGGGCAGGTTGTTCTTTTAATTGTTGTTCTTAATCTCTGTGAGGCACCTTGTGCTACTTCATGTATGAAAGGTGCCATATAAATAAAGTTTGATTTAATTTGATTTGATTTAAAAAAAATTTTTTTTAAATATCTACAAATTAGAAGCTTCATCCTGTCCAAACAGAGCAATAGTTTGGAACTTCCTTCCTGATCCACTTACACTCCAGTGGACAGGTTTCATTGCTGTATGAACTATTTGTTAGTAAGTCTAAAGAGTCATCACAAAACTTATTGGAGAACAGATTTGCAGGAAAATTTAACAGAGGAGGAATGGTCAAAAGCCTGTCTTCTAGCTCAAACCCAATCCATAAATACGAACTCTAAACTATTGCAATATAAATTGATAATTAGACTATACATAACCCCAGCTAAATTGCACCAGTTTAACATACCTGATACTTGTGTCAAATGTAAAAATCAAAAAGGGACCGACCTATAATGAAAAGGATTTCATTGTAGGTCAGTCCCTTTTTGAACTGGAGGCAAGTGTTGGATCTGGTGAGTGTCAAGTTATGTGCTGTTGTAGTGTGTATTTGTTGACCACAGCTCTGCCCAAACTTGTCAAACGGCTGATCAACTGTTGAAGGACAACGATGGACAACTCAATTCTGTTCAATCTTCAGTTTTTTATTTTGGGGCAGAATGGGATGAATAGGATCTAACAGAATATGTTAATAACCTAGGATAAACAGAAAGACAAAGCCATTAATTCAACTCAAATCACTTCAAAAAGGTTAATAATTAAAGTAACAAAGCTACACCAAAAGTTATGATTAAAGTACCAGTAACAAAAGCACAAGTAACAAGGTACTTTAAATCATCATCTCTTTCATCATAAATCATATAATGGAGTTTCCAAATTACTCAACTTAAATTAAAACATTGCATCCACAAACACACAATCAAAGGCATTTGGGAAGCATCTACTGTACTATACCAGTGGTGTCTTCAATTGTCGATCAGGAGCTATGGCCGTGAGGTGTCTCCAGGAGCAGGCAAACTGACTGAGCCAGCTCCAAACATTTCACACCATGCTTCCTGTATGGGTGCACAGGTGAATGTGCTCCCTCAGGCACTTCCTTCCTGTTACCTGGGGCTCCACCACTGATGTGGTTGCCCCCTGCAGGTTTGAAGTGTCAGGGATCTGTTAGCTGGTGGGATTGTGGCTCTTTGCTCAGTGAACCAGGTTTTGACACAACACCTCCCACTTGACCTCCTGGTTGTTCAACCCAAGGAGGTCACACCAGCTCTGTGATGCATTGGATTCAGTTGTTCCATTGTTGCTGCTCTTCAACTGGAAGCAGGACGACTATCCGTCTGACATCTCTGTGAAGAACTGTTGCAGGTATTTTGGTTGATGGATTTCTCACCTTTTGAGTGGGCTTCACAGTTGAGACTGGGTAGCTGGGAAAGGTTCTGACATGCACATCCCTTACGATTCCGTTTTTTGTCAGCATTGACATCAATGACTCTGGCAAGCCTGAACTGACCTCGCAAGGTGTTTTGGTCAGCAAGCCAGACAACATCCCCAATGGCCACGTTCCTGTGTGCTGTGTGCCACTTGGTCCTGACAAAGAGGTTTGGTCCTGCTAACTGGCTCCATTTCCTCCAGAACCGATCAACTTCTGTTTGGATAGCTCTTAATCTCTTGTAGCTGTAGCTTTCAAAGTTAAAGGTCCCTGGGTCTCCACTGGGTCCAGCTCTTCCAAGCAGAAGTGAATTTGGGCTGATGTACTCTACACAGTCCTCCCGGCTCTGAGTCCTGGCATCAATAGGTCTTTCGTTGGCGAGGTTGGAAGCCATATAAAGGAAGGTTTGAAACTCACCCCATATGAAGACTCCATTACCTCCCAGATTGTGCAAAGCTCGCTTCACGGTGCGGACAGCAGCTTCAGCGGCTCCGTTCCGGTGAGGCGAATCTGCTGGATGGATTTTCCAGCTCCACTCTGTGCCATGTTTGGAGGCTTCATTTTCAAGCTTTGACTTTTCCAGCCCGTCCAGATACATGTAGAGCTCCTTGAGGCGCAGGTCTGGCTCCGACAAAGTTTTTTCCAGGATCTGACCACAGTTTCCTCGGATGTCCTCTCAATGCTGTGAATTGTTGGTAAGCCAACAGGAAGCCTTCAGCTGACTGGTCACTGACAAGGTCAGTGTGCATAGCTCTGGACGCCATGCAGCAGAAGACAACTCCCCACACTTTGAGCTTCACTTTTTTTCCTCACTTCATCCTTCACTTCATAAGGTCCAAATAAGTCCACTGTTGTGTACTCAAATGGATTGGCCGGTGTTATTCGCTCTGACGGAAGGTCGCTCATGATCTGCCGGCATCTTCTGGCCTTGGCTTTTCTGCATGTCACACAGTTGTCAACGATCTTCTGAGCTAGTTTCCGGCCTCTTACCACCCATGCTTTCCTTCTCATCCGGAGGAGTGTGCCTGCGATTTCTTCATGATTTGCTTTGTGAGCTTCTTGAGCTAGAAGAGTGGATACCCATGATGTGCAGGGCAAGATTGGTACTGCCGTTTCTTCATCATTAAAGATTTGGAATCTTCCTCCACAGAGAAAAAGTCCAGTGTTTTCATCTCTGACAACAGCAAGTCTGCTGAGAGTGGTGTCTGGAAAAGTTACCTCCTCTTGAGCCGCCAGGAAGAGATCCCTGAGTGCATCTTCACACTCCCTGACGGTAAGTGTTGCTTATTTGGCTCTGGATTTGATCTGAGCTGAAGAAGTTCTCTCCTTCTTTGGCTCCTTTGTAACTGAAGTTCTGGCCAGCTTTTTCTTCCACTCTGTGGCAGCTCTCCACACCCACGCAATGACTCTAGTCAGCTTAGTTAAACTGCTGAATTTGCTGATGTCAAGGATTTTTCCCACTGCAAAACAAGCAGGTGGTCTCTGGACTTGGATTTGGTGTTTATTTCCAGTAGGGCTGCTTTGCAGGTCCTTGGCTTGGTCAGTTTTACCTTGAGTAGAATTTGGAGACATTGGAATTGCAGTGGCAGATGGGGCATTTTGGTTTCTTCTCACCTGTGCTCTGGTCAGCACAGCTGTAAAACATTTTCTTTGGAGCTTGTTTATACCTTCTTTGGCATACGCAGCGACATCTTTGGCTGACTTTGTCGGCCACTCATCCACCGGTCGTGACAGAAACTCTGGTCCATTCTGCCACACAGAGTCCTCTTTGAGGTCTTCTGGGCTTCCTCCTCTTGTTATGAGGTCGGCAATGTTTTGCTCACCTGGAATCCACCTCCAGTTGTCAACTGATGTGGACTTCTGGATCTCTCCCACTCTGTTTGCGAAAAAGGTCTGGTACCCATAACTGTCTCTTTGTATTGCTCCCAGCACAGTTTGGCTGTCCAGCAGATGGAGCCAACGTTCCACTTGCATTCCACTGTGCTTTTCGATGTATCTCCTGAGTCTTGCAGCAAAGACGGCACCACATACCTCAGCTTTCACTGGTTCTCCTTTTTGGTCAAGTGGTGTGAGCTTTGCTTTGGACTCAACAAGCCGGACCAGGACGCCTTGCTCGGTCTCCCACCTGAAGTACACAACAGCGCCATAGCTCTGGTCACTTCCATCAGAGAATGTTACTCCCCAGGGTCCTCCAATCCTTTTGACTGGTGTGAGGCTTCTGTGGAAGGTGATTTGGTTGAGCCGTGTGTATTCCTCAAACAGGTGGATAGCTTCTTCTCTAAGTCTTTCAGACAGAGGTTTGTCCCATGTGTCTCGTGTTAGAGCTTTGCCTCCAGCTTCCTGAAAAGCTTTTCTGACTAGAATGGCTCCCTTTTGTTTGGTAGGTGTTGCAAGGCCTATGGGATCATACAGGCTAGCCACTTGGCTAAGAAGTTGTCTTCTAGTCAGTGGGTTTGGAGTTTTTTCTCTTACCTCTTTCCCAAGAAGATTTTGGCTGATTCTCATCTTCTTTTTTCTCTTTGAGAAGTTGATTGAAGCCATGAGATACAGTTTGTCAGATTCGACCAGGTACCCAACTCCAAGGGCTTTGTTGTCTCCTTCTCTCATTTGGTTGGGAAGAATGAAGACTTGATCCGACGATTCTGGATGTTCTGATGCATGTGTCTGCCTCCCACTTTGGCCTGACCGGACCCACGGCTTGAGGAAGAATCCGCCTGCTTTCAGGATTTCTTCGACTGTTTTGGTGGTTTTGTCTAGTTTGTCCAGGTCATTATGGGATGTCAGGATGTCATCCACATAGGCATCCTCTTCAATGATCCTACGCTCCTCCTCCAGGTGAGTGAACATAGGCAGTTTTGCTGTCTCTCTCATGGCCAGTTGTGCGATGCACCCTGCTGGTCGATCACCAATGTTAACCCTGGTGATGGCATATTCCTCAATTCCTCCATCTTCACTGTCTCTCCAGAGAAATCTGTGGAGGTGCATCTCTAGGTCTTCAAGCCACACAGAATTGTACATTTTCTTGATGTCACCTAGAGCAGCATGGACTCCTCTTCTGAATCTCAATAACACTGCTCGGATGGGGTTGAGAACATCAGGCCCTTTCAGAAGGAGGTCGTTCATGCTGAGCCCTCTAAACTTCTGGCTGCTGTTCCATACCAGTCTCACAGGTGTTGTAATGGAGTGTGGGTTTGGCGCCACTAAGTGGCTGACTGGGCCTTTCCAGTCAGCGATGGTTTCCTTGGTGAGTTTCTTTGCTGCTCTCCTCTCCACCATCTCATGGACTTGAGTTGTGTATGCCACCCGCCACTCTGGTTCTTTCTTGAGCTGTCTCTCTGTCAGTAGAAAAGTGGCCTCCACTGCATTTCTATTCTTGGGCAGGGAACTTGGATCTTCAATCCAGGGGTATTTTGTGTCCCAGTGAGCCTCCTGACTGTGCGCATCGTTTTTCATGTAGGTGAGGCCTCGTCTGATAATCTCCAGTTCTTTCTCCTCACTCAGAGTCATGTCTTTACCTCCCGGTTGACAGTTACCACATCTGCATCCTCCACACATGGGTTCGCAGGCTGCTCCAATGCTGTCCCATTTCCACCAGTCTAAGAACTCTTTGCCAGCGACTGTGCTTTTGGTTTCAGCCTTGATCTCTTGTATCTCAGCAATTTCCTGATACTTCACTGCTGTGGTCCTCATCGATCGTGCAGAGTGAGTCTCAGAGTTGTGTAGGGCCGACTGTCTTTCCTAAAGGGCTCTCCCAAAGGACGAGATCTCCTACTACCTTTACTCTTTGTGGGGCGAGTCTTCCTTCACGGTGGCTGATGAGAAGCTCTATGTGCTCTGGTCTGTGAAGGTCTTCCAGGCAGATGTCAGGGAAAAACTTCTTAAGTTGTTGCGGTTTGATGACTCTGTGCACTCTTGCAATTTCATCCAAGCCATAACAGATCAGCTCATGAGCTCTCTCCGTGCCTCTGGGTGTCTTGACTCTTACCTTGAGTAAGTATCTTTTGGTCTTTACCTTCATGGCCATGCCTCCGACTCCATGGACAACAAGTGTGATCTTTTCACTTTGTAGTTTCAGTCTTCTGGCAGCTCTGTGAGTGATGTAGTTGGTGTCTGATGCTAAGTCAATGAGTGTTCCAATCTTCTGCCCCGCATTGGTGGTTACCTCAAGAAGCATAAGAATAACTGGTAACTCACATGTTTTTGAGTCCATCACTCCAGGTAGGTTTTTCCCAGTGCAGTGTGATTTTGCAGCCATGTTGGTGAAAGCTTTCCTGAATTTTTCTGCCATGTCTGGGCGGAGCTCAGATATTAATTTCTCTTGTTCCTCTGTGAGTGTTTGCTTTCTGGTGCTGGGTTTTCCCACTTTTTCAGATTCTTTCCCCTTGAATCCTCCTTTCAGGCAGAGAAAGAAATGGTGGTCTGAAGAGCTTCCTCTCTTGCAGTCTCTGTTCCTGCACAGGTAAGTGTCTGTACATTCCTCATCCTTTTCATGACGCATGAGGCATCTTCTGCAAGCTCCTAGCTTTTCAACAGCGTTTAGCTTTTCACCAGGCTTTAATTCTTTGAACCGCTTGCAAAAGAAAATCTTCTCACGGTGTCTTTCATCTCCACAGACAACACATCCTCCTCTCCTTGTGGACTTTGTGGAGGCATACTTCTTCTCCAGGTAGGTAGGTAGGTTTCTTCTCCGGTCTTTCACTTACACCCAGTTGGTCTAGTTTCTCTAGAATGTCCTCCTGAGTCTTTAAGAATGTGAGAAGGCTATCGAAGTGATTGTCAGGGGTGACTCCATTTCTTGGATTGACCATGAATGACAGCCAGTCCCTCTTCATATTGTCAGGCAGTTTGCTCTCTATGGATCTGATCACCAGGGGATTCTTGATGGCTCCAGTGCTTTCAAGCTCGATTAGGTCATTCAGGGCCTTTTCCACAGCTTGAATTAGGTCAATTACCTTCCTCGGCTGGTACGACTTCAAGGGAGGGATCCTCTCCAGGTCCTCAATTATTTCCAAGGCAATTGCTGGCTTGTTTCCATACCTGTTTTGAAGCACTCTGAATATGTCTTCAGCACTGTTGTATGTAGACAGCCGCAGGTCTCTGCATATCCTCTCGTCCACACTGTCAAGGAGTTGGAACTTCTTTACCTCCACTGAGCCAGTCGGCTCTCCCTGCTTTTGCAGGCTTTCCCAGTCTTTCCTCCATCTGTGGAAATTCCTCTTGAACCCAGTGAATTTCGGTAGACTGGTTGGCTTTATTCTCACCACTGCTTGTGGAACCGGCTGTGGAACTGCCATCAGTTGAGGCTCTGATCCTCTTCTTTCCTCTTCTGCAATTCTTTGTGCGGTGAGGAATTCTGCTCTTCTGGCCTCAAGGTTGCTGCCGAATGTTCTCAGGTCTTTTAATCTGCCTTTCAGGTGTGCTGTCTGATCATGTGGAATCCATTTTTCCCAGTCTTTCAGGCTCGCTATTGCCTCATGGATTAGCCTCTCCGCTCCTCTCAGCTGCAGTTCATAGCCGTCTCTATTGATAGCAGTGATGGGGCTTGCTTGGGCTCTTTCACAGGCTTTAGAGTATACCTCTTCTTTACCATATCTTGGCCAGAGGTTAGATTGGACCGCTTCACGGATGTCCCCCAGTCTCGCGTCGCACTCTTCTATTGTCTTTTCAAGCTCAGCCTGCTGGTGCATGTCGAGCTTGACCTCTTCAACCTTCTCAGTTCCTGCTTCAGCGTCTGCCAGTAGGCCAGCCCTGTAGTCATCATTCGCATCGCTGACACACCTTGCCAGGGAACTGAGCTTGTTGAACTCCCCTTGTAGTTCATGTTTGACCAGGCCATCTGCCACTTTGCTCAGGTACTTTTAGCTGAGGTCCTCTCTTGCTTCAGTTGCTTGACTGTTTTGCCAAAAGCCTCCTCCGCCATGGTGAAGAGTTCCCAGTCCTTCGCGTCGACAGCTTGACTTCAGGCCTTTAATCCTTGTCCTCACTGTCCACGGTGGTTATTAACTGTCAAGTTATGTGCTGTTGTAGTGTGTATTTGTTGACCACATCTCTGCCCAAACTTGTCAAACGGCTGATCAACTGTTGAAGGACAACGATGGACAACTCAATTCTGTTCAATCTTCAGTTTTTTATTTTGGGGCAGAATGGGATGAATAGGATCTAACAGAAAAGGTTAATAACCTAGGATAAACAGAAAGACAAAGCCATTAATTCAACTCAAATCACTTCAAAAAGGTTAATAATTAAAGTAACAAAGCTACACCAAAAGTTATGATTAAAGTACCAGTAACAAAAGCACAAGTAACAAGGTACTTTAAATCATCATCTCTTTCATCATAAATCATATAATGGAGTTTCCAAATTACTCAACTTAAATTAAAACATTGCATCCACAAACACACAATCAAAGGCATTTGGGAAGCATCTACTGTACTATACCAGTGGTGTCTTCAATTGTCGATCAGGAGCTATGGCCGTGAGGTGTCTCCAGGAGCAGGCAAACTGACTGAGCCAGCTCCAAACATTTCACACCATGCTTCCTGTATGGGTGCACAGGTGAATGTGCTCCCTCAGGCACTTCCTTCCTGTTACCTGGGGCTCCACCACTGATGTGGTTGCCCCCTGCAGGTTTGAAGTGTCAGGGATCTGTTAGCTGGTGGGATTGTGGCTCTTTGCTCAGTGAACCAGGTTTTGACACAACACCTCCCACTTGACCTCCTGGTTGTTCAACCCAAGGAGGTCACACCAGCTCTGTGATGCATTGGATTCAGTTGTTCCATTGTTGCTGCTCTTCAACTGGAAGCAGGACGACTATCCGTCTGACATCTCTGTGAAGAACTGTTGCAGGTATTTTGGTTGATGGATTTCTCACCTTTTGAGTGGGCTTCACAGTTGAGACTGGGTAGCTGGGAAAGGTTCTGACATGCACATCCCTTACGATTCCGTTTTTTGTCAGCATTGACATCAATGACTCTGGCAAGCCTGAACTGACCTCGCAAGGTGTTTTGGTCAGCAAGCCAGACAACATCCCCAATGGCCACGTTCCTATGTGCTGTGTGCCACTTGACTGACTCAGTGAACCAGGTTTTGACACAACAGTGAGGAAGTTTCCCTTAGTCCTAAATTGTGCTACCCAGACGTCTTTATAATCTCTAACAAAATTGGGTCTCTATTGAATATTTGTTTTTAGAAGCCAAACGATGTATTGCTTGTTTATGGAATTCAGACACACACTATGTCACATCACAATGGTTGAAGGAAATGACTTTTTACTTAGCTTTAGAAAAGATAAGTTACATAACAAAAAAACTTGAAAAAAAAAAACTTGGGCTTGACAGGTTTGGGAAAATATGGAGCATTTTCTACAATTTTCTTCAGAATAACAATATGGATGCAAATGGTTGGATTGATAAATAGCTGGACTAAATGTGTAAATGTGCTCTTTTAAGAAAGTAAGAGATATACCCCTGTCGACAGCAGGGTGCTGCCTGTACTGTACAGTTCTCTTTCATAGCATTTGTTTCGTGTCTCACTATGGGGAATGCCTCCTGCGTGACCTCGTCAAAAGCTCAAATAACATTACGCCAGCCTTGACAGGCTGGCAAAAGTCTATGACAGAAGGGGATGGGACCCTCCTCCTATATAATAGGCTGACATAGTGTCAATTGTCATTCAAAAACCTCTTCTCGCCATTTCTTCAGTCCACAGACTTGGGTGTGCAACTCAGTCACCGAGCGCTTTGCTCCCAGCCGTACAGTTGTTTGATAGTGGACGAACTGTAGAAATACTGCTTTATCTATCTGCTGAGTAGCAATAATTTCAAAGCTTCGGAGAGTAGCAACACTCTCCGACACAAAGTGGTAATACTTACTTTGACAACGAGGTACCGCTAGCATTAACAACATCCTTTGGTGTGTCGATTCATGAAAGGAGCACGTCGTAGACCACTGACTCCAACGTGGGATCTTCCGTCTGTACTGGACACTCTCTCTTGTTCCCCATTTGAACCCCTGGAACAAGGAGTTGAAACTGTTGTCCCTAAAGACTGCCCTATTGCTCGCTTTGGCTTCAGCTAAGCACATACGTGACATCCATGCATTTTCCATACATCAGACATGCATGTTTTCTCCAGGGAATGCCAGGGTCACTCTGCAGCCTAACTGAGCTTCTGACGAGGTCATGAAGGAGGCGTTCCCCATAGTGAGACACTCACTCATGCTAATCAGAGAACCGGGGTTATATCCATAATTACATCCATCCTTAAGTTATGTGATAAATTATTGCTGTATGTAATAAGTGTGAGTGTACACTTGGTACACCAGCTTCTACTTTGATCCTTAGTGCCTTTTTTTGTTTTATGTAATGTGTTGTTTGTTAAATTAACTACATTTATAAATAAAGACATGTTTAAAAAAAAAAATAAAAAAAAAAAGCAGCTAGTTTCATACACTGTTACCAATCATTGTTATTACTTACAACAGGTGGTGGAAGTTGATGTACTGTAATTGCTGTAGTCATTGTTGGTGTGGTGGGGGTAGATCCACCACTACTGTCATTAGTGATGGTCAGGGCAGGACTTCTGACATCAACCCAGAATGTCTTGTACTTCTGCACAAAGGATGCACTGCAGATACAGAAAAAACAGTTGTCATGAATGAAGGTAGAAACATATGGCCATGGCAACAGAAAAAAACTGAATGGATTAGGAAAAATGGCATAATTCAACCTTACTGGAACTGAATGGCTTTTGTGTATACTGATGCTTCTGGTCTCCACATCACCTCAATGGATGTCTTAAGAGACTCTGATCTGTGGGATACAGCTGAGTTCTGGATACACACACACAAAATAAATGTATAAGTAATAATTCTTTACTGAGGAGAAGGAGAAAATGGGACACATAAATGCCAATGTAGGAGTATAGGTTTACAAAGGTGACATGACTTACTTTTAGACATTACTTGTAGTCCCTGTAACCTAATTTAGTTTAGTGTTGTTATGGAATTTTCTATCCTTAGGTTACACGAGGTCACGTGTGGGCCTTGAGGTCCTCGGCAGTACTAATTGTTTGGCTTTGACTGGGAGCAGTAGGTGCCAGTCTATCTCAACACTGTGGTGGCCAGGGTCGAAGAGACCTATTGCTGCCTTCCTAGACATAATAGATAGCTGGCCGTTGACGTAAACAGACATCTGTGTCTCCAGATTAGAATATGTTGACGATAACACCGTTCTTGGTAAAAACATTCTCTTTGTCTCATTTGGGGCGTATAGTATTTGTGGTGTTATCTTGAGGTTTAAAGTCTATCCACCAGCACGAGTTCGGCAGAACGTGAGACCGACTCAGGCACTTCTGATGTACTTTGAGAGTGTCTCTAATTCTCCTTGGCCAAGTGTCAATAAATATTACAGCATAAGACATCAGAGGCTCCTGAACACTTGTGATTTTGATTTTTTTTATGTGGCCTTGAGTGTGCTAGAATGGGGCATTAGTGTTTGTTGACTTATATTTGTTACCTCTATTTGTACCATAGACATTTTGTAAGTCCAGAAACTTCATCACTCAGCCCGGCCTGGATGTGCACGCTTAAGTTATCTCAGGACTATCTTTGGTTCTTTGCCAGCGGTCACCTGCTGAAACTAGCCTCTGGTTCTCCTTCCCCGGTCTGGCCAATGGCAAAACTCGCAAATTAAAGCAGACTTTGAAGAAACAGATTTGAACATCTAATTGGCATTAAAGGAACCGTACTAAGCTGGTTTAAGTCCTTTTTTTCAGAAAGATCTCAGTTTTTACTGATGAATCCTCCATGCGCACCAGAGTTCATTGAGTGTGCCTGAAAGAGCACACTATATACTATTCCCCATACTTAATTTTATTATTGGTGTGGCTGCCCAGAGGGCACCATTGTTATCCAAATCTTTATTCTTATTATTCCGTCTTCCGTACGTTTTTTGCCACCTAACTACTGCCACAAATCCTGTCCTACAAACATAAAAATTATGTCACCAGATGCAGCTCATTCAGGACATGATGGCTATTACTTTACAAATCTCTACTATTAATACTGTACAAATCAATCAACTATTTGTATAATTTTCCCATCATAAGGATGAATGGGAAATCCTCAAATCTCTCAACAGACCCACTACATGTCAGACCTGGATATAGGTTCCGGTATACTTTATTTAAATCTTTTACCTCCTAGACAGAGTGATAACCAAAAACCGTCTATGAAAGTTATCTATGAAAAAACAAAAGAAGGAAAACAAAAAGCTATGAACTCAAAACTCAAAACGCTCCCAAGGGAGGAAAAAACTACTCTCTATATAAATAAACAAAAAACGCACTCCTCAAAACCGGAGGCTCTATGAAACATTAACTGAACTAAAACCTCTACGCTATGAATATACAAACAAAAAAATCACTCGTAAAGAGGTAAAGAATACAGACTTAGGTTGGAGACAAGGCAAGGACTAAACGTGATCGAAGGCTGAGGTGCACGGCAAGGACGAGACACTTTGGCACAAGACAAAGGGAGACGCAGACTATAAAACACATGAGGGTAATGGGGAAAAGGTGGACACAATCAGGAATCAGGGAAGACACTTGGACCAGTGACACATGAGGAAGGGCAAGTGACCTGAAACGAGAGGAGAGTTAGTTTTCAAAAATAAAACAGGAAGTAATAAAATTTCAAAATAAAAGACAAAACCCAGGACAAGACAAAACCTCACTGCGGTGTGACAGTACCCCCCCCTCTAGGGCCGACACCTGACGGCCCAGACTGTTCAGGGTGATCCCTATGAAAATCTTTCATGAGGCTAGAA
Organism: Argyrosomus regius; assembly: GCA_946959425.1. Taxonomy (NCBI): domain Eukaryota; kingdom Metazoa; phylum Chordata; class Actinopteri; family Sciaenidae; genus Argyrosomus; species Argyrosomus regius. Next base: position 17,474 of record CAMPSB010000264.1, on the reverse strand, counting down.
TCTAAAATGTAGCGTGAAGGGATCCATTGTCTCTCCTCAGGACCATAACCCTCCCAGTCCACCAGGTATTGTCTACCCCGGCCCCGGCTGCGTACCGCCAACAACTGCTTGACCTTGTACACTGGGCCATCGTCTACCACTTCTGGTGGTGGCGGAGGCGTGGTGGCTGGGACCATGGGGCTCTCCTTGATAGGTTTGATCTGGCTTACATGAAAGGTCGGGTGAACACTGAGAGACCGAGGCAAGCGAAGACGAACTGCCGCAGGACCAATGATCTTGGTGATGGGGAACGGACCCACGAATCGAGGCGCCAGCTTCTTAGAGGGAACTCTGAGGTGGAGATCTTTGGCAGAGAGCCACACTCTTTGACCTGGCTGGTAGGCGGGAGCGGGCCGTCTCTTGCGGTCTGCTGCTTTCTTGACCCGGTCTCCTTGACGAATTAGCACCTGCCGGGCGGCTGCCCAGATACGGCGGCAGCGTCGGATCATGGCATGGGCGGAGGGCACAGACACCTCAGGCTCGTTGTCTGCAAAGACAGGGGGCTGGTAACCAAATACACATTTAAAAAGGTGAGAAACCTGTGGCTGAGGTGGGCAGTGAATTGTGGGCATACTCGACCCACACTAGGTGCTTGCTCCACGTAGAGGGATTCTGGGAGACCAAACACCGGAGACCGGTTTCCAGTTGTTGATTAAGGCGTTCAGTCTGGCCATTGGCCTCCGGGTGATATCCTGAGGTCAGACTGGCTTTAGCTCCAATGAGCCGGCAGAACTCCCTCCAGAACCGGGATACAAACTGGGGCCCCCGGTCGGAGACAATGTCTTTGGGAAATCCATGAACCCTGAAAACATTGTTCATCATGATCTCCGCCGTTTCCTTGGCGGAGGGCAGTTTAGGCAAAGCAATGAATCTAGCCATCTTGGAAAATCTGTCCACCACTGTGAGAACAGTGGTGTTACCTTGTGACACTGGGAGCCCCGTGACGAAGTCCATGGAGATGTCGGACCATGGTCTGGAGGGGATGGGAAGCGGCTGTAAGAGTCCCATGCGTGACCCGGAGGACGTCTTGTTTCGGGCACAGACTGAACAGGCCTCTACGTACTCTTTGACCTCCAGCTCCATGGACGGCCACCAGAACCTCTGAGAGATGGCGAACATAGTCCTCCGAACTCCCGGATGGCAAGAAAGCAGCGAGGTGTGGGCCCAGTGGATCACCTGTGGGCGCAACTCAACGGGGACAAACAAACGATTCTCTGGGCACCTACTAGGTGGCGGGACCTCACCATTAGCCTGCTTTACCTCATTTTCTATCTGCCAAGTCACCGCTCCAACCACACAGGTTAGTGGAAGGATGGGTTCTGGTTCCTTGGCAACAGGCTCGGGGTCGAAAAGTCGAGACAGGGCATCAGGTTTGATGTTTCGGGACCCCGGCCTGTAAGAGAGAGAAAAAGAAAAACGGTTAAAGAAAAGAGCCCACCTAGCCTGGCGAGAATTTAGTCTTTTGGCTTTTCTGATATATTCCAGATTCTTGTGATCTGTCCAGACAATGAATGGCTGATTGGCCCCTTCAAGCCAATGTCTCCACTCTTCCAGTGCGGCCTTGACCGCCAGCAGTTCCCGGTTGCCGACATCATAGTTCCACTCTGCTTTAGACAGCCGCCGAGACAGGAAAGCACAGGGATGCATTTTACCGTCTAGCTCTGACCGTTGAGAGAGAACTGCCCCAATCCCTTCGTTGGAGGCGTCTACTTCGACCACAAACTGTCGCTGAGGGTCTGGCATGATGAGGATGGGGGCCGAGGTAAAACGACGCTTGAGGGTCTGGAAGGCTGTCTCCGCCTCAGGAGACCAGTGGAAATGCACCTGAGAAGAGGTAAGAGCATGGAGAGGAGCAGCTATTGTGCTAAAGCCTCTGATGAACCGCCTGTAAAAGTTAGCAAACCCGAGGAACTGCTGAACCTTTTTGCGGCTATCAGGTGTGGGCCACTCAGCCACAGCACGGATTTTAGCCGGGTCCATCTGCACTCTTCCAGGGGCTACAATGAAGCCCAGGAAGGAGACGGTATCGGCATGGAACACACTCTTTTCAGATTTGACATAGAGATCGTTTTCCAGCAGTCTTTTCAGTACTCTGGTTACATGGTCCTGGTGTGTGTCAAGGTCAGGAGAGTAAATCAGGATGTCATCAAGGTACACATAGACAAAATGATCAAGAAATTCTCTAAGGACCTCATTTATCATGGATTGGAATACGGCAGGTGCGTTGGTGAGTCCAAAAGGCATGACCAGGTACTCATAATGTCCTCTTGGGGTATTAAACCCTGTTTTCCACTCGTCACCCTCTCTTATTCTAACCAGATGGTAAGCATTGCAAAGGTCAAGCTTAGTAAAAACCTTGGCCTGCTGGAGCTGGTCAAACACAGAGGACATGAGAGGAAGTGGGTAACGGTTCTTTATTGTAATGTCATTAAGAGGACTGTAGTGAATACATGGTCGTAGGGACCCATCTTTTTTGCCCACAAAGAAGAAACCTGCGCCTGCTGGTGATGACGAGGGACGGATCAGCCCCGCTTTCAGTGAGGCGTCAATATACTCCCGCATGGCCTCCTTCTCTGGCCCAGAGACCGAGTACAGACGGCCCTTGGGAATAGTGGAGCCTGGGATCAAATCTATCCCGCAGTCATAAGGCCGATGTGGGGGAAGTGACAGGGCTTTGGTTTTGTTAAAAACCTCTCGGAGGTGGTGGTAGCAGGATGGCACGGAACTCAATTCCGGGTATTCAGCGTCTGTGATGGAATTAGCAGAGACAAGGTTAACTTCGGCTTCAACTGTCCTCTGAGTTGAAACCTCAAGGCAGTCACCAACACAGTCCTCCCCCCATCCCATGATTTCTCCCGTTCTCCAGTTGACATGGGGATTGTGGCGAAACAGCCACGGTTGTCCCAAAATCAGTGCGTGAGTGGGTGACTTGAATAAATAAAAGCTGATGTTTTCACTATGCTTGTTTATGTGCAACGTAAGGAGTTCAGTGATGTGGGTGATGGTGAACAGTTCTCTGCCATCGAGAGCCTTGGCCTTGATTGGCTTGACTAGAAGTTCAGATTTGAGGCCCAGTTCCTCTGCTAAACCCCAGTCCATCAAACTCTCGTCAGCCCCTGAGTCTATGAGCGCCTCGAGTTCTGTGGCTGTGTGGTGCATTACCTTGACTGACGTGAGGGTACGTGACGCGGAGCCTGTGGCAGAGAATTGACTCACCACCGTGGTTCTCCTGGCTGGGCAGGTGGCGACGAGATGACCTGACTCACCGCAGTAAAAACACCGGCCTTCCTGCTGTCGTCTTCTTCGCGCTTCTGGTGTCAGCCGAGCCCTTCCCAGCTGCATGGGCTCCCCCTCTCCTTCTGTGGGGGCCTGACGATGTTGCACCGGCGGTGAACGGCGGGGAACCGGCCACCTCGATGCTTGGGTGCGCGGGGGTCTCTCCGTCGTAGTAGACCTGCGGCTACGTTGCTGTTCGAGCTGGCGGACCCTGTTATCTGTCCGGATGGCGAGCGCGATGAGGGAGTCTAAATCTGGGGGTAGATCCAAGGGAACCAGGAGATCTTGAATAGGAGCTGCCAGCCCCTTCAGGAAAACATCGTAAAGAGCGGTGGGGTTCCACCCACTCCCCGCAGCCAAGGTGCGGAAGTGAATGGCGTAGTCACAGACGGAATCGCTGCCTTGCTTCAGTCCACTCAGCTCCCGAGCCTTCTCCCGGTCGGTTGAAACCGGGTCAAAAGTCCTTTGCAGTGCTGCTTTGAAGTCTGTGAGAGAGCTGCAGAGTGGAGAGTCCCGAGCCCATTCTGCTGAGGCCCAAGCTTTGGCTCTACCGCTCAGGTGGGAAATCATGAAGGCTATCTTGGACCGATCAGTGGGGAAAGCCTGTGGGGTTAGTTCATAATGAATTGAACAGTCAATGAGAAAAGTCTTACATAGTCCCAGCTCACCAGAAAATTTCTCCGGTTGGGCTAACTTGCAACCAGCCCCAACGATGGACGCGGTCGGGGCAGGAGTAGCAACGGCTGCCGGAGGCTCGGGGGCTGTGGTCTTCTGGGCGAGTTGGTCGTGCAGACCCTGAAGTTGGGACGAGAGTTGACCCATATATTGAGCCATAGCCGTCTGAAACTCCTCCTGACGAGTGAGACGGTCCTCTTGGGCAGACAGGGCCGCAGTCATTCGCTCCACCTCTGCTGAGTCCATACTGGCCAAAGTGTAATGTCAGACCTGGATTCAAACAGACTCAGATGCAGAGGGAATATAGGTTCCGGTAGACTTTATTTAAATCTTTTACCTCCTAGACAGAGTGATAACCAAAAACCGTCTATGAAAGTTATCTATGAAAAAACAAAAGATTGCTCCACCGGGAGGAAAACAAAAAGCTATGAACTCAAAACTCAAAACGCTCCCAAGGGAGGAAAAAACTACTCTCTATATAAATAAACAAAAAACGCACTCCTCAAAACCGGAGGCTCTATGAAACATTAACTGAACTAAAACCTCTACGCTATGAATATACAAACAAAAAATCACTCGTAAAGAGGTAAAGAATACAGACTTAGGTTGGAGACAAGGCAAGGACTAAACGTGATCGAAGGCTGAGGTGCACGGCAAGGACGAGACACTTTGGCACAAGAAAAAGGGAGATGCAGACTATAAAACACATGAGGGTAATGGGGAACAGGTGGACACAATCAGGAATCAGGGAAGACACTTGGACCAGTGACACATGAGGAAGGGCAAGTGACCTGAAACGAGAGGAGAGTTAGTTTTCAAAAATAAAACAGGAAGTAATAAAATTTCAAAATAAAAGACAAAACCCAGGACAAGACAAAACCTCACCGCGGTGTGACACTACACTTTAAACAACAACTACTACTGCATAACTTGTCCTACAGACTTCATTCAAATTTCTACTTGTACACAAGATCTTAAACTATTAACCTTGTACTCAACTTTACAAAATCTTTTACCGTTTTTAAACAATTAAACACTAAAGTTGAGCATGTTTTTACTCCGACTCTGCGTTTACAATGGGTGTGTATTGCGCCTGCTACAGCGGGTGACGTCAGACCTAGAGCGAAGGAAGAGCTAACAAGTCCGTCAAAAAATACAACATACAAGCCTTTCCTGTCCGCACATTTCGCACAACAGACATAATTTACCACTCAAAACGGAGGAAAACGTCTTACCTACGCATTCATACCACTCATGGAGCTGTCAGCCTTACCGTTTTTAGCGTCAAGAGCGTCAGAGCAGCAGCTAGTCCGTGCAGCACTCGTATTAGCACCAATGGTAAAAAAGGAGCGATTTTTCTGCAGGCATGCAGACAAACCCGTTTCTTTGCAAGGCGAGAAAAGTTTTTCCTGTGCCGAAAATCACACAAAAAGACAGCGAAACTATCAGGAAAGCCTCGTGCTACCTTCAGTTCAAGTCGTTTCAGTGATATTTACAACGGTTTGGCCCGGTAAACGTCTTTATCTGTCGGGTCCGTTCTGCCGTTTCCAGCTGCTTTCTCTCGGTCTGCGTCTCTCCCTCTGTCACGCACATACACACACGCGCCTGTCTGTCCTCAGCCTCCCCGCTTAGCACAGCTAACGAGTGTGTAAACACACCGAGCTGCAGCGGAGTCTGTCAGCTGATTAACGAGCGACAACGAGCCGAGCCGGTAACTTAAAGACAACACGGAGCAACCGGCCCGTTAGCAGCCGCTAACCGAGAGAGACTGTCAGCTGATTAACGAGCGACAACGAGCCGAGCCGGTAACTTAAAGACAACACGGAGCAACCGGCCCGTTAGCAGCCGCTAACCGAGAGAGACTGTCAGCTGATTGTAAAGAGCGACGACAAGACGACACACCGAGCGACCGGCATGGTTAACATGCTGCTAATGACAGAGTAAACAAACAACACTGCAGAGCTAGGACACTTCACCGGATCACAACTTTTCCTGCCCGGCTCACAGGACCGCCGGCAGATCAAACGGCAAATCAACGCTATTAACTATTTTCCTTAAGGACCGGTAACGTACTCAGCACTTAGCTTTACACAGCTTAACACGGCTAAGCACGAAACTGTTAACTTTGTTAGTGTGTTTGTTTAGTTACATACATGTGTTTTTATTCTGTTCAGCTCTACTATTCATACTGTACAAGTTATTAAACATTTTGTACTATAATTTTCTGATGGCCCAATGGTGGCAATCACGCGCTGCTCTAATTAGGGCCCAGCAGATGGCGCCATTGCATATGATTTTCTAGACCCACTACACCTCAACACCCAGCAGATGGCGCCACATACATGTTAAAACTATAAATAACGTCTAAATATGGCAAATTTAGCAGTATAAACAGAACGAACGGCATAAATATTGCAAATACAGAAAGATCACTCAACTTTTTTTATAAGGTAATCTCACACTTTATTACATTATTGTACAAATTCATACAATCCTTCCAAATATCCCACAATTCCATCTTTTCATACAGACTTCCACAGATGCATCGGGCAATTCGGCAGACGGCATCCACACCGTATTTCTGCAGGAAATACAAATATTCTAGTTGAGTGTGCCTGAAAGAGCACACTATATGTTATTCCCTGCGCTTATTGAGTGTGCCTGAAAGAGCAAACTATATACTATCCACCATACTTATTATTCTTCTTCTTATTGAGTGTGCCTGAAAGAGCACACTATATACTATTCCCCATACTTATTATTCTTCTTCTTATTGGTGTGGGTGCCCAGAGGGCGACCACACTATTGTTCTTCAAATCTTTATTATTTTTCTTCCGTACGTTTTTCGCCGCTTAACTAGTCCCACAAATTTTGTCCTACAAAAATAAAACCTATATCACTAGATTCAGCTCATTTAGGACATGATGGCTATTACTTTTCACATTTCTACTATTAATATTTTACAAATTATTCAACTTTTTCTACAAAAATTTTACCATTTGAAATGCATTGTACAAACTTCAAATCTTTCTACAAACATTCTACTTTTTAAACTACTTCTACTACTACTACAGACTTCATTCAAATTACAAATTGTACACAAGATCTTAAACTATTAAACTCGTATTTAACTCTTTTTAAAATCTTTTACCGTTTTTAAACTATCAAGGCTCAAAGTTGAGCAGGTTTTTACTCAAATTCTGCGTTTATAATGGGTGTGTATTGGTAGAATGTCCCAGACCTAGAGTGGGTGATGTCATCGCTAGAGGGCAGAGGGAGAGAAATTCGTCAAAAAAAAATTTGTAAACTGCGCTCGAGGCCGCAAATGTCGCGCTACAGAAATAATTTATAGCTACAAACGTAGGAAAATTTGTGGTGGTCGCAGTGATAACACTGCTGAAGCTGTCGGCTTTATAGTTTTGGCGTGAGACACAAAGATGCGGCAGCAACACCAACCCACGGCCGCATCTACTCCCATGTTAACGGGAGAGGAGAAATTTCCAAAAGGAGCAGGGAGCACCTGTTCTTTCTATGACTCCCAAGGCCAAAGTTTATACAATTTTTACCTAAAATATATATGTAGATGATCAGGAAGAGCTCAGGATGCTCACAGTGAAGTCGGTTCAATGATAGGCCAAACGGTTTGGCCACCACACCGTCTTGTTCGACGGGCAGTTTCAGCATTTTCTCTCTCTCTCTGGGCATTTCCAACTGACATTCTAACAGGTGCACCTAACTGCTCTGCGGCAGTTGGCCCTGGTTGCTTGGCAACCTCAAGCCTGTCTGAGGGAGGAGAGGGGGGAGGGGCTATTTTCACTGTCTTTCATATAATCAATGACTATCAAGGCTACATTTTTAATGTCTGCCATTTTATCCTTCTCTCTCGCAGACACAGACAGACAGAAAGACAGACAGACACCCCCCCACACACACAAACACACACACACACACACATACTCAGACAGACACACAGAGACAAAAGGCTTTCAAAATAAGAGTACCTTCAAAATATTTATACTATACTTTCTTATACTATTCTACTTTTTTCAGCTAATTTCACACTTTCTTATACCATTCTACTTTTTTCAGCTAATTTCACACTTTCTTATACCATTCTACTTTTTTCAGCTAATTTCACACTTCCTTATACCATTATACTTTTTTCAGCTAGTTTCACACTTTGTTATACCATTCTACTTTTTTCAGCTAATTTCACACTTTCTTATACTATTCTACTTTTTCAGCTAATTTCACACTTTGTTATACCATTCCACTTTTTTCAGCTAATTTCACACTTTCTAATACTATTCTACTTTTTTCAGCTAATTTCACACTTTGTTACACCATTCTACTTTTTTCAGCTAATTTCACACTTTCTAATACTATTCTACTTTTTTCAGCTAATTTCACACTTTGTTACACCATTCTACTTTTTTCAGCTAATTTCACACTTTCTTATAGTATTCTACTTTTTTCAGCTGATTTCACACTTTGTCATACTATTGTACTTTTTTCAGCTAATTTCACACTTTGTTATACCATTCTACTCTTTTCAGCTCATTTCACATTTTTAAGATATATCTTTTATGGCCTTTTCAAGCTTTATAGTATAGAGACAGCTGAAGAGTGACAAGAATGTGGGGAGAGAGAGACGGGGGAATGACATGCAGCGACGGGCGGCAGAGGGCACCCACACCGCACTTTCCGCAGGAAATGCAGTTTTCTAGTTGGTGTGGGTGCCCAGAGGGCGACCACACTATTGTTCTTCAAATCTTTATTATTTTTCTTCCGTACGTTTTTCGCCGCATAACTACTCCTACAAATTTTGTCCTACAAAAATAAAACTTATATCACTAGATTCAACTCATTTAGGACATGATGGCTATTACTTTTCACATTTCTACTATTAATAATTTTCAAATTATTCAACTTTTTCTACAATTTTTTGTACCATTTGAAATGCATTGTACTAACTTCAAATCTTTCTACAAACCTTCCACAAACATTCTACCTTTTAAACTACTTCTACTACTACTACAGACTTCATTCAAATTTCAAATTGTACACAAGATCTTAAACTATTAAACTCGTATTTAACTCTTTTTAAAATCTTTTACCGTTTTTAAACTATCAAGGCTCAAAGTTGAGCAGGTTTTTACTCAAATTCTGCGTTTATAATGGGTGTGTATTGGTAGAATGTCCCAGACCTAGAGTGGGTGATGTCATCGCTAGAGGGCAGAGAGAGAGAGAAATTCGTCAAAAAAAAAATTGTAAACTGCGATTGAGGCCACAAATGTCTCTCTACAGAAATAATTTTATAGCTAGAAATGTAGGAAAATTTGTGGTGGTCGCAGTGATAACACTGCTGAAGCTGTCGGCTTTATAGTTTTGGCGTGAGACACAAAGATGCGGCAGCAACACCGATCCACGGCCCCATCTCCTCCCATGTTAACGGGAGAGGAGAAATTTCCAAAAGGAGCAGGGAGCACCTGTTCTTTGTATCACCACGAAGGCCAAAGTTTATCCAATTTTCGCCTGAAAATCTGCCCAGACATGGTCCACGAGACGAGCTTACTGATGGTACTTTCGGATTTTGGTTTGTGGCACACCTTATGGCATTTTTTGCCACCTCTTCGAGGGAGTTCATTTGAAGATTTTCTCTGTGTGTCTCTCTGGGCATTGCCAACTGACATTCTAACAGGTGCACCTAACTGCTCTGCTGATTAGGGCAGTTGGCCCTGGTTGCTTGGCAACCTCAAGCCTGTCTGAAGGAGGAGAGGGGGGGAGGGGCTATCTTAATCAATGACTATCAAGGCTACATTTTTAATGTCGGCCATTTTATCCTTCTCTCTCGCAGACACACACACACACACACACACACACACACACACACACACACAGACAAGACAAAAGGCTTTCAAAATAAGAGTCCCTTCAAAATAAAAGACTTTGAAAAACTCTCTTTGACAGACAGACAGACAGACAGATCAAAGGCTTTCAAAATAAGAGTCCCTTCAAAATAAGAGTCCCTTCAAAATAAAAGACTTTGTAAAACTCTCTCCTTAACGGACACAGATTTTGTACTACAGAAATAAAAATTATATCACTAGATTCAGCTCATTTAGGACATTACTACAATTATTTTAGTAATTTCTACTATTCATATTTTACATATTCAACTTTTTCTACAATTTTATCCCATTTAAATAAATTGTACAAACTTCAAATCTTTCTACAAACCTTCAACAAATATTTTTACTATACATCCTTATACCATTCTACTTTTTCAGCTACTTTGTTATACCAGTCTACTTTTTTCAGCTAATTTTACACTTTCTTATACCATTCTACTTTTTTCAGCTAATTTCACACTTTCTTATACCATTCTACTTTTTTCAGCTAATTTCACATTCTGTTATACCATTCTACTTTTTTCAGCTAATTTCACACTTTCTTATACTATTCTACTTTTTTCAGCTAATTTCACACTTTCTTATACTATTGTACTTTTTTCAGCTAATTTCACACTTCCTTATGCTATTCTACTTTTTTCAGCTAATTTCACACTTTCTTATACTATTGTACTTTTTTCAGCTAATTTCACACTTCCTTATGCTATTCTACTTTTTTCAGCTAATTTCACACTTTCTTATACTATTCTACTTTTTTCAGCTAATTTCACACTTTCTTATACCATTCTACTTTTTTCAGCTAATTTCACACTTTATTATATTATTGTACTTTTTTCAGCTAATTTTACACTTTGTTATACCATTCTACTTTTTTCAGCTAATTTCACACTTTATTATATTATTGTACTTTTTTCAGCTAATTTTACACTTTGTTATACCATTCTACTTTTTTCAGCTAATTTCACAATTTTAAGATATATCTTTTATGGCCTTTTCAAGCTTTATAGTATAGAGACAGCTGAAGAGTGACAGAAATGTGGGGAGAGAGAGACGGGGAAATGACATGCAGCAACGGGCAGCAACGGGCAGCAACGGGCGGCAGAGGGCACCCACACCGCACTTTCCGCAGGAAATGCAGTTTTCTAGTTGGTGTGGGTGCCCAGAGGGCGACCACACTATTGTTCTTCAAATCTTTATTATTTTTCTTCCGTACGTTTTTCGCCGCATAACTACTCCTACAAATTTTGTCCTACAAAAATAAAACTTATATCACTAGATTCAGCTCATTTAGGACATGATGGCTATTACTTTTCACATTTCTACTATTAATAATTTTCAAATTATTTAACTTTTTCTACAATTTTTTGTACCATTTGAAATGCATTGTACTAACTTCAAATCTTTCTACAAACCTTCCACAAACATTCTACCTTTTAAACTACTTCTACTACTACTACAGACTTCATTCAAATTTCAAATTGTACACAAGATCTTAAACTATTAAACTCGTATTTAACTCTTTTTAAAATCTTTTACCGTTTTTAAACTATCAAGGCTCAAAGTTGAGCAGGTTTTTGCTCAAATTCTGCGTTTATAATGGGTGTGTATTGGTAGAATGTCCCAGACCTAGAGTGGGTGATGTCATCGCTAGAGGCCAGAGGGAGAGAGAAATTTGTCAAAAAAAAATTTGTAAACTGCGATTGAGGCCACAAATGTCTCTCTACAGAAATAATTTTATAGCTAGAAATGTAGGAAAATTTGTGGTGGTCGCAGTGATAACACTGCTGAAGCTGTCGGCTTTATAGTTTTGGCGTGAGACACAAAGATGCGGCAGCAACACCGATCCACGGCCCCATCTCCTCCCATGTTAACGGGAGAGGAGAAATTTCCAAAAGGAGCAGGGAGCACCTGTTCTTTGTATCACCACGAAGGCCAAAGTTTATCCAATTTTCGCCTGAAAATCTGCCCAGACATGGTCCACGAGACGAGCTTACTGATGGTACTTTCGGATTTTGGTTTGTGGCACACCTTATGGCATTTTTTGCCACCTCTTCGAGGGAGTTCATTTGAAGATTTTCTCTGTGTGTCTCTCTGGGCATTGCCAACTGACATTCTAACAGGTGCACCTAACTGCTCTGCTGATTAGGGCAGTTGGCCCTGGTTGCTTGGCAACCTCAAGCCTGTCTGAAGGAGGAGAGGGGGGGAGGGGCTATCTTAATCAATGACTATCAAGGCTACATTTTTAATGTCGGCCATTTTATCCTTCTCTCTCGCAGACACACACAAACACACACACACACACACACACACACACAGACAAGACAAAAGGCTTTCAAAATAAGAGTCCCTTCAAAATAAAAGACTTTGAAAAACTCTCTTTGACAGACAGACAGACAGACAGACCAAAGGCTTTCAAAATAAGAGTCCCTTCAAAATAAGAGTCCCTTCAAAATAAAAGACTTTGTAAAACTCTCTCCTTAACGGACACAGATTTTGTACTACAGAAATAAAAATTATATCACTAGATTCAGCTCATTTAGGACATTACTACAATTATTTTAGTAATTTCTACTATTCATATTTTACATATTCAACTTTTTCTACAATTTTATCCCATTTAAATACATTGTACAAACTTCAAATCTTTCTACAAACCTTCAACAAATATTTATACTATACTTCCTTATACCATTCTACTTTTTCAGCTACTTTGTTATACCAGTCTACTTTTTTCAGCTAATTTTACACTTTCTTATACCATTCTACTTTTTCCAGCTAATTTCACACTTTCTTATACTATTCTACTTTTTTCAGCTAATTTCACACTTTCTGATACTATTCTACTTTTTTCAGCTGATTTCACACTTCCTTATACTATTCTACTTTTTTCAGCTAATTTCACACTTCCTTATGCTATTCTACTTTTTTCAGCTAATTTCACACTTTCTTATGCTATTGTACTTTTTCAGCTAATTTCACACTTTCTTATACTATTCTACTTTTTTCAGCTAATTTCACACTTCCTTATGCTATTCTACTTTTTTCAGCTAATTTCACACTTCCTTATGCTATTCTACTTTTTTCAGCTACTTTCACACTTTGTTATATTATTGTACTTTTTTCAGCTAATTTCACACTTTCTTATAGTATTCTACTTTTTTCAGCTAATTTCACACTTCCTTATGCTATTCTACTTTTTTCAGCTAATTTCACACTTCCTTATGCTATTCTACTTTTTTCAGCTACTTTCACACTTTGTTATATTATTGTACTTTTTTCAGCTAATTTCACACTTTCTTATACCATTCTACTTTTTTTCAGCTAATTTCACACTTTGTTATATTATTGTACTTTTTTCAGCTCATTTCACACTTTCTTATACTATTCTACTCTTTTCAGCTCATTTCACATTTTTAAGATATATCTTTTATGGCCTTTTCAAGCTTTATAGTATAGAGACAGCTGAAGAGTGACAGGAATGTGGGGAGAGAGAGACGGGGGAATGACATGCAGCAACGGGCGGCAGAGGGCACCCACACCGCACTTTCCGCAGGAAATGCAGTTTTCTAGTTATTGGTGTGGGTGCCCAGAGGGCGACCACACTATTGTTCTTCAAATCTTTATTATTTTTCTTCCGTACGTTTTTCGCCGCTTAACTAGTCCCACAAATTTTGTCCTACAAAAATAAAACCTATATCACTAGATTCAGCTCATTTAGGACATGATGGCTATTACTTTTCACATTTCTACTATTAATATTTTACAAATTATTCAACTTTTTCTACAAAAATTTTACCATTTGAAATGCATTGTACAAACTTCAAATCTTTCTACAACCCTTCTACAAACATTCTACTTTTTAAACTACTTCTACTACTACTACAGACTTCATTCAAATTACAAATTGTACACAAGATCTTAAACTATTAAACTCGTATTTAACTCTTTTTAAAATCTTTTACCGTTTTTAAACTATCAAGGCTCAAAGTTGAGCAGGTTTTTACTCAAATTCTGCGTTTATAATGGGTGTGTATTGGTAGAATGTCCCAGACCTAGAGTGGGTGATGTCATCGCTAGAGGGCAGAGGGAGAGAGAAATTCGTCAAAAAAAAATTTGTAAACTGCGCTCGAGGCCGCAAATGTCGCGCTACAGAAATAATTTATAGCTACAAACGTAGGAAAATTTGTGGTGGTCGCAGTGATAACACTGCTGAAGCTGTCGGCTTTATAGTTTTGGCGTGAGACACAAAGATGCGGCAGCAACACCAACCCACGGCCGCATCTACTCCCATGTTAACGGGAGAGGAGAAATTTCCAAAAGGAGCAGGGAGCACCTGTTCTTTCTATGACTCCCAAGGCCAAAGTTTATACAATTTTTACCTAAAATATATATGTAGATGATCAGGAAGAGCTCAGGATGCTCACAGTGAAGTCGGTTCAATGATAGGCCAAACGGTTTGGCCACCACACCGTCTTGTTCGACGGGCAGTTTCAGCATTTTCTCTCTCTCTCTGGGCATTTCCAACTGACATTCTAACAGGTGCACCTAACTGCTCTGCGGCAGTTGGCCCTGGTTGCTTGGCAACCTCAAGCCTGTCTGAGGGAGGAGAGGGGGGAGGGGCTATTTTCACTGTCTTTCATATAATCAATGACTATCAAGGCTACATTTTTAATGTCTGCCATTTTATCCTTCTCTCTCGCAGACACAGACAGACAGACAGAAAGACAGACACCCCCCCACACACACATACTCAGACAGACACACAGAGACAAAAGGCTTTCAAAATAAGAGTACCTTCAAAATATTTATACTATACTTTCTTATACTATTCTACTTTTTTCAGCTAATTTCACACTTTCTTATACCATTCTACTTTTTTCAGCTAATTTCACACTTTCTTATACCATTATACTTTTTTCAGCTAATTTCACACTTTCTTTTACCATTCTACTTTTTTCAGCTAATTTCACACTTTCTTATACTATTCTACTTTTTTCAGCTAATTTCACACTTTCTTATACTATTCTACTTTTTTCAGCTAATTTCAAACTTTGTTACCATTCTACTTTTTTCAGCTAATTTCAAACTTTGTTATACCATTCTACTTTTTTCAGCTAATTTCAAACTTTACCATTCTACTTTTTTCAGCTAATTTCAAACTTTGTTATACCATTCTACTTTTTTCAGCTAATTTCACACTTTGTTATACCATTCTACTTTTTTCAGCTAATTTCACACTTTGTTATACCAGTCTACTTTTTTCAGCTAATTTCACACTTTCTTATACTATTCTACTTTTTTCAGCTAATTTCAAACTTTGTTATACCATTCTACTTTTTTCAGCTAATTTCACACTTTGTTATACCAGTGTACTTTTTTCAGTTAATTTCACACTTTCTTATACCATTCTACTTTTTTCAGCTAGTTTCACACTTTCTTATACCATTCCACTTTTTTCAGCTAATTTCACGCTTTCTTATACCATTATACTCTTTTCATCTCATTTCACATTTTTAAGATATATCTTTAATGGCCTTTTCAAGCTTTATAGTATAGAGACAGCTGAAGAGTGACAGGAATGTGGGTAGAGAGAGACGGGGGAATGACATGCAGCAACGGGCGGCAGAGGGCACCCACACCGCACTTTCCGCAGGAAATGCAGTTTTCTAGTTATTATTTTTCTTCCGTACGTTTTTCGCCGCATTACTACTCCTACAAATTTTGTCCTACAAACACACTTTCTTATACTATTCTACTTTTTTCAGCTAATTTCAAACTTTGTTATACCATTCTACTTTTTTCAGCTAATTTCACACTTTGTTATACCAGTCTACTTTTTTCAGTTAATTTCACACTTTCTAATACTATTCTACTTTTTTCAGCTAATTTCACACTTTGTTACACCATTCTACTTTTTTCAGCTAATTTCACACTTTCTAATACTATTCTACTTTTTTCAGCTAATTTCACACTTTGTTACACCATTCTACTTTTTTCAGCTAATTTCACACTTTCTTATACTATTCTACTTTTTTCAGCTGATTTCACACTTTGTCATACTATTGTACTTTTTTTCAGCTAATTTCACACTTTGTTATACCATTCTACTTTTTTCAGCTAATTTCACACTTTCTTATACTATTCTACTTTTTCAGCTAATTTCACACTTTGTTATACCATTCCACTTTTTTCAGCTAATTTCACACTTTCTTATACCATTCTACTCTTTTCAGCTCATTTCACATTTTTAAGATATATCTTTTATGGCCTTTTCAAGCTTTATAGTATAGAGACAGCTGAAGAGTGACAAGAATGTGGGGAGAGAGAGACGGGGGAATGACATGCAGCGACGGGCGGCAGAGGGCACCCACACCGCACTTTCCGCAGGAAATGCAGTTTTCTAGTTATTGGTGTGGGTGCCCAGAGGGCGACCACACTATTGTTATTCAAATCTTTATTATTATTATTTTTCTTCCGTACGTTTTTCGCCGCATAACTACTCCTACAAATTTTGTCCTACAAAAATAAAACTTATATCACTAGATTCAGCTCATTTAGGACATGATGGCTATTTATTTTACAAATTTCTACTATTAATATTTTTCAAATTATTCAACTATTTCTACAAATGTTTTACCATTTGAAATGCATTGTACTAACTTCAAATCTTTCTACAAACCTTCCACAAACATTCTACTTTTTAAACTACTTCTACTACTACTACAGACTTCATTCAAATTTCAAATTGTACACAAGATCTTAAACTATTAAACTCGTATTTAACTCTTTTTAAAATCTTTTACCGTTTTTAAACTATCAAGGCTCAAAGTTGAGCAGGTTTTTACTCAAATTCTGCGTTTATAATGGGTGTGTATTGGTGGAATGTCGCAGACCTAGAGTTGGTGATGTCATCGCTAGAGGGCAGAGAGAGAGAGAAATTCGTATAGTTTTGGCGTGAGACACAAAGATGCGGCAGCAACACCAACCCACGGCCGCATCTACTCCCATGTTAACGGGAGAGGAGAAATTTCCAAAAGGAGCAGGGAGCACCTGTTCTTTCTATGACTACCAAGGCCAAAGTTTATACAATTTTCACCTAAAATATATATGTAGATGATCAGGAAGAGCTCAGGATGCTCACAGTGAAGTCGGTTCAATGATAGGCCAAACGGTTTGGCCACCACACCGTCTTGTTCGACGGGCGGTTTCAGCATTTTCTCTCTCTCTCTCTGGGCATTTCCAACTGACATTCTAACAGGTGCACCTAACTGCTCTGCTGATTAGGGCAGTTGGCCCTGGTTGCTTGGCAACCTCAAGCCTGTCTGAGGGAGGAGAGGGGGGAGGGGCTATCTTAATCAATGACTATCAAGGCTACATTTTTAATGTCGGCCATTTTATCCTTCTCTCTCGCAGACACAGACAGACAGAAAGACAGACAGACACCCCCACACACATAATCAGACACACACAGAAAACACACACACACACATACTCAGACATACACACAGAGACAAGACAAAAGGCTTTCAAAATAAGAGTACCTTCAAAATATTTATACTATACTTTCTTATA
>CAMPSB010000263.1:5000-93287 GCA_946959425.1 Argyrosomus regius | reverse complement strand
AAACAGTTCAGTCAGTAGAAACATCATACAGCTTCATAAAATATATTTGTTATTGTCTGATAGTTGAAATAGAGTTTATTCATTGATTTATTTTCTTGTCATTTCTTTAAAAACATGATGTGAATATAAGATGAAGATCAAGTGTTGAAGAGGTTCACAGTGAATTATCCAGGGGAGATTGTTCTTGTTATATTCAGGTTTGGAAATGTGCAGCTCAACATTGCTCTGCCACAGTCAGTGGACTAAACCACAGAAGAAGAAAATGGACTTTAGCATTCAGATCCTCAGTGTGGATCAGTATAATATCAGCCTGATGTCTGCACTCAGCACAACTTTCACATCATATTCATCTCAGCACAGAAGGAAAAATGTGTCTGACCTCCAGTGTTGTGCAAGTTACTGAAAATTACTAATTAGTTACAGTTACTAGCTGCTTCTCTCAGAAGTAATTGGATTACTTTATCAATTACTGCATGTGAAAGTAATCATTTAGGAGGGACAGTAACTTCAGTGTTCTTTTAAATGTGGACTTCATATTTGAAGCCTTTGAACATTGAATCAGTCGGCTGACGAGTACACATTTAGTTTGCACTCGTGGAAATTCTCGTTAAATTCAACATGTCAAAATGTTCATTAAAGATTATTCGTACTACTCGTTATGTCTCCGTTAATGTCCCCGTCTTATGTCGGTGTCCAGTGGGCACAATGTGCAAGACATACGCTGAAAGTGACTCGAGCTCTGAACCGTTTACTTTATACATATGACATGAGACAGAAGGGAATGGAGCGCATAGCATTGGCGTGGCTAGTCCTGTCCGGCCGGTTCATCCATCAACCAGCTAACGTACAGCGGAACCGAGCTGCTGGCACTGCGGGACGGCGGAGTTCTACCATCGGCAGGACTACTCAACGACGTGCCCAGGGAGCTATGCAGGCATCACGGGGCAGGCCATCGTCAGCGATGGGGAAGGCGAGGAAGAGGGGCAAGAGAGGGCGGCGTGAGACAGCGCACACGGAGGGCTAGTGAGCTACCGCTGCCGCAAACGCTGCTCTGCAACTCCCGCTCCCTGAGAAACAAGCTGGATGAACTGCGTTTACTGGCCAGGGGCTGCTATGAACACCGTGAGTCAGGTTTAATGATTCTCACAGAGACTTGGTTCAGCAGAGATGTACCAGACAATTTCGTACAGGTAGACGGGTTTTCTCATGTACGCCTGGACAGAGACGCAAACTCGGGCAAAGTAGGGGGAGGAAGAGTATGCATCTATATCAAGGACAGCTGGTGCTCAAACTTTGCAACAAGAGACACTATATGCAACCCGGACTTGGAGCTACTGTGTGTTACTTTACGTCCACACTACCTGCCAAGAGAATTTAGCAACATTTTTGTGTCCCACCGAGCGGGAAGGCCAACAGAGCAGCAAACTGCTGACTGTGTCCATCGTCACCTACAGAACAAACCTGACGCCCCAATACTGATACTAGGGGATTTTAATCACTGCAGCCTGAACAAGAGTCTACCTGGCTTCTATCAACATGTGAAGTGCAACACCAGGAAAAATAACATTCTTGACAAGTGCTATGGTAATGTCAGGGATGCTTATACAGCCAGAGCCAAACCTCCCCTTGCCAGTGTAACAGAGTCAATTATACAGCAGTTATATGTGTAACAGTAATATGGAGTATAATTATGCAAAATCTGTTTTAATAGTTTAATTGCCTGACATGTCCGGCCTCCTGAGTTAATATGTGGAACGTTTGAGACTCAGTTTCGGTACCCCCACGTTCACATTCGTGGGTCTCCCATATAAATGTGCCTCATGCTTTTGCCTCTCCCCTTTTGCTGTTACTCCTTGGGAGAGGTGAGCGACACTGTGGTCACAGAAATGTCCGGGTTTTAGCCGTCGTTAGACTACATTAATAAGTTCACTTGCTAGCTTAAAAACTTACTGTGTAGTACGCTCATATATTTCTGTATTAATTTGTGTAGGAGCTCAGGTTGATGACGGTTGACGGGAGGATTTTGTTGTTGTTTGAACCCTTTTGTCAGAATAAACGGAGATCGCCTCCAAAGATATCCTGGTGTGGGCCTCTTCATCATAACACAACGCAGACAACGTCAGAAACTAGCCGGTTACACCAGCTCTGACCACAATGCAATTAATCTGCGACCCACATATCGGTCAGTCTTTAAGTCTAGCAAACCAGAAACCCGAACTGTAAAGGTGTGGTTGGACGACAAAATTGAGGAACTGAAAGGATGTTTCCTCTCTACGGATTGGGACGTCTTCTTCAAGGATGCTGACATCGACAGGGCAACGGAATCCACAACTGCCTACATCTCCTTTTGTGTTGACTCCATTATTCCACAGAAAACTTAAGATATATCCGAACAATAAACCTTATATCACAAGAGGCATTAAGGAGTGTATTAAGAGGAAAAAGTCTGCCTTCAAACTTAGCGACACAGAGGGAGTCAGAACAGCTCAAAAAGAGCTCAATCAACACATGAGAGCAGCTAGGCTGCAGTACAAGGAGCGGGCAGAACAAGATTTGTCCATGCACAACTCCAAGAAACTGTGGGACTCAATGACAAACATGGAGGCCAAAAGGAAGCCCCTGTTTGCTCAGGATGAAATTTTAAAAGCAAATGTACTGAACCAATTTTATATGCGTTTTGAATCTGATAACAAGGACTGCTGTGTTGTTTTGGATAATGTAAACTGTAATGTGAAAGACAGGATTTTTATAGATCCACATGCGGTAACCAAGGTTTTTAAATCAATGCACTTGAAAAAAGCGACAGGGCCAGATAATATGTCCACTCTTCTTTTAAAGACATTCGCAGATGAATTGACTCCGGCATGGCACCAGCTGTTCCAAGCACACTGTACCGGAGATCTGGAAAAAGTCTACTATAATTCCAGTTCTGAAAAAGGCATGTCCTCGGGAGGACAACGATTACAGGCCTGTTGCATTAACTTCTAATGTCTTCAAGGCCCTGGAACGACTCATGTTAAATGCACTTCGTTCAGAGGTGGAGCCAGTGCTAGATAAATATCAGTTTGCATACACAAAAAAACGACGTACAAGTGATGTCATATCGACTATAATGCACCTTCCACTGAAGCACCTTGAAACCCCAGGTGCATATGCCAGACTGCTCCTTGTTGATTTTAGCTCTGCATTTAATACGATCCAGCCACATATTCTCCCAAGAAAACTAGCTCTCCTGAATGTAAATCCATTTTTAATCAGGTGGTACCACTCTTTCCTCACCAAGAAGCCACAGCAGGTCAGGTTTAACTCCTCCCTATCAAATACAGAAATATGCAGTACTGGTGCCCCTCAGGGATGTGTCACTTCACCATTTTTGTTTATTCGGTATACAAATGACTGTGTTAGTTCCGAGCCTAATCAATATGTTGTGAAGTTTTTGGATGACACGGCTGTTCTTAGTCTGCTCACTAAGAACTCCGACTCATCCATCCACAGAGATGCCGTGGACAGGTTTGTGGACTGGTGTGACAACCATAAACTACACATTAACACCTGTAAGACTGTAGAAATGCTCTTTGATCCCAAGTCAATTGGTGACCGAAGCCCTGTGACCATACATGGTAATAACATTAATCAGCAAACTTCATGCAAGTACCTAGGCATTCACATTGACAGCGACCTGAGCTGGCAGACACAGGTAGCCACTGTCTGCGCCAGAACTCATCAGCGCCTCCACTTTTACGCAGACTGCGGTTGTTTGGTGTCAGTAAAAACATAATGTTAATTTTCTACAGGGCAGCAATAGAGTCCATCTTACGGTACGGTATCACCAGTTGGATTGGAAATCTAAGTGTCAAATCTAAATCACAGATTCTGAACCTGGTCAGAGTAGCGGGCAGGATTATGGGTCACTCCCCCTGAACCCTCAGGAACTGTCATCACTCAGGCAAAAAACATTCTAAATGACAGTTCCCATGTTTTGTACACCGAATACTCACAGATGCCCTCAGGGAGAAGATACAGAGTCTCCTTATGCAAACACAACCGGTTCAAACATTCCTTTGTCCCAGTGTCAATCAAGCTCATTAATGAACAAATGTAGGGAGGTTTTGTAAAGCGAACTGTAATATGTACCAGCATCTTCTTTCTGTACCAGCATTTTTAATGTGTACTAGCATTTTTAATGTCTGTTTTAATATGCACTAGCACTTTATTGTGCACTGCATCAGGTAGGGCAGATTGCACAGCTTAAATCCATGTTTATACTGTCTTACACAGTGTTGTCTCTGTATGTTCCATGTCTGTCTATGCAGCAGTACCCTGTCTCTAAACCAAATTTCTCCCAAGGGAGACGAATAAATGAAACTTGAACTTGATTAGCATATTCATTTCAGATATATACGTCATTGTAGATTTCTTCAAAGACATTTTGACTCGTGGAAATTCCTTTTTGAGATCTAAAGTTCAATTCTGACAGTTATTAAATGAATTGTAGGACTTCCGGTGGCGCCATGTGGTAGGAGGCAGCGTGAAAATTAGCTCTTGAAATCTTGACATCGGGAACTGCACCGGGCAAGATGCAGGCCGCAGGTGAACAGGACTCGGTAATATTGGCGGAGTTACGCAGGCTGAGACAAGAGCACACAGAAGCAGCTAATGACAACAGAAAGGCCCTGGCCAGACTAGAGACCAACATGAAGGAACCTGTGGAAAGAACAGCCTCGTTAGAGCAACAGGTGGAACATGTGGAAGACAGGCTGGGAGACACGGAGGACAAGACAGAGAGGCTGGAAAGAATGGCCGCCTTTCTCCTTCATCAGGAGGCAAAGCTGGCTGCAAAGTGTGAGGACTGGGAATCAAGATCGAGACGCAGTAATATACGGATACATGGCATTAAACTTCAAGAGAAGAACGTGAAGGCACAGTCTCCACATCCTGCACAGCTCAAAGTGTTTCTGGACTCTGGGATTAAGACGTTCCTACACTGATGGAGGCTGCACCTATGCTGAAGGACATGGGGATCCACGTGGAGGAGGACGAGAGGGACAGACTACAGAGGATGATGATGGAAGACACCTGGACCACAGCGACAGGACAGAGGATGAAGAAGAGGCAGCCACACATCACAGAGGCGGACTGACAAGCAATCATCCAGTGAACTCATTAATATGATAATTATGGTAAGGACCAAAGAAAGAACTGAAATGCATAAATAGATACAAGTCCTGAAACATATTTAAATATCTGCTTAATATGATGCACAGTGAATATTTACAGAGCTAGTTAAAGGTATTACTACCTAGATAAATCAACATGAATATTGGTTATAGAGAGTGAAATTACTGCTCAGTTAGAGCAAGCAGCAGCTTTACACAACACCTTTGAAGCTGCAGGTGCACTTAGTGCTATTTCCCCAGAGAGAATACGCCACATCTCTCTGCTGATGGACTGTTGGAAGTCACACTTCTTTGTTATTGTATAATAGTTGTGAAGGAGATGCTTCATGTTGATATTTTTCACTGTGTCATTTTGTGCACAGTCCTTTTGTTTGATGTGAGGTGTGGAGTTGATGGTTATCGTCTTAAACTGAACTGATATGGATCGGCTGAAACTTGTCTTATAATGTCCACGCTTTAAATCATCCCATCAAGAGGAAGAAGATACTGAGCCAACTAAAAAACTTACAGTGTTCAACTGCTCTGCTTCAAGAAACACATCAAAAATAAATCAAGTATTTCATGCTTCATATGGCAAGAAAAGGGGCGGAGCCATAGTAATTCATAAGTCCCTACCATTTTCAGTGGAGTCAGTGATAAAAGATAATATGGGAAGATTTGTAATGGTTGTTGGCTCCATAGGAGATATGACTATATCAGTACTCAACATATATGTCCGAATGAGGAAAATGAAACAGTCTTTAAAAACAGCCAATGTTATTTGAAGCAACACAAAGGGGAAGATACTGATGGGGACTTCAACACGGTACAGAATGGTACATTAGACAGAACCACCAGAACAAGGACTGACTTCAAGAAAATCCAGAGTATTGAATGATGTTATTAAAGAGTTAGGTCTTATTGATCCATGGAGAAACAATAATCCTAGAGAGAAGGAGTTTACATGTTATTCAAACCCACACAGTACTTATTCTAGGAGAGATTTTTTTGTGTATCACGTCAACATGTACACAAAGTTGTGGAATGTGGTATAGAGACAATAACTAGAAGTGAGCACGCCTCCATTACTCTAACTGTAGCAATGGATAAAGAATCTTTTTTCAAATATTGGAGATGAAATGTGTCAATAATCAGATGAGAAGGTAGTAAAGGAAATCAAAGACAATCTAAAGGAACATCTGGAAATAAATGATAATGGCGAGGTATCACCAGCGACTCTCTGGGATGGGGGAAAGCAGTGATGAGGGGAAATCATAGAAATAACCTCGAGGCTAAGAAAGGATGGACTCAAACAGCAGAGGGCGCTAGAGAGCAGAACCACAGATCTAGAATTAGAACATAAAAGGACACCAAATAAGTCCATACTCCAAGAACTGAAAGGAAACAGACACATTATTAACATACAAGGCAGAAGGAGCTCTACGCTTTACAAGTCAAAGATATTATGAGATGGGGAACAGAGCAAGTCGTCTTCTAGCATTCCAACTTGGAAAGGCTCAAACAAATATGATCATTTCAAAAGGAAAACATCCCATTTCCAAACAACTTGTGGTAAAGCCAGCAGAGAGAGCAGAAGCTTTAGCAGAATATTATAAAGACTTATATAACCACTTTGAGCTAAACTCCACAGAAAATAAGACTCAGGCGTTTCTTCAGAAATGAAATCTACCATCACTATCGGCAGAAGAAGCATCTGAAATGATACAGCCAATTACAGCACAGGAAATATCAGAAACTATAAAAACTCTTCAGAATAATCAATCCCCTGGTACAGATGGGTTTCCAGGGGAACTTTATAAAGTCTGTGTACAGTAAATGTTTGTACTCAATGCTACATGTTGCTCATGTTCCCTCCTTTAAGAAGGACGAAGAAATATTTGAAGACAGGATGTGAGGACATGATTATATGTTAGAACTGAAACTGCTACAGCGTCTCCTAATGTGCGTTCCTAATGTGTGTGTGTGTGTATGTGTGTATGTATGTTTGTCATTTCATGTGCAATAAAAAAGTTAATTAAAAAAATAATAAAATGAATTGTAGATATCTCAGATATAATTGTTACTAGTACAAATATAATTTTCACAAGTTCAAATTGTATTTCAGATATCTGAAATATAATTCTAGATATCTATTACATTCTTACTAGTTACAATTTCAAGCCGACACATCGATCATTTCATTTAAGTTTCACTAACTGTAATCGTGTTATTTAACTTGACAAAGTAATCAGTTACATTTCTAGTTACCACCAAAAGTAGTGTGATTACAGTATGTAACACATTACTCCCAACACTACTGACCTCAGAGTCTGCAGTCTGCAGTTTGGACTCTGCAGAAAATCACACAGCAGCTTCACTCCTGAATCCTTCAGGCTGTAGTTGTTACTCAGGACCAGCTCTGTCAGATGGGAGGGGTTGGACTTCAGAGCTGAGGCCAGAGAAGCACAGCTGATCTCTGACAAACTGCAGCTCCTCAATCTGAATAAAGAATGAATGAAGTAAGTTTATGAAACAGTTCAGTCAGTAGAAACATCATACAGCTTCATAAAATATATTTGTTATTGTCTGATAGTTGAAATAGAGTTTATTCATTGATTTATTTTCTTGTCATTTCTTTAAAAACATGATGTGAATATAAGATGAAGATCAAGTGTTGAAGAGGTTCACAGTGAATTATCCAGGGGAGATTGTTCTTGTTATATTCAGGTTTGAAATGTGCAGCTCAACATTGCTCTGCCACAGTCAGTGGACTAAACCACAGAAGAAGAAAATGGACTTTAGCATTCAGATCCTCAGTGTGGATCAGTATAATATCAGCCTGATGTCTGCACTCAGCACAACTTTCACATCATATTCATCTCAGCACAGAAGGAAAAATGTGTCTGACCTCCAGTGTTGTGCAAGTTACTGAAAATTACTAATTAGTTACAGTTACTAGCTGCTTCTCTCAGAAGTAATTGGATTACTTTATCAATTACTGCATGTGAAAGTAATCATTTAGGAGGGACAGTAACTTCAGTGTTCTTTTAAATGTGGACTTCATATTTGAAGCCTTTGAACATTGAATCAGTCGGCTGACGAGTACACATTTAGTTTGCACTCGTGGAAATTCTCATTAAATTCAACATGTCAAAATGTTCATTAAAGATTATTCGTACTACTCGTTATGTCTCCGTTAATGTCCCCGTCTTATGTCGGTGTCCAGTGGGCACAATGTGCAAGACATACGCTGAAAGTGACTCGAGCTCTGAACCGTTTACTTTATACATATGACATGAGACAGAAGGGAATGGAGCGCATAGCATTGGCGTGGCTAGTCCTGTCCGGCCGGTTCATCCATCAACCAGCTAACGTACAGCGGAACCGAGCTGCTGGCACTGCGGGACGGCGGAGTTCTACCATCGGCAGGACTACTCAACGACGTGCCCAGGGAGCTATGCAGGCATCACGGGGCAGGCCATCGTCGCGATGGGAAGGCGAGGAAGAGGGGCAAGAGAGGCGGCGTGAGACAGCGCACACGGAGGGCTAGTGAGCTACCGCTGCCGCAAACGCTGCTCTGCAACTCCCGCTCCCTGAGAAACAAGCTGGATGAACTGCGTTTACTGGCCAGGGGCTGCTATGAACACCGTGAGTCAGGTTTAATGATTCTCACAGAGACTTGGTTTAGCAGAGATGCACCAGACAATTTCGTACAGGTAGACGGGTTTTCTCATGTACGCCTGGACAGAGACGCAAACTCGGGCAAAGTAGGGGGAGGAAGAGTATGCATCTATATCAAGGACAGCTGGTGCTCAAACTTTGCAACAAGAGACACTATATGCAACCCGGACTTGGAGCTACTGTGTGTTACTTTACGTCCACACTACCTGCCAAGAGAATTTAGCAACATTTTTGTGTCCCACCGAGCGGGAAGGCCAACAGAGCAGCAAACCAAACTGCTGACTGTGTCCATCGTCACCTACAGAACAAACCTGACGCCCCAATACTGATACTAGGGGATTTTAATCACTGCAGCCTGAACAAGAGTCTACCTGGTTTCTATCAACATGTGAAGTGCAACACCAGGAAAAATAACATTCTTGACAAGTGCTATGGTAATGTCAGGGATGCTTATACAGCCAGAGCCAAACCTCCCCTTGCCAGTGTAACTGAGTCAATTATACAGCAGTTATATGTGTAACAGTAATATGTAGTATAATTATGCAAAATCTGTTTTAATAGTTTAATTACCTGACATGTCCGGCCTCCTGAGTTAATATGTGGAACGTTTGAGACTCAGTTTTGGTACCCCCACGTTCACATTCGTGGGTCCCCCCTATAAATGTGCCTCATGCTTTTGCCTCTCCCCTTTTGCTGTTACTCCTTGGGAGAGGTGAGCGACACTGTGGTCACAGAAATGTCCGGGTTTTAGCCGTCGTTAGACTACATTAATAAGTTCACTTGCTAGCTTAAAAACTTACTGTGTAGTACGCTCATATATTTCTGTATTAATTTGTGTAGGAGCTCAGGTTGATGACGGTTGACGGGAGGATTTTGTTGTTGTTTGAACCCTTTTGTCAGAATAAACGGAGATCGCCTCCAAAGATATCCTGGTGTGGGCCTCTTCATCATAACACAACGCAGACAACGTCAGAAACTAGCCGGTTACACCAGCTCTGACCACAATGCAATTAATCTGCGACCCACATATCGGTCAGTCTTTAAGTCTAGCAAACCAGAAACCCGAACTGTAAAGGTGTGGTTGGACGACAAAATTGAGGAACTGAAAGGATGTTTCCTTTCTACGGATTGGGACGTCTTCTTCAAGGATGCTGACATCGACAGGGCAACGGAATCCACAACTGCCTACATCTCCTTTTGTGTTGACTCCATTATTCCACAGAAAACTTAAGATATATCCGAACAATAAACCTTATATCACAAGAGGCATTAAGGAGTGTATTAAGAGGAAAAAGTCTGCCTTCAAACTTAGCGACACAGAGGGAGTCAGAACAGCTCAAAAAGAGCTCAATCAACACATGAGAGCAGCTAGGCTGCAGTACAAGGAGCGGGCAGGACAAGATTTGTCCATGCACAACTCCAAGAAACTGTGGGACTCAATGACAAACATGGAGGCCAAAAGGAAGCCCCTGTTTGCTCAGGATGAAATTTTAAAAGCAAATGTACTGAACCAATTTTATATGCGTTTTGAATCTGATAACAAGGACTGCTGTGCTGTTTTGGATAATGTAAACTGTAATGTGAAAGACAGGATTTTTATAGATCCACATGCGGTAACCAAGGTTTTTAAATCAATGCACTTGAAAAAAGCGACAGGGCCAGATAATATGTCCACTCTTCTTTTAAAGACATTCGCAGATGAATTGACTCCGGCATGGTACCAGCTGTTCCAAGCACACTGTACCGGAGATCTGGAAAAAGTCTACTATAATTCCAGTTCTGAAAAAGGCATGTCCTCGGGAGGACAACGATTACAGGCCTGTTGCATTAACTTCTAATGTCTTCAAGGCCC
Source organism: Argyrosomus regius (assembly GCA_946959425.1). Classification (NCBI taxonomy): domain Eukaryota; kingdom Metazoa; phylum Chordata; class Actinopteri; family Sciaenidae; genus Argyrosomus; species Argyrosomus regius. The sequence goes on along the minus strand of CAMPSB010000263.1, from coordinate 82,598 downwards.
TGGAACGACTCATGTTAAATGCACTTCGTTCAGAGGTGGAGCCAGTGCTAGATAAATATCAGTTTGCATACACAAAAAAACGACGTACAAGTGATGTCATATCGACTATAATGCACCTTCCACTGAAGCACCTTGAAACCCCAGGTGCATATGCCAGACTGCTCCTTGTTGATTTTAGCTCTGCATTTAATACGATCCAGCCACATATTCTCCCAAGAAAACTAGCTCTCCTGAATGTAAATCCATTTTTAATCAGGTGGTACCACTCTTTCCTCACCAAGAAGCCACAGCAGGTCAGGTTTAACTCCTCCCTATCAAATACAGAAATATGCAGTACTGGTGCCCCTCAGGGATGTGTCACTTCACCATTTTTGTTTATTCGGTATACAAATGACTGTGTTAGTTCCGAGCCTAATCAATATGTTGTGAAGTTCTCGGATGATACGGCTGTTCTTAGTCTGCTCACTAAGAACTCCGACTCATCCATCCACAGAGATGCCGTGGACAGGTTTGTGGACTGGTGTGACAACCATAAACTACACATTAACACCTGTAAGACTGTAGAAATGCTCTTTGATCCCAAGTCAATTGGTGACCGAAGCCCTGTGACCATACATGGTAATAACATTAATCAGCAAACTTCATGCAAGTACCTAGGCATTCACATTGACAGCGACCTGAGCTGGCAGACACAGGTAGCCACTGTCTGCGCCAGAACTCATCAGCGCCTCCACTTTTTACGCAGACTGCGGTTGTTTGGTGTCAGTAAAAACATAATGTTAATTTTCTACAGGGCAGCAATAGAGTCCATCTTACGGTACGGTATCACCAGTTGGATTGGAAATCTAAGTGTCAAATCTAAATCACAGATTCTGAACCTGGTCAGAGTAGCGGGCAGGATTATGGGTCACTCCCCCCTGAACCCTCAGGAACTGTCATCACTCAGGCAAAAAACATTCTAAATGACAGTTCCCATGTTTTGTACACCGAATACTCACAGATGCCCTCAGGGAGAAGATACAGAGTCTCCTTATGCAAACACAACCGGTTCAAACATTCCTTTGTCCCAGTGTCAATCAAGCTCATTAATGAACAAATGTAGGGAGGTTTTGTAAAGCGAACTGTAATATGTACCAGCATCTTCTTTCTGTACCAGCATTTTTAATGTGTACTAGCATTTTTAATGTCTGTTTTAATATGCACTAGCACTTTATTGTGCACTGCATCAGGTAGGGCAGATTGCACAGCTTAAATCCATGTTTATACTGTCTTACACAGTGTTGTCTCTGTATGTTCCATGTCTGTCTATGCAGCAGTACCCTGTCTCTAAACCAAATTTCTCCCAAGGGAGACGAATAAATGAAACTTGAACTTGATTAGCATATTCATTTCAGATATATACGTCATTGTAGATTTCTTCAAAGACATTTTGACTCGTGGAAATTCCTTTTTTGAGATCTAAAGTTCAATTCTGACAGTTATTAAATGAATTGTAGGACTTCCGGTGGCGCCATGTGGTAGGAGGCAGCGTGAAAATTACCTCTTGAAATCTTGACATCGAGAACTGCACCGGGCAAGATGCAGGCCGCAGGTGAACAGGACTCGGTAATATTGGCGGAGTTACGCAGGCTGAGACAAGAGCACACAGAAGCAGCTAATGACAACAGAAAGGCCCTGGCCAGACTAGAGACCAACATGAAGGAACCTGTGGAAAGAACAGCCTCGTTAGAGCAACAGGTGGAACATGTGGAAGACAGGCTGGGAGACACGGAGGACAAGACGGCGAGGCTGGAAAGAATGGCCGCCTTTCTCCTTCATCAGGAGGCAAAGCTGGCTGCAAAGTGTGAGGACTGGGAATCAAGATCGAGACGCAATAATATACGGATACATGGCATTAAACTTCAAGAGAAGAACGTGAAGGCACAGTCTCCACATCCTGCACAGCTCAAAGTGTTTCTGGACTCTGGGATTAAGACGTTCCTACACTGATGGAGGCCGCACCTATGCTGAAGGACATGGGGATCCACGTGGAGGAGGACGAGAGGGACAGACTACAGAGGATGATGATGGAAGACACCTGGACCACAGCGACAGGACAGAGGATGAAGAAGAGGCAGCCACACATCACAGAGGCGGACTGACAAGCAATCATCCAGTGAACTCATTAATATGATAATTATGGTAAGGACCAAAGAAAGAACTGAAATGCATAAATAGATACAAGTCCTGAAACATATTTAAATATCTGCTTAATATGATGCACAGTGAATATTTACAGAGCTAGTTAAAGGTATTACTACCTAGATAAATCAACATGAATATTGGTTATAGAGAGTGAAATTACTGCTCAGTTAGAGCAAGCAGCAGCTTTACACAACACCTTTGAAGCTGCAGGTGCACTTAGTGCTATTTCCCCAGAGAGAATACGCCACATCTCTCTGCTGACGGACTGTTGGAAGTCACACTTCTTTGTTATTGTATAATAGTTGTGAAGGAGATGCTTCATGTTGATATTTTTCACTGTGTCATTTTGTGCACAGTCCTTTTGTTTGATGTGAGGTGTGGAGTTGATGGTTATCGTCTTAAACTGAACTGATATGGATCGGCTGAAACTTGTCTTATAATGTCCACGCTTTAAATCATCCCATCAAGAGGAAGAAGATACTGAGCCAACTAAAAAACTTACAGTGTTCAACTGCTCTGCTACAAGAAACACATCAAAAATAAATCAAGTATTTCATGCTTCATATGGCAAGAAAAGGGGCGGAGCCATAGTAATTCATAAGTCCCTACCATTTTCAGTGGAGTCAGTGATAAAAGATAATATGGGAAGATTTGTAATGGTTGTTGGCTCCATAGGAGATATGACTATATCAGTACTCAACATATATGTCCGAATGAGGAAAATGAAACAGTCTTTAAAAACAGCCAATGTTATTTGAAGCAACACAAAGGGGAAGATACTGATGGGGACTTCAACACGGTACAGAATGGTACATTAGACAGAACCACCAGAACAAGGACTGACTTCAAGAAAATCCAGAGTATTGAATGATGTTATTAAAGAGTTAGGTCTTATTGATCCATGGAGAAACAATAATCCTAAAGAGAAGGAGTTTACATGTTATTCAAACCCACACAGTACTTATTCTAGGAGAGATTTTTTTGTGTATCACGTCAACATGTACACAAAGTTGTGGAATGTGGTATAGAGACAATAACTAGAAGTGAGCACGCCTCCATTACTCTAACTGTAGCAATGGATAAAGAATCTTTTTTCAAATATTGGAGAGGAAATGTGTCAATAATCAGATGAGAAGGTAGTAAAGGAAATCAAAGACAATCTAAAGGAACATCTGGAAATAAATGATAATGGCGAGGTATCACCAGCGACTCTCTGGGATGGGGGGAAAGCAGTGATGAGGGGAAATCATAGAAATAACCTCGAGGCTAAGAAAGGATGGACTCAAACAGCAGAGGGCGCTAGAGAGCAGAACCACAGATCTAGAATTAGAACATAAAAGGACACCAAATAAGTCCATACTCCAAGAACTGAAAGGAAACAGACACATTATTAACATACAAGGCAGAAGGAGCTCTACGCTTTACAAGTCAAAGATATTATGAGATGGGGAACAGAGCAAGTCGTCTTCTAGCATTCCAACTTGGAAAGGCTCAAACAAATATGATCATTTCAAAAGGAAAACATCCCATTTCCAAACAACTTGTGGTAAAGCCAGCAGAGAGAGCAGAAGCTTTAGCAGAATATTATAAAGACTTATATAACCACTTTGAGCTAAACTCCACAGAAAATAAGACTCAGGCGTTTCTTCAGAAATGAAATCTACCATCACTATCGGCAGAAGAAGCATCTGAAATGATACAGCCAATTACAGCACAGGAAATATCAGACACTATAAAAACTCTTCAGAATAATCAATCCCCTGGTACAGATGGGTTTCCAGGGGAACTTTATAAAGTCTGTGTACAGTAAATGTTTGTACTCAATGCTACATGTTGCTCATGTTCCCTCCTTTAAGAAGGACGAAGAAATATTTGAAGACAGGATGTGAGGACATGATTATATGTTAGAACTGAAACTGCTACAGCGTCTCCTAATGTGCGTTCCTAATGTGTGTGTGTGTGTATGTGTGTATGTATGTTTGTCATTTCATGTGCAATAAAAAAGTTAATTAAAAAATAATAAAATGAATTGTAGATATCTCAGATATAATTGTTACTAGTACAAATATAATTTTCACAAGTTCAAATTGTATTTCAGATATCTGAAATATAATTCTAGATATCTATTACATTCTTACTAGTTACAATTTCAAGCCGACACATCGATCATTTCATTTAAGTTTCACTAACTGTAATCGTGTTATTTAACTTGACAAAGTAATTAGTTACATTTCTAGTTACCACCAAAAGTAGTGTGATTACAGTATGTAACACATTACTCCCAACACTACTGACCTCAGAGTCTGCAGTCTGCAGTCTGGACTCTGCAGAAAATCACACAGCAGCTTCACTCCTGAATCCTTCAGGCTGTAGTTGTTACTCAGGACCAGCTCTGTCAGATGGGAGGGGTTGGACTTCAGAGCTGAGGCCAGAGAAGCACAGCTGATCTCTGACAAACTGCAGCTCCTCAATCTGAATAAAGAATGAATGAAGTAAGTTTATGAAACAGTTCAGTCAGTAGAAACATCATACAGCTTCATAAAATATATTTGTTATTGTCTGATAGTTGAAATAGAGTTTATTCATTGATTTATTTTCTTGTCATTTCTTTAAAAACATGATGTGAATATAAGATGAAGATCAAGTGTTGAAGAGGTTCACAGTGAATTATCCAGGGGAGATTGTTCTTGTTATATTCAGGTTTGAAATGTGCAGCTCAACATTGCTCTGCCACAGTCAGTGGACTAAACCACAGAAGAAGAAAATGGACTTTAGCATTCAGATCCTCAGTGTGGATCAGTATAATATCAGCCTGATGTCTGCACTCAGCACAACTTTCACATCATATTCATCTCAGCACAGAAGGAAAAATGTGTCTGACCTCCAGTGTTGTGCAAGTTACTGAAAATTACTAATTAGTTACAGTTACTAGCTGCTTCTCTCAGAAGTAATTGGATTACTTTATCAATTACTGCATGTGAAAGTAATCATTTAGGAGGGACAGTAACTTCAGTGTTCTTTTAAATGTGGACTTCATATTTGAAGCCTTTGAACATTGAATCAGTCGGCTGACGAGTACACATTTAGTTTGCACTCGTGGAAATTCTCGTTAAATTCAACATGTCAAAATGTTCATTAAAGATTATTCGTACTACTCGTTATGTCTCCGTTAATGTCCCCGTCTTATGTCGGTGTCCAGTGGGCACAATGTGCAAGACATACGCTGAAAGTGACTCGAGCTCTGAACCGTTTACTTTATACATATGACATGAGACAGAAGGGAATGGAGCGCATAGCATTGGCGTGGCTAGTCCTGTCCGGCCGGTTCATCCATCAACCAGCTAACGTACAGCGGAACCGAGCTGCTGGCACTGCGGGACGGCGGAGTTCTACCATCGGCAGGACTACTCAACGACGTGCCCAGGGAGCTATGCAGGCATCACGGGGCAGGCCATCGTCGCGATGGGAAGGCGAGGAAGAGGGGCAAGAGAGGCGGCGTGAGACAGCGCACACGGAGGGCTAGTGAGCTACCGCTGCCGCAAACGCTGCTCTGCAACTCCCGCTCCCTGAGAAACAAGCTGGATGAACTGCGTTTACTGGCCAGGGGCTGCTATGAACACCGTGAGTCAGGTTTAATGATTCTCACAGAGACTTGGTTCAGCAGAGATGTACCAGACAATTTCGTACAGGTAGACGGGTTTTCTCATGTACGCCTGGACAGAGACGCAAACTCGGGCAAAGTAGGGGGAGGAAGAGTATGCATCTATATCAAGGACAGCTGGTGCTCAAACTTTGCAACAAGAGACACTATATGCAACCCGGACTTGGAGCTACTGTGTGTTACTTTACGTCCACACTACCTGCCAAGAGAATTTAGCAACATTTTTGTGTCCCACCGAGCGGGAAGGCCAACAGAGCAGCAAACTGCTGACTGTGTCCATCGTCACCTACAGAACAAACCTGACGCCCCAATACTGATACTAGGGGATTTTAATCACTGCAGCCTGAACAAGAGTCTACCTGGCTTCTATCAACATGTGAAGTGCAACACCAGGAAAAATAACATTCTTGACAAGTGCTATGGTAATGTCAGGGATGCTTATACAGCCAGAGCCAAACCTCCCCTTGCCAGTGTAACAGAGTCAATTATACAGCAGTTATATGTGTAACAGTAATATGTAGTATAATTATGCAAAATCTGTTTTAATAGTTTAATTACCTGACATGTCCGGCCTCCTGAGTTAATATGTGGAACGTTTGAGACTCAGTTTTGGTACCCCGACGTTCACATTCGTGGGTCCCCCCTATAAATGTGCCTCATGCTTTTGCCTCTCCCCCTTTTGCTGTTACTCCTTGGGAGAGGTGAGCGACACTGTGGTCACAGAAATGTCCGGGTTTTAGCCGTCGTTAGACTACATTAATAAGTTCACTTGCTAGCTTAAAAACTTACTGTGTAGTACGCTCATATATTTCTGTATTAATTTGTGTAGGAGCTCAGGTTGATGACGGTTGACGGGAGGATTTTGTTGTTGTTTGAACCCTTTTGTCAGAATAAACGGAGATCGCCTCCAAAGATATCCTGGTGTGGGCCTCTTCATCATAACACAACGCAGACAACGTCAGAAACTAGCCGGTTACACCAGCTCTGACCACAATGCAATTAATCTGCGACCCACATATCGGTCAGTCTTTAAGTCTAGCAAACCAGAAACCCGAACTGTAAAGGTGTGGTTGGACGACAAAATTGAGGAACTGAAAGGATGTTTCCTTTCTACGGATTGGGACGTCTTCTTCAAGGATGCTGACATCGACAGGGCAACGGAATCCACAACTGCCTACATCTCCTTTTGTGTTGACTCCATTATTCCACAGAAAACTTAAGATATATCCGAACAATAAACCTTATATCACAAGAGGCATTAAGGAGTGTATTAAGAGGAAAAAGTCTGCCTTCAAACTTAGCGACACAGAGGGAGTCAGAACAGCTCAAAAAGAGCTCAATCAACACATGAGAGCAGCTAGGCTGCAGTACAAGGAGCGGGCAGAACAAGATTTGTCCATGCACAACTCCAAGAAACTGTGGGACTCAATGACAAACATGGAGGCCAAAAGGAAGCCCCTGTTTGCTCAGGATGAAATTTTAAAAGCAAATGTACTGAACCAATTTTATATGCGTTTTGAATCTGATAACAAGGACTGCTGTGTTGTTTTGGATAATGTAAACTGTAATGTGAAAGACAGGATTTTTATAGATCCACATGCGGTAACCAAGGTTTTTAAATCAATGCACTTGAAAAAAGCGACAGGGCCAGATAATATGTCCACTCTTCTTTTAAAGACATTCGCAGATGAATTGACTCCGGCATGGCACCAGCTGTTCCAAGCACACTGTACCGGAGATCTGGAAAAAGTCTACTATAATTCCAGTTCTGAAAAAGGCATGTCCTCGGGAGGACAACGATTACAGGCCTGTTGCATTAACTTCTAATGTCTTCAAGGCCCTGGAACGACTCATGTTAAATGCACTTCGTTCAGAGGTGGAGCCAGTGCTAGATAAATATCAGTTTGCATACACAAAAAAAACGACGTACAAGTGATGCCATATCGACTATAATGCACCTTCCACTGAAGCACCTTGAAACCCCAGGTGCATATGCCAGACTGCTCCTTGTTGATTTTAGCTCTGCATTTAATACGATCCAGCCACATATTCTCCCAAGAAAACTAGCTCTCCTGAATGTAAATCCATTTTTAATCAGGTGGTACCACTCTTTCCTCACCAAGAAGCCACAGCAGGTCAGGTTTAACTCCTCCCTATCAAATACAGAAATATGCAGTACTGGTGCCCCTCAGGGATGTGTCACTTCACCATTTTTGTTTATTCGGTATACAAATGACTGTGTTAGTTCCGAGCCTAATCAATATGTTGTGAAGTTCTCGGATGATACGGCTGTTCTTAGTCTGCTCACTAAGAACTCCGACTCATCCATCCACAGAGATGCCGTGGACAGGTTTGTGGACTGGTGTGACAACCATAAACTACACATTAACACCTGTAAGACTGTAGAAATGCTCTTTGATCCCAAGTCAATTGGTGACCGAAGCCCTGTGACCATACATGGTAATAACATTAATCAGCAAACTTCATGCAAGTACCTAGGCATTCACATTGACAGCGACCTGAGCTGGCAGACACAGGTAGCCACTGTCTGCGCCAGAACTCATCAGCGCCTCCACTTTTTACGCAGACTGCGGTTGTTTGGTGTCAGTAAAAACATAATGTTAATTTTCTACAGGGCAGCAATAGAGTCCATCTTACGGTACGGTATCACCAGTTGGATTGGAAATCTAAGTGTCAAATCTAAATCACAGATTCTGAACCTGGTCAGAGTAGCGGGCAGGATTATGGGTCACTCCCCCCTGAACCCTCAGGAACTGTCATCACTCAGGCAAAAAACATTCTAAATGACAGTTCCCATGTTTTGTACACCGAATACTCACAGATGCCCTCAGGGAGAAGATACAGAGTCTCCTTATGCAAACACAACCGGTTCAAACATTCCTTTGTCCCAGTGTCAATCAAGCTCATTAATGAACAAATGTAGGGAGGTTTTGTAAAGCGAACTGTAATATGTACCAGCATCTTCTTTCTGTACCAGCATTTTTAATGTGTACTAGCATTTTTAATGTCTGTTTTAATATGCACTAGCACTTTATTGTGCACTGCATCAGGTAGGGCAGATTGCACAGCTTAAATCCATGTTTATACTGTCTTACACAGTGTTGTCTCTGTATGTTCCATGTCTGTCTATGCAGCAGTACCCTGTCTCTAAACCAAATTTCTCCCAAGGGAGACGAATAAATGAAACTTGAACTTGATTAGCATATTCATTTCAGATATATACGTCATTGTAGATTTCTTCAAAGACATTTTGACTCGTGGAAATTCCTTTTTTGAGATCTAAAGTTCAATTCTGACAATTATTAAATGAATTGTAGGACTTCCGGTGGCGCCATGTGGTAGGAGGCAGCGTGAAAATTAGCTCTTGAAATCTTGACATCGAGAACTGCACCGGGCAAGATGCAGGCCGCAGGTGAACAGGACTCGGTAATATTGGCGGAGTTACGCAGGCTGAGACAAGAGCACACAGAAGCAGCTAATGACAACAGAAAGGCCCTGGCCAGACTAGAGACCAACATGAAGGAACCTGTGGAAAGAACAGCCTCGTTAGAGCAACAGGTGGAACATGTGGAAGACAGGCTGGGAGACACGGAGGACAAGACGGCGAGGCTGGAAAGAATGGCCGCCTTTCTCCTTCATCAGGAGGCAAAGCTGGCTGCAAAGTGTGAGGACTGGGAATCAAGATCGAGACGCAATAATATACGGATACATGGCATTAAACTTCAAGAGAAGAACGTGAAGGCACAGTCTCCACATCCTGCACAGCTCAAAGTGTTTGTGGACTCTGGGATTAAGACGTTCCTACACTGATGGAGGCTGCACCTATGCTGAAGGACATGGGGATCCACGTGGAGGAGGACGAGAGGGACAGACTACAGAGGATGATGATGGAAGACACCTGGACCACAGCGACAGGACAGAGGATGAAGAAGAGGCAGCCACACATCACAGAGGCGGACTGACAAGCAATCATCCAGTGAACTCATTAATATGATAATTATGGTAAGGACCAAAGAAAGAACTGAAATGCATAAATAGATACAAGTCCTGAAACATATTTAAATATCTGCTTAATATGATGCACAGTGAATATTTACAGAGCTAGTTAAAGGTATTACTACCTAGATAAATCAACATGAATATTGGTTATAGAGAGTGAAATTACTGCTCAGTTAGAGCAAGCAGCAGCTTTACACAACACCTTTGAAGCTGCAGGTGCACTTAGTGCTATTTCCCCAGAGAGAATACGCCACATCTCTCTGCTGACGGACTGTTGGAAGTCACACTTCTTTGTTATTGTATAATAGTTGTGAAGGAGATGCTTCATGTTGATATTTTTCACTGTGTCATTTTGTGCACAGTCCTTTTGTTTGATGTGAGGTGTGGAGTTGATGGTTATCGTCTTAAACTGAACTGATATGGATCGGCTGAAACTTGTCTTATAATGTCCACGCTTTAAATCATCCCATCAAGAGGAAGAAGATACTGAGCCAACTAAAAAACTTACAGTGTTCAACTGCTCTGCTTCAAGAAACACATCAAAAATAAATCAAGTATTTCATGCTTCATATGGCAAGAAAAGGGGCGGAGCCATAGTAATTCATAAGTCCCTACCATTTTCAGTGGAGTCAGTGATAAAAGATAATATGGGAAGATTTGTAATGGTTGTTGGCTCCATAGGAGATATGACTATATCAGTACTCAACATATATGTCCGAATGAGGAAAATGAAACAGTCTTTAAAAACAGCCAATGTTATTTGAAGCAACACAAAGGGGAAGATACTGATGGGGACTTCAACACGGTACAGAATGGTACATTAGACAGAACCACCAGAACAAGGACTGACTTCAAGAAAATCCAGAGTATTGAATGATGTTATTAAAGAGTTAGGTCTTATTGATCCATGGAGAAACAATAATCCTAGAGAGAAGGAGTTTACATTTTATTCAAACCCACACAGTACTTATTCTAGGAGAGATTTTTTTGTGTATCACGTCAACATGTACACAAAGTTGTGGAATGTGGTATAGAGACAATAACTAGAAGTGAGCACGCCTCCATTACTCTAACTGTAGCAATGGATAAAGAATCTTTTTTCAAATATTGGAGAGGAAATGTGTCAATAATCAGATGAGAAGGTAGTAAAGGAAATCAAAGACAATCTAAAGGAACATCTGGAAATAAATGATAATGGCGAGGTATCACCAGCGACTCTCTGGGATGGGGGAAAGCAGTGATGAGGGGAAATCATAGAAATAACCTCGAGGCTAAGAAAGGATGGACTCAAACAGCAGAGGGCGCTAGAGAGCAGAACCACAGATCTAGAATTAGAACATAAAAGGACACCAAATAAGTCCATACTCCAAGAACTGAAAGGAAACAGACACATTATTAACATACAAGGCAGAAGGAGCTCTACGCTTTACAAGTCAAAGATATTATGAGATGGGGAACAGAGCAAGTCGTCTTCTAGCATTCCAACTTGGAAAGTCTCAAACAAATATGATCATTTCAAAAGGAAAACATCCCATTTCCAAACAACTTGTGGTAAAGCCAGCAGAGAGAGCAGAAGCTTTAGCAGAATATTATAAAGACTTATATAACCACTTTGAGCTAAACTCCACAGAAAATAAGACTCAGGCGTTTCTTCAGAAATGAAATCTACCATCACTATCGGCAGAAGAAGCATCTGAAATGATACAGCCAATTACAGCACAGGAAATATCAGACACTATAAAAACTCTTCAGAATAATCAATCCCCTGGTACAGATGGGTTTCCAGGGGAACTTTATAAAGTCTGTGTACAGTAAATGTTTGTACTCAATGCTACATGTTGCTCATGTTCCCTCCTTTAAGAAGGACGAAGAAATATTTGAAGACAGGATGTGAGGACATGATTATATGTTAGAACTGAAACTGCTACAGCGTCTCCTAATGTGCGTTCCTAATGTGTGTGTGTGTGTGATGTGTGTATGTATGTTTGTCATTTCATGTGCAATAAAAAAGTTAATTAAAAAATAATAAAATGAATTGTAGATATCTCAGATATAATTGTTACTAGTACAAATATAATTTTCACAAGTTCAAATTGTATTTCAGATATCTGAAATATAATTCTAGATATCTATTACATTCTTACTAGTTACAATTTCAAGCCGACACATCGATCATTTCATTTAAGTTTCACTAACTGTAATCGTGTTATTTAACCTGACAAAGTAATTAGTTACATTTCTAGTTACCACCAAAAGTAGTGTGATTACAGTATGTAACACATTACTCCCAACACTACTGACCTCAGAGTCTGCAGTCTGCAGTTTGGACTCTGCAGAAAATCACACAGCAGCTTCACTCCTGAATCCTTCAGGCTGTAGTTGTTACTCAGGACCAGCTCTGTCAGATGGGAGGGGTTGGACTTCAGAGCTGAGGCCAGAGAAGCACAGCTGATCTCTGACAAACTGCAGCGCTTTAATCTGAATAAAGAATAAATGAAGTAAGTTTATGAAACAGTTCAGTCAGTAGAAACATCATACAGCTTCATAAAATATATTTGTTATTGTCTGATAGTTGAAATAGAGTTTATTCATTGATTTATTTTCTTGTCATTTCTTTAAAAACATGATGTGAATATAAGATGAAGATCAAGTGTTGAAGAGGTTCACAGTGAATTATCCAGGGGAGATTGTTCTTGTTATATTCAGGTTTGAAATGTGCAGCTCAACATTGCTCTGCCACAGTCAGTGGACTAAACCACAGAAGAAGAAAATGGACTTTAGCATTCAGATCCTCAGTGTGGATCAGTATAATATCAGCCTGATGTCTGCACTCAGCACAACTTTCACATCATATTCATCTCAGCACAGAAGGAAAAATGTGTCTGACCTCCAGTGTTGTGCAAGTTACTGAAAATTACTAATTAGTTACAGTTACTAGCTGCTTCTCTCAGAAGTAATTGGATTACTTTATCAATTATTGCATATGAAAGTAATCATTTAGGAGGGACAGTAACTTTAGTGTTCTTTTAAATGTGGACTTCATATTTGAAGCCTTTGAACATTGAATCAGTCGGCTGACGAGTACACATTTAGTTTGCACTCGTGGAAATTCTCGTTAAATTCAACATGTCAAAATGTTCATTAAAGATTTCTGTGAAACAGTCTGGACATGAACTAAATATATTTTCACATGTAGAAATTACACTTCAACCAGTCCAACCTGACTCACAGATATCTTTCATTTAATTATAGATATCAGTAATTCATGTTTCACTAGTAACAACAACGATTACAGATATCTACAACTGAATTTACACGTGTTGAAAAAGGACTGGGACTCGTGCAGATGTAACCTTAAAGACCAACATGAAGGAACCTGTGGAAAGAACAGCCTCGTTAGAGCAACAGGTGGAACATGTGGAAGACAGGCGTTTCTTCAAAAATGAAATCTACCATCACTATCGGCAGAAGAAGCATCTGAAATGATACAGCCAATTACAGCACAGGAAATATCAGACACTATAAAAACTCTTCAGAATAATCAATCCCCTGGTACAGATGGGTTTCCAGGGGAACTTTATAAAGTCTGTGTACAGTAAATGTTTGTACTCAATGCTACATGTTGCTCATGTTCCCTCCTTTAAGAAGGACGAAGAAATATTTGAAGACAGGATGTGAGGACATGATTATATGTTAGAACTGAAACTGCTACAGCGTCTCCTAATGTGCGTTCCTAATGTGTGTGTGTGTGTATGTGTGTATGTATGTTTGTCATTTCATGTGCAATAAAAAAGTAAGTTAAAAAATAAATAAAATGAATTGTAGATATCTCAAATATAATTGTTACTAGTACAAATATAATTTTCACAAGTTCAAATTGTATTTCAGATATCTGAAATATAATTCTAGATATCTATTACATTCTTACTAGTTACAATTTCAAGCCGACACATCGATCATTTCATTTAAGTTTCACTAACTGTAATCGTGTTATTTAACTTGACAAAGTAATTAGTTACATTTCTAGTTACCACCAAAAGTAGTGTGATTACAGTATGTAACACATTACTCCCAACACTACTGACCTCAGAGTCTGCAGTCTGCAGTGTGGACTCTGCAGAAAATCAGACAGAGGCTTCACTCCTGAATCCTGCAGGTCGTTGTTACTCAGGACCAGCTCTGTCAGATGGGAGGGGTTGGACTTCAGAGCTGAGGCCAGAGAAGCACAGCTGATCTCTGACAAACTGCAGCTCCTCAATCTGAATAAAGAATAAATGAAGTAAGTTTATGAAACAGTTCAGTCAGTAGAAACATCATACAGCTTCATAAAATATATTTGTTATTGTCTGATAGTTGAAATAGAGTTTATTCATTGATTTATTTTCTTGTCATTTCTTTAAAAACATGATGTGAATATAAGATGAAGATCAAGTGTTGAAGAGGTTCACAGTGAATTATCCAGGGGAGATTGTTCTTGTTATATTCAGGTTTGAAATGTGCAGCTCAACATTGCTCTGCCACAGTCAGTGGACTAAACCACAGAAGAAGAAAATGGACTTTAGCATTCAGATCCTCAGTGTGGATCAGTATAATATCAGCCTGATGTCTGCACTCAGCACAACTTTCACATCATATTCATCTCAGCACAGAAGGAAAAATGTGTCTGACCTCCAGTGTTGTGCAAGTTACTGAAAATTACTAATTAGTTACAGTTACTAGCTGCTTCTCTCAGAAGTAATTGGATTACTTTATCAATTACTGCATATGAAAGTAATCATTTAGGAGGGACAGTAACTTCAGTGTTCTTTTAAATGTGGACTTCATATTTGAAGCCTTTGAACATTGAATCAGTCGGCTGACGAGTACACATTTAGTTTGCACTCGTGGAAATTCTCGTTAAATTCAACATGTCAAAATGTTCATTAAAGATTTCTGTGAAACAGTTTGGACATGAACTAAATATATTTTCACATGTAGAAATTACACTTCAACCAGTCCAACCTGACTCACAGATATCTTTCATTTAATTATAGATATCAGTAATTCATGTTTCACTAGTAACAACAACGATTACAGATATCTACAACTGAATTTACACGTGTTGAAAAAGGACTGGGACTCGTGCAGATGTAACCTTAAAGACCAACATGAAGGAACCTGTGGAAAGAACAGCCTCGTTAGAGCAACAGGTGGAACATGTGGAAGACAGGCGTTTCTTCAAAAATGAAATCTACCATCACTATCAGCAGAAGAAGCATCTGAAATGATACAGCCAATTACAGCACAGGAAATATCAGACACTATAAAAACTCTTCAGAATAATCAATCCCCTGGTACAGATGGGTTTCCAGGGGAAGTTTATAAAGTCTGTGTACAGTAAATGTTTGTACTCAATGCTACATGTTGCTCATGTTCCCTCCTTTAAGAAGGACGAAGAAATATTTGAAGACAGGATGTGAGGACATGATTATATGTTAGAACTGAAACTGCTACAGCGTCTCCTAATGTGCGTTCATAATGTATGTGTGTGTGTGTGTGTGTATGTATGTTTGTCATTTCATGTGCAATAAAAAAGTAAGTTAAAAAAATAAATAAAATGAATTGTAGATATCTCAAATATAATTGTTACTAGTACAAATATAATTTTCACAAGTTCAAATTGTATTTCAGATATCTGAAATATAATTCTAGATATCTATTACATTCTTACTAGTTACAATTTCAAGCCGACACATCGATCATTTCATTTAAGTTTCACTAACTGTAATCATGTTATTTAACTTGACAAAGTAATCAGTTACATTTCTAGTTACCACCAAAAGTAGTGTGATTACAGTATGTAACACATTACTCCCAACACTACTGACCTCAGAGTCTGCAGTCTGCAGTGTGGACTCTGCAGAAAATCAGACAGAGGCTTCACTGCTGAATCCTTTAGGTCGTTGTTACTCAGGTCCAGCTCTGTCAGATGGGAGGGGTTGGACTTCAGAGCTGAGGCCAGAGAAGCACAGCTGATCTCTGACAAACTGCAGCTCTTCAATCTGAATAAAGAATGAATGAAGTAAGTTTATGAAACAGTTCAGTCAGTAGAAACATCATACAGCTTCATAAAATATATTTGTTATTGTCTGATAGTTGAAATAGAGTTTATTCATTGATTTATTTTCTTGTCATTTCTTTAAAAACATGATGTGAATATAAGATGAAGATCAAGTGTTGAAGAGGTTCACAGTGAATTATCCAGGGGAGATTGTTCTTGTTATATTCAGGTTTGAAATGTGCAGCTCAACATTGCTCTGCCACAGTCAGTGGACTAAACCACAGAAGAAGAAAATGGACTTTAGCATTCAGATCCTCAGTGTGGATCAGTATAATATCAGCCTGATGTCTGCACTCAGCACAACTTTCACATCATATTCATCTCAGCACAGAAGGAAAAATGTGTCTGACCTCCAGTGTTGTGCAAGTTACTGAAAATTACTAATTAGTTACAGTTACTAGCTGCTTCTCTCAGAAGTAATTGGATTACTTTATCAATTACTGCATGTGAAAGTAATCATTTAGGAGGGACAGTAACTTCAGTGTTCTTTTAAATGTGGGCTTCATATTTGAAGCCTTTGAACATTGAATCAGTCGGCTGACGAGTACACATTTAGTTTGCACTCGTGGAAATTCTCGTTAAATTCAACATGTCAAAATGTTCATTAAAGATTTCTGTGAAACAGTCTGGACATGAACTAAATATATTTTCACATGTAGAAATTACACTTCAACCAGTCCAACCTGACTCACAGATATCTTTCATTTAATTATAGATATCAGTAATTCATGTTTCACTAGTAACAACAACGATTACAGATATCTACAACTGAATTTACACGTGTTGAAAAAGGACTGGGACTCGTGCAGATGTAACCTTAAAGACCAACATGAAGGAACCTGTGGAAAGAACAGCCTCGTTAGAGCAACAGGTGGAACATGTGGAAGACAGGCGTTTCTTCAAAAATGAAATCTACCATCACTATCGGCAGAAGAAGCATCTGAAATGATACAGCCAATTACAGCACAGGAAATATCAGACACTATAAAAACTCTTCAGAATAATCAATCCCCTGGTACAGATGGGTTTCCAGGGGAAGTTTATAAAGTCTGTGTACAGTAAATGTTTGTACTCAATGCTACATGTTGCTCATGTTCCCTCCTTTAAGAAGGACGAAGAAATATTTGAAGACAGGATGTGAGGACATGATTATATGTTAGAACTGAAACTGCTACAGCGTCTCCTAATGTGCGTTCCTAATGTGTGTGTGTGTGTGTGTGTATGTATGTTTGTCATTTCATGTGCAATAAAAAAGTAAGTTAAAAAAATAAATAAAAGGAATTGTAGATATCTCAAATATAATTGTTACTAGTACAAATATAATTTTCACAAGTTCAAATTGTATTTCAGATATCTGAAATATAATTCTAGATATCTATTACATTCTTACTAGTTACAATTTCAAGCAGACACATCGATCATTTCATTTAAGTTTCACTAACTGTAATCGTGTTATTTAACTTGACAAAGTAATTAGTTACATTTCTAGTTACCACCAAAAGTAGTGTGATTACAGTATGTAACACATTACTCCCAACACTACTGACCTCAGAGTCTTCAGTCTGCAGTGTGGACTCTGCAGAAAATCACACAGCAGCTTCACTCCTGAATCATACAGGTTGTTGTCACTCAGGTCCAGCTCTGTCAGATGGGAGGGGTTGGACTTCAGAGCTGAGGCCAGAGAAGCACAGCTGATCTCTGACAAACTGCAGCTCTCCAATCTGAATAAAGAATAAATGAAGTAAGTTTATGAAACAGTTCAGTCAGTAGAAACATCATACAGCTTCATAAAATATATTTGTTATTGTCTGATAGTTGAAATAGAGTTTATTCATTGATTTATTTTCTTGTCATTTCTTTAAAAACATGATGTGAATATAAGATGAAGATCAAGTGTTGAAGAGGTTCACAGTGAATTATCCAGGGGAGATTGTTCTTGTTATATTCAGGTTTGAAATGTGCAGCTCAACATTGCTCTGCCACAGTCAGTGGACTAAACCACAGAAGAAGAAAATGGACTTTAGCATTCAGATCCTCAGTGTGGATCAGTATAATATCAGCCTGATGTCTGCACTCAGCACAGTGACATGGACGTTCTCTTCATCTTAACCAGTAAACAGGTGCATAAATAAAGTGTGGGCGTGGACCAACACCTGGCTGCATGGACAACAGACTACCTCACCAACAGACCACAGTATGTGAGGCTCCATCACTGTGTCTGACGTGGTGCTCTGCAGCACAGGTGCCCCTCAGGGTACGGTGCTCTCCCCCTTCCTCTTCACCCTCTACACCTCAGACTTCACCCACAACACCACCCACTGCCACATCCAGAAGTTCTCCGATGACACAGCCGTTGTTGGATGTTTCTGAGGGGAACGAGCTGGAATACAGGACGGTCATCAGAGACTTTGTCAGCTGGAGTGAGCTCAACCAGCTTCAGCTGAACACCAGCAAGATGAAGGAGATGATCGTAAACTTCAGGAGGAAAACATCTCACTTCACACCGGTGAACATCCAGGGATCGGACATAGAGGTGGTGGAGAGCTACAGATTCCTGGGTGTTCACCTCAACAACAAACTGGACTGGACTGATAACACCATGCTCTCTACAAGAAGGGCCAGAGTGGCCTCCACCTGCTGAGCAGACTGAGGTCCTTCAGAGTGTGCAGGCTCTCCTCAGGACTTTCTATGACTCTGTGGTGGCCTCAGCCATCTTCATGCTGTGGTCTGCTGGAGAGGGGGCAGCACGGACAGGGACAGGAGCAGACTCAACAGACTGATCAGGAGAGCGAGCTCTGTCCTGGACTGTCCTCTGGACTCCACAGAGGAAGTGGAGGAGAGGAGGATGTTAGCTAAGCTGACATCCATCATGGACAACACCTCTCACCCCCTACATGACACTGTGGGGTCCCTGAGCAGCTCCTTCAGCAGCAGACTGCTACACCCACGGTGTAAGAAGGAGAGGTTCAGCAGGTCCTTCATCCAACACAACACCTGCACCACCTGCACCACCTGATCATGGTGTAGTCTCTGTTCCTGTCTCTGCTCACTGCTACTCACCATGGCTGTATATATTTATTTATTTTTAATCTGTATTTATATTTCCATTCCGATGACTTACAGTGTTCAATATTATTCATATCATGTGACTTTACCTTCAGTACTTGTGTTTGCACGTTGTCTGTTGTCTGTCTGTTGTTTATTGTGTAGGTTAGAAGATACTTCTGTGTGTTCGTGGTGTTTTGTCCTTTCTGCTTTAATTCTGTATATTACACTTTTCTGCTGCTGTAATCAGTGAATTTCCCGCTGTGGGATGAATAAAGTATAATCTAATCTAATCTAATACACTGCAGGTGTGTTTGTACAGGAAGGTACTTGATTACATTTGAGTCAGTCCACAAAGTGACATCATGACAGGAAGCATCACACACATGTTGAAGAGTCACCTGTCGACACGTCTCACCTGAAAATATGTTGGGGATTCCAAATGGGTCAAAGGGACACCAAACTGTGAAGGGGCGATCAGTTAGCTTTGGCTATCAACATTATCAAAAGATCTGAATAAATAATGACTTTAATTAAATAATTAAAGCAGCTCTGGACCTCCCTTAAAGAAGGGGATGATAGCCAAATAACTGATGATTTCAGTCTCAGTAAATACACTAAACTGTTCATGTGGAATCCTGATGAATAATTAAATGAATCATTCAAACAGAACGAGCACATCAACAGCTCGGTGAAGGATTGGAGTTAGCATAGAAGAGGTTAGCAGCATTCAGTCTGTGCAGCATGTCAACATTTATTAACAAGATAATACAGCATTATATACAACATGCTGTGATCCACAGACACACATCTCTGACTGAACACACACACTAACAGAGTCACACACTCCTGTGCTGCTATTTGCCCAGTTACCGGTGTTCTGTATTAACTTGTGGCCATGTTAACTGGTGACCGTCAGCTGAATGCGTCTGTGGTTGTCATGGTTACTACAGATGTTGAAAACAGGAAAAAAGGACGTAGCTGTCCTCGTAGATGCCTCTTTGTTTACTCTCTTTCCCGTTAACGTTCCAATGTCAGAACACAGACCTGACTCGTCTCTGCAGTCTGATTGGTGTGAACGTGTCATGTGCTCTGTCTGGTTTGTAAACAGGAAGAGAGCAAGTTAGCTCTTCCTGCTAAAGTCTCTAATAACTCTCTAATAAAAATCATGACAGTCCAAGATGGAGCCATGAAACGTCACAGGTGTGTAGTTCAGATCAGAATGAAGGCTGAGGTCCAAGATGGCTGTGGTCCGACCCACGAGTACTGATGTGTCAGTGTAGTAAGTGAGTATTGAGTATTCATGGTCAGGCGTCACGGCTGTCATCCCGTCACATGATGGTCTCTAGTTTATATATAGTCTGTTTCACATCATGAATAAATATGATTTAATGTTGCAGCACGTTGTTGGATAAATGCTACAGTTTCTGACTCACAGCAGTCCAGTTTGAGTTCAGACTAAATTCACAGTCAAACTGTTCAGACTGACAAACTTTGAAAAAGAGTTGTTGTGATTTGTGCTCAGACAAACCAAGAAAAAAAGTGAAATGAAGAAATTTAAAAAGTCTGTTAT
The DNA here is from genome assembly GCA_946959425.1 of Argyrosomus regius. Lineage (NCBI taxonomy): Eukaryota > Metazoa > Chordata > Actinopteri > Sciaenidae > Argyrosomus > Argyrosomus regius. The sequence goes on along the minus strand of CAMPSB010000263.1, from coordinate 62,015 downwards.
GGACTTAAATTTGGTGGATAAACACAGAACAAAACACATGAACTGACCTCAGAGTCTGCAGTCTGCAGTTTGGACTCTCCAGTCCAGCAGACAGCTTCTTCACTGCTGAATCCTTCAGGTAGTTCTTACTCAGGTCCAGCTCTGTCAGATGGGAGGGGTTGGACAGAGCTGAGGCCACGACTTCACAGTGAGTCTCTGAGAGTCCACAGCCAGAAAGTCTGTGAATTCAGATAATATAACATTTAAAATATAATAAAATCTGACAGTTATTATATAAACAGACTCTCTGCATTTAGATCACTGAGCACATTAACATGAGCGGCTGTAGGTCGGGTGGTCAGCTGATCGTCTGAGCTGGTCAGTCATAGATCAGAAGGTTTGTGGTTTGAAACCTGAGCTCCTCCTGTCCACATGTCAAAGTGTCCTTGAGCAACATCATGAACCCCAAAATGTCCAAATGACGGTGATGTAAACGTGTCACATTCTGATCTACAGGGTGCTGCATTTGTTTTTACACACATACATTATCTGGAACCGCTTATCCTCACTAGAGTCGCGGGGGGCTGGAGCCTATCCCAGCTGACATTGGGCCAGAGGTGAACTCCAGCCAAGTTTGAACCAGGAACCTTCTTGCTGTGACGCGACAGTGCTAACCACTGCACCACCGTGCCGCTGCATTTGTTTTTTTAAGATTTGTTTTGGGGTTTTTATCTTTATTTGACAGAGACAGCTGAAGAGTGACAGGAATGGGCGGTTGCTCTACCAACTGAGCTAAACGACACCCTGCTGCATTTGTTTTTGTTCACCTTTATTTTAACATGATGTTCAATGAACTGTGAAATGACTGTCGGTTGGAGCTCAGATGTATTTACCTCAGTCAGGTGCTTGTGTGCAGCTTTACATTGTTTTCTAATGTTCATCACATCTGGACTTACTCAGCCTTTCTGCAGTTCGTCACAGCTGGAATCAGTCTCTGTCGTCCCTCCCATGATGTGTTGTACTTCTTCAGGTCCAACTCATCCAGAACCTCCTCTGACATCTGCAGCATGTAGGCCAGAGCTGAGCAGTGGATCTCAGAGAGTTTCTTCTCTGATCTGTTCTCTGACTTCAGGAACTCTTGGATCTCCTGATGGACTGAGTCATCGTTCATCTCCATCAGACAGTGGAAGATGTTGATGCTTCTGTCAGGAGAGATGTCATCACTGTTCATCTCCTTCAGGTTGTTGATGGCTCTCTGGATGATTTCTGGACTGTTCTCTGTCTGACCCAGCAGGCCTCCTAAGAGTCTCTGGTTGGACTCCAGAGAGAGGCCATGAAGGAAGCGAACAAACAGGTCCAGGTGACCATTTTTACTTTGAAGGGATTTCTGCATGGCCTTTTTCAGGAACACATCCAGAGATGAGTAATCCTTCTCCTCCTCCTCCTCCTCCTCCTCCTCGTCTTTCAGGAAGTCCTCCAGTACCTCTGTCTTCTTGTTGGTGTAACAGTGGAACAGGTAGACTGCAGCCAGAAACTCCTGAACGCTCAGATGAACAAAGCAGTAGACTGTTTTCTGGAAGATCACACTCTCTCTTTTGAAGATCTCTGTACAAACTCCTGAGTACACCGAGGCCTCTGTGACATCCAGACCACACTGCTCCAGGTCTTCTTGGTAGAACATGATGTTTCCTTTCTCCAGCTGTTCAAACGCCAGCCTCCCCAGCTTCAGAAGAACTTCCCTGTCAGCCTCCGTCAGCTCCTGTGGACTCGTCTCATGTCCTTCATCGTACTTCTTCTTCTTCCTCTTTGTCTGAACCAGCAGGAAGTGTGAGTACATGTCAGTCAGGGTCTTGGGCAGCTCTCCTCTCTGGTCTGTGGTCAACATGTGGTCCAGAACTGTAGCAGTGATCCAGCAGAAGACTGGGATCAGACACATGATGTAGAGGCTCCTGGAGGTCTTGATGTGTGAGATGATTCTGCTGGACAGATCTTCATCACTGACTCTCCTCCTGAAGTACTCCTCCTTCTGAGCGTCAGTGAAGCCTCGTACTTCTGTTACCCTGTCAACACATGAAGGAGGGATCTGATTGGCTGCTGCAGGTCTGGAAGTTATCCAGATGAGAGCCGAGGGAAGCAGATTTCCCTTGATGAGGCTTGTCAACAGCACGCTGACTGATGACTCCTGTGTGACATCAGACACGACCTCTTTGTTGCTGAAATCCAGTGAAAGTCTGCTTTCATCCAGGCCGTCAAAGATGAACAGAAGTTTACAGACAGCGAGCTTCTCTGCTGTGACCTTCTGTAATGTTGGATGGAAAACATGGAGCAGCGTGAGAAGACTGAACCGCTCATCTTTGATCAAGTTCAGCTCCCTGAACGAGAGCAGAACCACCAGACTGACATCTTGGTTCTCCGAGCCCTCTGCCCAGTCCAGAGTGAACTTCAGCACTGAGAAGGTTTTTCCAACGCCAGCGACGCCGTTGGTCAGAACGACTCTGATGTGTCTCTGTTGGTCAGGGAAGGCTTTAAAGATGTTGTGGCATTTGTTCTCAGTGTAGATCCTGTTGAGGAGGGTTCCACTTCCTGTTTCATCACTTCCTTCAGTCACACGTTCACATCTCGTCTTCAGACTGATCTTATGTTCATCAAGAACCTCCTGCAGACTTCCATCTTTGAAAGAGAAGATAAAATGAGACTAAACAAAGAAAATCTGACGACCTGCTGATTATTTTCATTACCAATATAAAACCAATATACAAATATATAAAGTAAAGCTTATAAAGTCTGTTATGGAATTTTCTATCCTTAGGTTACACGAGGTCACGTGTGGGCCTTGAGGTCCTCGGCAGTACTAATTGTTTGGCTTTGACTGGGAGCAGTAGGTGCCAGTCTATCTCAACACTGTGGTGGTCAAGGTCGAAGAAACCTATTGCTGCCTTCCTAGACATAATAGATAGCTTGCCGTTGACGTAAACAGACATCTGTGTCTGCATAAGACATCAGAGGCTCCTGAACACTTTCTGAACTCTTGACCTCACCATTGACCTTTGACTTCAGCAATTTCTCCACAACAATAGTCCACGTTCATGTCTCATCGTGTAGACCTGTTCTTAATGAATAGCACTGCTAACAAAGCACTGCACATCTGTGTGAGTAATAAGGCTGATATGTGAAAGTACACAGAGGAACACAGGAGTCAAAGTGAACTCCAAACCACAGAGATTCAGTTAGAAGCTCCAAAAGTACTGAGAGCTGGACACAGAGAGACTTTTAAACACAGAGTTTTCTCTCTGGTCAGCAGCACAGACATGTTGGTCCAGTCCGTTTAGCTACAGACGTGGCTTTGGTTTGAGGGAGGAGACCATCTCAGGTTGGACCCTGTTGACCATGATGCTACCAAGCAGAGCCTCAACAGCTCCACTCGGTGTTTCCTGCTGTGAGGCTGCAGTTAAAATGCATTCATTCATGATTTGGCACGACGTGGTGTGAAGACAAAGTAAAGGTCAACGTTACATTAATGTTGGTCATCTATCTCACAAACAGCTTACACTGACCTCTGACCTGTATCTACAATACCGACCTTTGACCTGGAGCCGTACTGCTTTCTGTGCCAAGATTTCTCCTTCCTTGTAGACGGTGCAGATGTAGGTGCCACTGTCTGTGTAGCAGAGGTCCTTCAGCGTCAGACTGAGGTCTCCAGCTTTCAGTGGCTCTTCCTCCATTTTTGTGCGGTTGCGGTAAAAGTTGTCTTGTTTGTCAGGATGGTCACGGCCGTTCTGATGAACATGGACCTTCATGGGTTCTGGGTCAGAGCGGTTCCACTCCACTGTGACGTTGTCAAGCTGCTGGACTTTGGTTTTGTAAGGAAGCTTGACAGACCTGACGCCCTGCTCCACCTCCACCTCCACCTTGGAGACTACGAGGACAACAAGCCACAACATCAGCTGGACGAACACACAAACAAACTGTAGAGGTCTACAGAAGTCCTCTTGCTACCTGGTGACCGAGACTTGACAGGTCTAATTACCCTCAGGTCTATTTCTGACTGGTTCTATCTTTTCTTTTCTTCAGTGGATACATGTATGCATCTGAATGTAGCTGTAACAGTGACTCTTTACATAAGTCTTTCTTCATTCAACATAAACTTCTTATTTTTAAATGAAGTTGTGACTTTTTTCAGATGTAACAACTACTACAGGATCATGAAGTACTCTGATCTGTAATACTGCTTTGAATCCTACCTCACAGAGGCCCCTTCTCTTTGCTATTCATACCACCTCTCTCGTATCACTGCTATGCAGATGACACTCAGCTCTTTCTGTCATTTCCACCTGATGACCCCTCGGTCTCTGCACAGGTCTCTGAATGCCTCTCAGATATCTCCACATGGATGAAGGAACACCACCTCCAGCTGAACCTCTCAAAATCCACTCCACTGTCTACCTGTAGCAGCCCACATCAAATTCAAATCTCTAATGCTGACTACAAAGTAGTCTTCGGTTCTGCACCCACCTAGTTTGAATGTCCTTATACAGAACGTTGGTGGAACGTCCTACCAGTTCCTACCAGATCAGGGGCGTCCCTCTCTACCTTCACAAACCTCCTGAAGACCTCCAGCTCTTCAGAGAGGACCTCCTCTACAACACTACCAACAGCTGGACATGATACATCTATCCCCCTCTACAACTGGACCTTGGTTCTCTGTAAACACATTCATGCTTGTGTAGTAACAGGAAGACACTCTTTTATTGTTTCAATTTATGGGTAGTAATCAGCTTTTCAACCAAGCAGAGGACAGAACAACTACAGTAAACCTGCTCAGACACACACATAACATACCTGTGATGGTTTTGTACTTAAGATATACTGCAAGACTCAAAGCAGCAACCAGGAGAACCAGAGCAACCAGGAGAATGATCCAGGCCTCAGCTGGGAAGGTGTACGGTTCTGTGGACATCAACATAAACATGAGCGTTACGTGTTTCTAAAGTATTCATTTTAAAGCTTCATGGCACATTTTCACAGATATATTACGAGAACTGGATACCATGTTCAAATGGTGTCCAATTCTTTTCAGCTGAAGGGCCTGAACCCTAAACCCCAAACCTAAACCCTGACCCTGACCCTAAACCTAACCCTAAGAGACAGAAGTGTGGAATCCATGTCTTTGAGGTGTAGCTGGGATTCATTGTCAATGCTGGTAGCATTCAGGTGGACCCCGCTAAGATCACGGTGGTCGCAGTCCAGGATACAAAATCCTTAAACCAGATGCCGTTTCCTGCCAGTTCCAGTCTGAAGACTCACCTGAGGATGCATGAATGCATGAATCAAGAGATGGAGACGGCTCTGCGTTGCATCCCCTCCTACAACCCTTCTCTCTGGTCCAAGCCTCTTCTATGGGTAGAATGAGCAAGAACGGGACACACCCCTCAGAGTCCTGGAGGCTGTCTTCACAGATCCTGGACTTTCCCCATCTTCAAGGCCATCAACGTAGCTGCAGTCTACATCCATCTTCCTCAATCCATGCAGATCCGTCCTGCCGTCCATGTCGTTAGGTCCAGCCTGTCAGGGAGATTCTGCTTTGTTGTGCTTCTGGGTTCAATCTCGTGATTCTCCGAGCATTCACACAGAAGAACTGCGGCACGTTTACACCTGTAGTTTCAGTAGATAACCTGCTATGTCTATGTGTGCACATCAAGGCTCTTCATGAGCCGACACCTTGTTGTACGTTTGACCTTTTATATCATAACTCATGTGAGAACTGTATCCAGTTCTGATAATACATCCATGTCCACATGCCTGATATTTTACCTCAAATCTGTTCCTGCGTCTCAGTCCTCAGGTCGTTCACTCTGTCAGTCCTGTCTAAAGTCAGTGTACTGTGAGGATCTGGAGTGGACGCCATTTTGTCTACGTAGCTGAAGGGGAGCGACCAATGGCATTGAGAAAATGACGGCTGAGGAAGCAGCTGGAGCTGAAGAGGTTGAGGTGAATACCTCAATATACAAATGTAGGTTGGACATATGTTTATATTATATTTTGGAGGTCAGATGCTGGAGCTAATACTCCACACAATTAAAATTCAGAGAAGAACAAGAACACAGAGTACACAGAGTACTACATGGAAGAGTACTAATGGAAGGATCTGAACTGAAACACAGCATGTATCTACAGCAGTGACCTCTGGTTGGGGTTTGCTCCTCACCTTTGACCTGCAGCTGTATGTCTATCAGTCTCTCTTCATATCCGTCTTCATGGGCGGTGCAGGTGTAGTTGCCGCTGTCAGAGAGGCGGGGTTTGTTCAGAGTGAGGCTGAAGTCTCCAGTGTCCAGAGCGTCAGCTGACATCGAGGTTCGGCTGCTGTAATGCTGGTTTTGAACATAAGGCTCATTCTTGTCCTGATGCTGGTGGATGGTTGTGGGGTTGAGGTCGAAGCGGCTCCACACCACTATGGGCTCCTCCCATAATCTTGGTACACGGCAGGGCAGCACGACTGACTCCACCCCTTCATACACCTCAACACCTGAGGCATGCTGGGAAACTGTGAGGACACACACAGACAGGTGAAACACAGCGTAAATATAACTGTACCTTTTTGAATAATAATAATATTCTGTATTAATAATCTGAATCTGTAAGTCAAGTTATCCTGACACGTGACGACTGCAGACAGGTTTGTCAACTCGTCACGCTTCATGTCAACTCAGTCATCTCTGAACGCAGAAACCAGACTGTCGAGCTCCACACCTGACAGAGCTACACCTTTACCATCATGTGACACCTTTACCATCATGTGACACCTTTACCATCATGTTACACCTTTACCATCATGTTACACCTTTACCATCATGGTACACCTTTACCATCATGTTACACCTTTACCATCATGTTACACCTTTACCATCATGGTACACCTTTACCATCATGGTACACCTTTACCATCATGGTACACCTTTACCATCATGTTACACCTTTACCATCATGTGACACCTTTACCATCATGTGACACCTTTACCATCATGTTACACCTTTACCATCATGGTACACCTTTACCATCATGGTACACCTTTACCATCATGGTACACCTTTACCATCATGTTACACCTTTACCATCATGGTACACCTTTACCATCATGTTACACCTTTACCATCATGTGACACCGTTACCATCATGTTACACCTTTACCATCATGTTACACCTTTACCATCATGTGACACCTTTACCATCATGTTACACCTTTACCATCATGTGACACCTTTACCATCATGTGACACCTTTACCATCATGTTACACCTTTACCATCATGTGACACCTTTACCATCATGTTACACCTTTACCATCATGTTACACCTTTACCATCAAATGTATCTGGATAGTTTTCTTACCGTGCATCAGAATCACAAACACCACAGACATCTTCATCTTCACCTTCATCTTCATCAGAAACAGTCTGCTTCTCTTCACGTCGTCAGTCCGCAGAGTTTGTTACAAAGACAAAAGTTACTTTCAGTTTAAAGTTTGTCAGAGAGCCTCGAGGGAGGGAGGAAGGAATGTGACTGATCAGGTCGAGCTAGGACAAGGAAGGAAGGAAGGAAGGAAGAGAGGAAGGGAGGGAGGGAGGGAGGGAGGGAGTAAACTGGTCCATCAATCATCTTTCAGTACTCTTTGTTTTTTATCTGAACTGACTGCTGACATCTTCAAAGTTTCCTCACAGATCTCTGAAGAAATATCAGACACATATATCAGATATTAGAATATAACACGTTACATATAAACTACACACAAAGTAATGATATGTGAGTTTGGTAGATCATGTCTCTGTTGTAACAATACTTCTTGGTAATAATCTTATACCATTGGAGAGCCTGATTGTTTCTGTTTAAATGCTGCCACATCTGTAAGGATCATGTCATTGTGGGATGAGCAGCAGAGCTGAGTGTGTCGGTTGGGCCCATGAATCATTTCAAAAATGTGCCTGATTGTCAGCACCTGTGAGCATGGACCCTGCTGCAGAGGTCAGCTGGTGTCATGTTTGACTGATCTGGACTTCAACTTCAAGCTGGTGTTCATTAAAACCAAGTTTGTCTCAGTCTGTGGAGTGAGCCCAGAGCTCTGAAGGACAAGCTCCACCTGTGGTGTTTGTTCAGATCTGTTACTGAAGAAGAAGTACAAATATCAAAGTCTGGAAGTAATCCATTACAAGTCCTGTATTCAAGATGTATTTCAAGTTGGAGTAAAACCGTCCTCCATTGTCAGCAACCATCTTCTCTACCTTCTCCAGCAGAACCAGGACCTGTTCGCGATCGTTGGTCTTGTAATTGTTGAGCATATGATATCTGTTTCCTGCCTTCCTGAGGATGGACTGTAGCTCAGGACCAGCCTCCCCCAGCTGCTGCTCGATGTCTGGTCCAGGTTGGTTATCCTGGGTAAAGAGGATGATGGTGTTCTTCCAGGCATCCTCTCCAAAGATCTCCTCCACCTGTGTGACAGCATCTTTCTCCTCTGCTGTGAAATGCCCCACCTTGATGACCAGCAGAATGGCGTGGGGCCCTGGGGCTGACATGTTGATGCATTTGGAGATCTCTCTCTTCACTGTGCGCTCAGGTAACGAGGTGTCGAAGAGCCCGGGAGTGTCGATGATGGTCACCTTTTTGCCCCAAACCTCACCTTCCTGCTTACAGCACTGCCGCGTCACTGAGAGAGAAAACACATATTTTCTTAGGTCACACCTGAGGTACAGAAAGTTGCCCTCAGTTTAAAGCCAGTGTGTAAGAATGTGTTACCTGATGACTGACTGACAGCTGCACTGAAGGCGTTTCTTCCCAGTATGGTATTCCCACTGGAACTCTTTCCAGCTCCAGTCTTCCCAACAAGAACCAGCCTAAAGTCTGACACAGAACACAAAACAACGTGTGAAATGCTGATGATGTGCAGCAACAGTGGTGAAGTATTTATTTATGAAGTGAGAGATGATCCACCACACCACGAGTGTACGGATATTATACTATTATACATATTAAAGACAGCAGACTGACATCTAATTAAAAACAGTCATTCAGTTATTTAGTATTTTTGTCATATCTTCACATTTAGTTTCTGTATATTAGAATTGAACTGGTGTTCTAGAAATAGATAAATAGAAAAGTCAGAATATAACATTATAATCCAGAAATGTGTTTAAAATGTAAAACTCTTTTAAAGTGGTGAAAGGTTTCTTACCTATAGGTTCAAACAGACTGCTTCTCCTTTGTCTTAGAGGTACTGTTCAGAGACAGAGAACAAATGAACTTATTAACACCATGACAGACATTTAAACACTCAGATTACTAGAATTATAAACTGTAAATAGAAAATGAGCACCAAAGTATAATTCATCAGGATGTATCTGCATGATAAAGTCTGACTACATGTATACGTTTGTTTATCATTTTACTTTTCATTTTGAGATATTTGGTTGTGTGATGAATATGCCTGAACTTGGACAAGTGGGTCAATTTATTTATTTTGTGAATTTTATTTATTTAATCTTTGAATTCCAACCTTAACCTTAGCTCCTGTAACATGTCTATAATACACTGTAATCAAAATAGTGTCACTTACTTCATCAGGGACAAAAATTAACATTTTTAATTTAAATGAAAATATTTAAACCAAAGTCATTTCTTATCAGTCTAGAGGCCTGCCTTCAAAGCTGTAGTGTTTTTTTCCTCAGGAGTATAAATCAGTCATTTTCTCAGGTTGGAGGCAGATTCATGCTATGTCCGTGGTTTGTGGAAACATTTCAGTTTGAATAGATCTGATATGACTCTCAATATTTTAGGCTGGATTGATACAATAAAATAGCGAGCCTTTAATTATTATTATTACTATTATTATTGCTATTGTTATTATTGTTATTAGTATTGTTGATATCATAACAATTCAAACAGTTTTTATATAATTTAACAGGAAAGTGAAAGTAACAAACAAACAAATTAAAATCACTGAACAGCGAAACATTCATCACTTTAAGTTGATGAATGAAGTCATTGAACTCTTATATAAAATATCAACTTATATAAAACATCAACTAATATAAAATATCATCGTCAAAATAACATTTAAATCAAACTTACAGGGTGTTTCTCTCGCTGCCATCTCGTCTGCTCACAGAAAAGACGAGATGAAACTGATCTGACCTGATCTGGATCCGCTCTACACAATAAAAGTCTACCGGACAGAAGCTCAATAACACTAACTAACTAACTAACTAACTAACTAACTAATAACTAACTAACTAACGAGTTTGAGGGGAGATCTAAACTGAATGTGAATATACAACCTTCATCTGTAGTGAAACCTCTCTCACCACAAGTCTGAAAGACGAAGACGATTCAGGGAACTTAACTTAGGGAACTTAACTTAACGGACCTTTTTAATCAGGAAAAGTGAAACAATCGATTTTATTTCTTCTTGGCTGAAGATCATCGTCTGCTCTGCTCCCAGGTCAGTGTTTGTCTCGTTGGTTTTACAGTTTGAAAAGTATACTAAGGTACAAGTTCTCTGATTATTTTTATTTCCTGTTTCTTTCTCTAGTTTTGGTTTATTTTGACACTTTTTGACACTTTATTTAACATTTCTCCGTTTTTCTTCCATTTGAGAGGAAATGAAATGATGAAATGTTCGTTAAAGGTTTTTGTTTGCAGGTTCTTCATGTGAGGTCACAAACTAATTTGATCCTAAAAAACAACAACTCAGTCATAAACTTTACTTTTATGAAACTTGTTTCCGTTTTTCTTGACACTGTCAGGTATGATCATTTTAATTAATTGATCATTTATATCATATTATCTAATATTACGGCCATGTTTGTCTTAAAATGAAGGTGTATGGCAGCAGCACCATTTTCTTCCTGTCAGACATAAAAGCCATCTTGTTTAAACATATCTGCATCTGCAACTTCAACCACACACACACACACACACACACACACACACACACACGCACGCACGCACACACACACACACACACACACACACACACACATACATGAAATTTGACTCCAGTTACACTTTGCTTTTGTTGTACGTACAGATATAGACATACAGTAAGTACAGTTAAATAAAACAAGGAGCAGGACAGATGAACACAGATAAAATATTAATATGTATCTTTAGAAATGTGTGTGTGTGTGTGTGTGTGTGTGTGTGTGTGTATAATTCTAGCATGATGAATAAGCAAATAAATACCTGTGAACATGGTGACATCAGAGTGACATCACTAAGAACAAGTTTGACAGGTCACAAGCAGTCAGGCAAACAAACCAACAGTTTATCAGATGATCTACAACATTTTTCTGGAGCACTGACGTATGACTGAACGTCTGAAACATCTCTAATGATCCTTCTGATCATGTGACTGACTCCACCACTTTTTCAGGCTTTGTAACCTCTTTCTTTGTCTCCAGCAGATTCTTCCATGCTCGAACATGAATCCTGATCTCACCATCGTCCTTCTGGGAAACTCAGGAGTTGGTAAAAGTGCTTCAGGAAACACGATTCTGGGTCGACAAGCATTTGAGTCAAAACGATCCTTCAGACAAGTGACGACAAAGATCTCTGATCCTCAAACTGAAACTGTGTTTGGCAAACGGATCTCAGTGATCGACACTCAAGGAATATTTGGATCTGAGAGTGATGTTCAGAGCTGTTGTCAGAAGGTCCTGCAGTCTTCCACACCTTGTTTGTTCCTGGTGGTGATTAAAATAGATCGATTCACCACGGAGCAGAAGAACGCCCTGGAGGCAGCTATCAAAGTCATTGGAAAGGACAAACTCAACCACAGTTACCTGCTCTTCACAGGAGGAGACGTGTTAGAGAGCGAGTTGGAAGACTTCATCAACGAAGATCCAGATGGTGCTCTTAGACATTATGTTGAAATGTTTGGAGGACATCATGTGTTCAACAATGAAAATGGAGGACAGGGACAAGTCAGAGAGCTGCTGATAAAGTCAGGACACCTGGAAGACGGTCAGTAATGACTTATCTACCGAGCAGTGAGTGTAGTACAGAGTGGGGCTGTTCATCTAAGTTTGTTTTATAAATGTACTCCTGGTCTATACATCTGACCCCAGGTCTCTATAATTAGATAATCTATAACTGAATTCAGCTGCGACCTGATTGGTCCAGAGGGGGCTTGGCTACATGTCCAGTGTTTTTAAATCTTATTAACACAACGTCTGAAGTACTACAATCAGTTTTAAAATGTTTCTGATATCTCTCATGTTTTCTGTCCTCCAGCTGCAGCTGCTCTTCCTGAAATAAGGATCGTGCTGCTCGGTCTACCTGGAAGTGGAAAAAGTGCATCAGGAAACACCATCCTGGGATCACAGAAGTTTAAATCATAGAGCAGCTTCAATGCAGTAAGTACAGAGACTGTCTCTGCATCAGCCGTGGTGGACGGCCATTGTGTCACAGTGGTGGACACTCCAGGATTCACTGGACAGGTTCTTTCTCCCAGAAAGCTGTTTAATGAGATCATGAAGTCGATAGCAGGGGCCAGCCCAGGACCACATGCCTTCATCATTGTGGTGAAGATTGACAGGATCTCTGCAGCAGATGTCAAACTGTATAAGATGCTGCCAAAACTGTTCGGCAGAGATGCTCATAAGTATGTGATGATCCTTTTCACTTATGGAGATCAGCTAAAAAACCAGAACATTGGAGAGTTGATCCAGTCCAACAAATATGTGAAAAGACTGGTCTCTAAGTGTAGTGTCACTGAATCTCAGTCTAGATACTCTGTGTTTAACAACACAAAGAGGGACAGGGTGCAGGTTAAAGAGCTTCTGGATAAAATAGATGTGATGGTAACAGCTAACAAAGGTGAGCACTACAACTCTGAGATGTTCAGTGATGTTCAGACACTACATGTGAAAATTGCTGTAAAATGGAGTGAACTTAAGGAGTGGTTCAGAGAGATGATCCATCGTATAGATCGCAGTGGGTATAGAAGGGTTGACAGTGATGATGAGGATACAGTCCCACTGACAGACATGTCTAAAAAACATGAATAATAAAATGTCAGGAGACGACATCAGACAAACCAATGAAAGACGTCATCGGTGAATATTTTACAGCTACATTTAAAACGAGCTGATGATTCAGCTGGAGTTCTCTTCCTTTTTCCTGCTGCAAGATAGAAATGTGATCAACTCATAAATAATCTTTTATCGTGACATTTAATTTCTAAAGATTTTATTATCATTTGTATTCTTACATTGAGTGAGTTGATTGATTTTTGTATTTTTAAGTTGGATATTTGTGTTTATTACTTTTCCACTGTTGGTTTGACCTTTGACCTGTTGTATGTTTGTAAAATCAGCTCCAGAAGTGGGATCATAAATAACTTCATATTTGAGTGGCGCACTATTTACAATTCCCCATGCTTCTTATTCTTACGTTTCTTCCGTGTTTTTTTTTGGTGTGCTACTCCTCCCACAGTTTTGGTCGCACATATACAAAAAAGGTATCACAACGTGCGGCTCAGCCGGGGGATGTGGGCTGTGACTTTTCTAAGAGTTTTGCCAAACGGTTTTCAAATTATTGGGCAAAAACGCGGCAAAATTTTCCCCCAACGTTACCTTATGGAGAGGCTAGAGTGGGGACAATAAAATTTGTCAAAAAAAATACATTTCCAAACGGCTCTCGTGGCCACAAATGTCACTCTACAGAAATAATTTAAACATAGAAACGTAGGAAAATTCGTGGGCTACGCAGCGATATCACTGCTGAGGCTGTCAGACTTATAGTTTTGGCGGGAGATGCACTGATGCGCCAGGATCACCCACCGACAGCCCCATCTACTCCCATGTAAACTGGAGAGGAGAAATTTCCCAAAGGAGCACGGGGCACCTGTTCTTTCTCTCTCTCCCCAGGTCACATTTTTTAACTTTAGACACTGAAATTCGGCATTCACATGGTCGACAAGATGAGGATGCTCACGGTCATTTGGGCTTTTTGATACGACCTACCGTTTGGCATTAGTGTCCACTAGTTGGAGGGGGTTCATTTAGAGATTTTCTGTGTCTCTCAGCAGTCACTCACACACAGACAGAGCACAGCTGCAGTTAATTGCTCTGACCTGCAGCTGACCCTGGTTGCTTGGCAACCTCAAGCCTGCCTTTGACTAACTGTATTGAAGTCTCTGTGCTGCTGCAGTGTCAATAATAATGTATGTCAGACACACTCAACATTTATTTACACAGTTTAGAGTTATATTTGTTGTATATTCATATGAATTTGTTTGGATCATTTGTTGAAGTTTAAACATGATCATTCTTAAATTTAAGATGCTACTGAAAAATGAATGATTAATTAATGAATTAATTGAGTTCATGGCTGTTGTTATACAGTCATTTGTGGTGTCTTGTCTATAGATCAGTATATATAAGTAAACATAAATGTTTTATTGACTCATTTAGTAAATCATGATGCCCACCTGCTGTGCATCGTCTATATGGCCGCCTGTCACTCTGACTTATTTGAGATATTTTAGTTGAAGTTTCTGATCAATAATCTACACACATGTAAAACTTGATTCCTGTGACATTATTCTGATACTGTTGAATCTGTTGATCTGTTTGATTCAGTCGGTTTCATACAAATAAATGTATTTCTGATGATTAAAACTTAAAGAAAAGATATTAAAGACATCTGTGTGCTGACTATTGTGGAACTGTGGGAAATGAAGTCACATTGAACCTTTATGTGTGTTTACAGCTCAAACATACAAGTAAACATACATTTACTTTTGTCATTCTTCTTGTTATTCTCCTGCAGAACGAGAGAACGCTCTGAATCTTTGTGACTCAGCTGAGTCTAAGTCAGCCTCTCCTTTAGCAGGGCGTACTGCTGTTGCATGCTGGGATAGACTCCATGCTGAGTTTGACAGAAGACATGATAGACTTCCATCCAGTCTGTTCACACACTCATCAGGTTCAATGCTCACATGTTAGGTCGAGCTAAGAGGAGACACAAGAGTTCAGTAAGAATCAATAAAAAAAACAAACAAACAAAACAACAAACACAGACAGATGTTCCTTTTTGATAGAGAGCTTATAGTTATGTTTGTGCAGAGTTTAGTTACAGTTATTGTATTGCTGCTGTGCTGCTCTCTATATATTTATGAAATCTACCCAAACCACCTGTGGTGTTTGTTCAGATCTGTTACTTACAGATATCAAAGTGGAAATAATTCATAGACAGATAGATAGATAGATAGATAGATAGATAGATAGATAGATAGATAGATAGATAGATAGATAGATAGATAGATAGATAGATAGATAGAGTTGTAATCTGTAATGAAGGTAAAAGTACTTTAAGTATTTGTCTCTGCAGTGCAGTGGAGACACAGGAAGTTGAATATTGAGGTATCTTGTTTGTTTTTCTTTCATCATTAACATTATCATTGAATTATTGATGATGATTCATGATGTGAAGCAGTCCAGGGACAATATCTCACACTACATCCTCCGTACAGCAGGTGGCAGCAGCGCCTCATGAATCTAAGAGAAACAAAGTGTGTGTGCGTGTGTGTGTGTGTGCGTGTGTGTGTGTGTGTGTGTGTGTGAGACGAGGTGTGTATCTGACTCCAGCTGTGCTGTCAGCAGGTCAGCGAGGGATCGCAGCTTTATTTGTTCAGGATGAACTTCTTCGCTCCTGTCTGGCACTCTCTTACGCATCCTCTGTTGCCATAACAACGGGCTTCCCCACATATTACAACCACAGGTACGACTCACGGTTCAGTTCGTGTGTGTGTGTGTGTGTGTGTGTGTGTGTGTGTGTGTGTGATACACACTGTGAGGCTCCAAACTGTTGATCGTTGTCGGTGTTTCTTCTTCAGCCCGCCTGATGAGACTGATGGCCCACCTAGAGCCATCGCCATGGCAACCATGCTGCTGTTGCTAGGGAAACAGGTGACAATGGTGACGGACAGGAGAGCCGTGGACATGAACCCGTCCATCATGGATGAAGCTGTGAGGAAAGGTGGGGAAGAGTCCAGGTTGGAGATAGTTCCTCTGTCCTTCATGTCACGTTAAACCAGCCTCCACCCTCAGGTGTGCTGAAAGCTGCCATCCCATTGGTCACCTTTGAAGACAGCGGCCCAGACTCTGCACTGCGTTTCCTGTGTCACCATGGAGACCCCAGCAAGCCCAGGTCAGCTGACCTGTCACGTGACCTTTTAGTTTGTTAGTCCAGATATTTCAGCATCATTTCAAACATGAACGTGTAGTCAGCACATTTACACTCTGCTGAGTCATGTGTGTGACTGTGTGAATGTGCCTGTAATACCAGGTACGACCACCTGGTGGCGATAGAGCGCAGCGGCCGTGCTGCAGATGGAAATTACTACAACATGAGAGGAGTGAACATCAAACATCTGGTGGACCCCGTCGATAACTTGTTCACCGCTGCACAGGAAATACCTGGAATCACTACGACAGGTACACACCTGACGACTGACACTCTGTCTGCAGCTGCAGCCGGTGAACACACCTTCCTGTCAGTGTGTGTGCTGCTGCTTCTGTTGGGCATACACACACACTGAATCCTCTCTGGTCATGTGGACAGATTCTGGGTTCAGAACTCGTCTCTCTCTCTCTCTGCAGGAGTTGGTGATGGAGGTAACGAGTTGGGGATGGGTAAACTGAAGGAGAAGGTGAAGGCCCTGATGCCCGGCGGGAGTCTGATCGCGTGTGACGTCTCTGCTGACTACGCCGTCACTGCTGGTACGAGCTCACAGAGGAAACCATCAGCACAAACGAGGAAATGATGATCTTTGATCAGCACACAGCGTTTCATTCATGACTCACTGACCTCGCCATTGTACTCCACCCAAACTACGACCGTGTCCCGACATGGAGAATGTTTGTTCTGTTTATTTAAATGAGCCTTCTCCCGCTCTCTCACCCGCCCCTCACCCTCCTGCAGGAGTGTCTAACTGGGGTGGATATGCTGTGGCCTGTGGGCTCTACCTGCTCCACACCTGCTCCTCCCACCAGAGATACCTGAAGAAAGGACTGGAACACACAACCCTCCAGGAACAGCTCCAGGACTGGACTGCTAACCTGCCGTCTGTGGACAAGGTGACACACACACACACACACTCACACACACACACACACACACACACACACACACACGCACACACACACACACACACTCTCACACACACTCACACTCTCACACACACTCTCACACACACTCACACTCTCACACACACACACACACACACACACACACACACACACACACTCACACTCTCACACACACACACACACACACGCACACACACACACACACACACACACGCACACACACACACACACACTCACTCTCACACACACTCTCACACACACTCACACTCTCACACACACACACTCACACTCTCACACACACTCACACTCTCACACACACTCTCACACACACACACACACACGCACACACACACACACACACACACACGCACACACACACACACACACACTCACTCTCACACACACTCTCACACACACTCACACTCTCACACACACACACACACACACACACACACACTCACACTCTCACACACACTCACACTCTCACACACACTCTCACACACACACACACACACACACACACACACTCACACTCTCACACACACTCACACTCTCACACACACACACACACACACACACACACACACACGCACACACACACACACACACTCTCACACACACACACACACACTCACTCTCACACACACTCTCACACACACTCACACTCTCACACACACACACACACACACGCACACACACACACACACACTCACACACACACACACACACACACACACACACACACACACACTCACTCTCACACACACTCACACTCTCACACACACACACACACACACACACACACACACACACGCACACACACACACGCACACACACTCACACACACACTCTCTGTCTTCCAGGAGGAGTCAGTCCTCTCCACTCTGGTGAGTTTCGGGATAAGAAGCGGGAAAACTGGTCACCTGGCCATGGAGGTGGACGGTTTGACCTTTCACCCCACGCACTCAACCATCCTCACCAAGATGGCGCCGCGGATGGTTGCCTCGGTGTGTTGGTGCGCGTTGTTTTGTTTTGTTTTGTGTTTTAACTCTGTTTTTTGCGATGGTACCCGGAGCTCTTTCACCAGAGAAGAGCTCATGAACATCAGGGTAACAACACCAGCGGACTTATTTCCTACCTTTCTTCTCCCTACACTGGAAATTTTGGACATTCTGGTCAAAGGTGCGCTCACCTTTGCTCACGCAGTGAAACGCCGGAGGAGAGGGAAACGGGCCGGAGTGCTTGTGCGTCTTCGCCAGCGCGGATTACGCACACCGTTACCGGGAATATTTCTCTCTAACGTGCGTTCACTGCCCAACAAAATAGAGGAATTACAACTGCTGTTGGGGAAAAACAGGGACTTTTATTCATCTGCTGTTTTGTGCTTCACGGAGACGTGGCTTTGTGGATTAATACCGGACTCTGCGCTGCAGCTGCCAGCCTTCAACTCTACAGAGCGGACAGAGACACGGAACTTTCCGGCAAAACTAAAGGTGGAGGAATCTGTTTTTACATCAACAGTGGTTGGTGCAACGACGTGACAGTGATCCAGCAGCACTGTTCTCCTGACCTGGAATCTTTCACCATAAACTGTAAGCCTTTTTATTCACCCCGTGAGTTTGCTTCATTCATTGTGGTCGGTGTTTACATCCCGCCGCAGGCCAACGTGCAGGACGCACAGCGCATGCTCGCCGACCAGATACTGTGTGTGGAGCGGACCAACCTGGACTCTTTAGTTATTCTCCTTGGTGACTTTAACAAAGGAAACCTTACTCAGGAACTCCCTAAATACAGACAGTTTGTTAAATGTCCGACCAGAGAGGAGAACATTCTGGATCACTGTTACACCACAGTCAGGGATGCTTATCACGCCGTCCCCCGTGCTGCACTGGGACACTCTGACCACGTCATGGTCCACCTGATTCCTGCATAGAGGCAGAAACTAAAGCTCTGCAAACCTGTAGGGAGGACTTCAAGGAAGCGGACCAGTGAGGCTGTGGAGGACCTTCAGGCGTGTTTGGACTCCACTGACTGGGATGTGTTCAGGACTGCTACCAACAGTCTGGATGAGTACACAGAGGCTGTGACGTCATACATCAGCTTCTGTGAGGACTGCTGTGTTCCATCACGCACCAGGGTGAGTTACAACAATGACAAACCATTCACAGCCAAACAAGGAAGGTTAAGGTTGGATAAGGAAGAGGCCTTCAGGAGTGGGGATAAGGACAGATTCAAAGAGGCGAAGTACAAGTTTAGCGAGGCGGTGAAAGAGGCTAAACGACTGTACTCTGAGAAACTCCAACACCAGTTCTCAGCCAACGACCCTGCGTCTGTCTGGAAAGGGCTCAGGCAGATCACCAGCTACAAGCCTAAAGCCCCCCACTCCATCAACGACCAACGACCTGAACGAGTTCTACTGCCGCTTTGAAAGACAAAGGGTCAGTCCTGCAACCATCCCCCACGACACCTCCCAACAGCTCCAGCTACAGTGTATCACCTCCACCTCCCCCACCTCAGCAGGGGCCTGGGCACCTCCACCAATGGCCACCTTAAAGGTCCCCCCCTCCACCCCCCCACCCACCTCAGTGACGACTCTTTTCATCCATGAAAGGGACGTCAACAAACTCTTCAGGAGACAGAACCCCATGGAAAGCTGCTGGACCAGATTCTGTCTCGCCATCCAGCTTGAAGCACTGCGCTGATCAGCTGTCTCCAGTGTTCACAGACATTTTCAACACCTCACTGGAGACACGTCACGTGCCAGCCTGCTTCAAGACCTCAATCATCATTCCTGTTCCCAAGAAGCCAAGGACCACAGGCCTTAACGACTTCAGACCTGTCGCCCTGACCTCTGTGGTCATGAAGTCCTTTGAGCGCCTTGTGCTTTCACACCTGAAAGACATCACCGACCCCCTCCTGGACCCCCTGCAGTTTGCCTACAGAGCCAACAGGTCTGTAGACGATGCAGTCAACTTGGCCCTCCACTACATCCTCCAGCACCTGGACTCCGCAGGAACCTACGCTAGGATCCTGTTTGTGGATTTCAGCTCTGCCTTCAACACCATCATCCCGGCTCTGCTTCAGGAGAAGCTCTCTCAGCTGAGTGTGCCTGACTCCACCTGTAGGTGGATCACTGACTTCCTGTCTGACAGGAAGCAGCGCGTGAAGCTGGGGAAACATGTCTCCGACTCAAAGACCATCAGCACCGGATCCCCCCAGGGCTGCATTCTTTCTCCTCTGCTCTTCTCTCTGTACACGAACAGCTGCACCTCCAGTCACCAGTCTGTCAAGCTTCTGAAGTTTGCGGACGACACCACCCTCATCGGACTCATCTCTGATGGTGACGAGTCCGCCTACAGGTGGGAGGTTGACCATCTGGTGACGTGGTGCAGCCAAAACAACTTAGAGCTCAATGCTCTAAAGACAGTGGAGATGGTTGTGGACTTCTGGAAGAACTCAGCCTCACCTGCCCCCATCACCCTCTGTGACTCCACAATCGACCCTGTGGAGTCTTTCCGCTTCCTGTGAACTATCATCTCCAGGACCTCCAGTGGGAGCTGAACATCAGCTCCCTCACCAAGAAAGCACAGCAGAGGATGTACTTCCTGCGGCAGCTGAAGAAATTCAACCTGCCAAAGACAATGATGGTGCACTTCTACAACTCCATCATTGAGTCCATCCTCTCATCCTCCATCACCATCTGGTACGCTGCTGCCACCCCCAAGGACAAGGGCAGACTGCAGTGTGTCATTCGGTCTGCAGAGAAGGTGATTGGGTGCAATCTACCGTCGCTCCAGGACCTGTACACCTCCAGGACTCTGAAGCGTACAGGGAAGATTGTGGCTGATCCCTCCCACCCTGGTCACAAACTCTTTGAGACACTCCCCTCTGGCAGGAGGCTGCGGTCCATCAGGACCAAAACCTCACGCCATAAGAACAGTTTCTTCCCATCCGCTACTAGCCTTATCAACAAGGCCCGGAACTCCCCTCCCCATCCAGACCTACATGTTACATTAACGTAGCATCTTCAGACCTTCTGCGTTACATTAACGCACAGTCTCTATTTATTTGGGACCATTTCATCCTGTTGTATATCTGCACATTTATAGTATTTTATAGCATTCTGTGAATATAGTGTCAACTATACTGTCATATACTTGCACATCAGCTCGCACTACAGCTCCTTTGTTCTTAGAAGATACTGTATATATATATATGTATATATTTAGATTTATAATTTAATTCTTGTTTTTTTTTTATCTTCCTATATTTTTTATATTTTTCTTTTTACTTAATGTTTATTCTGCACCAACTACACCAAGTCAAATTCCTTGTAAGTGCAAACCTACTTGGCAATAAACTTGACTCTGATTCTGATTCTGATTCACTCTGACATCATCACCAGACTGCTGGAGGTCACGCTGGGCTCCACCAATCACAACCCTCGATGAAGTCACCTGGTTTATTGTCAGTGGTGTCTTGTTTCCTCTGAGATTAAAGACGGTGAATGAAGCAGATGTGTGTGATGTGCTGAGTCGTCCTCTCTCTGTTATGAAATGATAAATTCATTCACTCGTCATATTGCTGCATGTGATGCGTGCACAGGTTTGCAGTGTCACATGTTCTGTGCTGTAGAAGTTCTCAGTGATGTGTTGCATGCAACCAATCAGGAAACTCCCAACACTTGACCGACCAACGGTGTGAGGTCATCACTCGCTCAGTAATTTAAGATTCTCACGGTCGGCCCAAAAAGAACAAATGAAGACTAAAGTCCACAGAACAGGACAAAGTTCTGGAGTGTTCCCCGACCATAGCAGGTACAGAATCATAAACGTATCCTGAGACGAACACAGCTAACTTCAGATTCACATTTATGATCATCACATGTGAATCTGACATGGACCATGCAGTGAGAGAGAGAAGCATGACTCTGAGAATACAATTATTATATATTATATATATTACAGTCTGTGGGGACGTCACGGAGACTACGTCCAGGTTTTAGACAGTCTGTGGGGACGTCACGGAGACTACGTCCAGGTTTTAGATAGTCTGCGGGGACGTCACGGAGACTACGTCCAGGTTTTAGACAGTCTGCGGGGACGTCTCGGAGACTACGTCCAGGTTTTAGACAGTCTGCGTGGACGTCACGGAGACTACGTCCAGGTTTTAGACAGTCTGCGTGAACGTCACGGAGACTACGTCCAGGTTTTAGACAGTCTGCGGGGACGTCACGGAGACTACGTCCAGGTTTTAGACAGTCTGCGGGGACGTCACGGAGACTACGTCCAGGTTTTAGACAGTCTGCGGGGACATCACGGAGACTACGTCCAGGTTTTATAGCAGAGTGAGACCTCCTGTCTTTATGTGAGGATCTGTGTAAAGGTGTGCAGCTCCAGCTGATTGAACAGCTGATTGAGAACAGGTGATGAGGATCCAGCTGATCAGGCTGAGACCTGTTTAACAGCAGCACTGTGTCCTTTCTTTAGTTTGTCTGTCTGTGTTTGGACTCTTCATGACTGTTACATGAATCTATCATGTACACACGTGTGTGTGTGTGTGTGTGTGTGTGTGTGTGTGTGTGTGTGTGTGTGTGTGTGTATGTGTGTGTGCGTGTGTGTGTGTGTGTGTGTGATGGTTTGAACTACTCTCTCCTCTGTGTGTTGAGATGGTCACGTGTGTTCCTGTGGTTGGAACACGCAGCAGTCAGTGTGTTCTCTCACTTTTCTCAGCCACCTTTATTAGTCGAGCGTCAGTCCGCGTGTTGTTTCCTCTTTGTGGTCGGACATGACGACCTCTTGAAAGTAAATGACTCATTCCGGTCATGACCTTCCTCATCTCGGCCAACACGGGGCATTAAATGTGTCTTTTGTGATTGCCACAACGTCTCCAAGACTCGATCTGAATATTTCATGCAGCTCTTTGTGACGTTACAGATGATCTGCTCCTCAGAACTCTGCTGTGTTTTACAAATGCAGTGAAAGACAAAGGAGGAAGCAGCTTCTGCACACACACTTCATGTTTCATGTTTCAGTATGATCTGACAGAATGAGGAACATCCAGTAATTTCATATATTTTATAAAAACTGTGGCTGTGTTTGACGTCTCGTTGCTTCTGTTTGTCAAACTGTTCTTCTCATCTCCGCTTCAACTCTGACCTTTGACCTCAGAGCGACCCCAGTTTAATGTGACTTCCTGCTGGACGACAGCAGCAGCCAGGAGCAGCTGATGCTGCCAAGACTAACACACACACACACACAGACACACACACACACACACACACACACACACACACACACACACACAGTGTTTTGTCCTGCTGTGTTTTATGGTTTCTTAATGTTTAATGATTTTGTCCTTTTGGATTATTTGCCTGGATTTCCAGACGCTTCTTGGTTAGTCTGTTTTTTGTGTTCTTTGCTTTTTGAATCCTGCTCCTGTGTTTCTTTGTGTTCGTCCCTCACCGTTTTGTTTAATTATTAAAGTTAGCTCTCGGGTACCCGTGCCTGCATTTGGGTCCTCTCCTGAACCCCCAAACCTCTCCCTCCCCGTGACACAATAGATTTGCTGAAAAAAACAGTTTTTTGTACCAGGCTGTAAACATGTTTATTTCTGCTGTGGAGTTGGACATTTGAACATGGGGACTTATGGAGACTGACTCACTTCTGGAACCAGCCAGTGTAAACGTCAAAGTATTAACATGGGTGCTCCCCTCATCACTTGGGTCGATGACTATCTGACGGGCAGACCACAGTTTGTGAGGTTACAGAACTGTGTGTCTGATGGTCTGATCAGTAACATCGGGGCCCCCAGGGAACTGTGCTGTCCCCCTTCCTCTTCACCACACACACTGCAGACTTTCAGCACTGCACTGAGTCGTGTCATCTGCAGAAATCCTCTGATGACACGGCCATTGTGGGGTGTGTTGAGGGCGGGAGGGAGGCTGAGTACAGGGACCTGGTCGGCCGCTTTGTGAAGTGGTGTGGGGAGAACCACCTGCAGCTGAACGTGGTGAAGACGAAGGAGATGGTGGACTTCAGGAGGAACAAGCCCCTGCCCTCTCCTGTCTGCATCGGTGGGACGGATGTGGAGATGGTACCTGCATACAAGTACCTGGGTATCACACTGGACAATAAACTGGACTGGTCCACCAACACAGAGGCCGTCTACAAAAAGGGCCTGAGCCGGCTTTACTTCCTGAGGAGGCTCAGGTCCTTTAATGTCTGCAACAAGATGCTGCAGATGTTCTATCAGTCTGTTGTGGCGAGCACCATCTTCTTTGCTGCGGTGTCCTGGGGTGCGGGCATCAAGGCAAAGGACGCCAACAGACTGAACAAACTGATCAGGAAAGCAGAGTCTGTTGTTGGCTCTAAGCTTGTCACCCTGGAGGAGGTGGTGGAGGACAGGATGCTGGCAAAGCTGCTGGCAATCATGGACAATCCCTCTCACCCCCTCCACAGAAGACTGGACAAGCTCGAGAGCAGCTTCAGCAACAGACTCATCAACCTGCTGCTCTAAGGAGCGATACAGGAAATCTACTGCATAAGACTTTACAACTCATCTGCCTCTATCAGAGCCACTATCACAGAACTGCACTAAATCTACCTGTCACCTTTGCACTGTGTACCCTGTACAACACTCCACTCCAATACTGGAACACTTACCTCATATCATATGTGATATGTGCTAATATTAACCGTATTGATATTATATATCATATTTATACAATATTCTTGTCTTTTTGCACATTCTATCTACATATTCTTATACTCATAGTATATTATCTATTGTATGTATATCTTGTATAGTCTATTGTATATAAGTATTTATATGCATATATTATACCTATAGTACATATCATATATATTGCAGTTATGTACGTATGCACACCTTGCACATGACACATTTCTGTGTTTATTATTATTATTATTTACTGTTGCTGCCATTATTACTATATACTATTATTATATATAAATATACATACTATATTATTATATATATTATATTATATTATATTATATTATATTATATTATATTATATTATATATTATATACTATATATACTGCACTATTATTATATACTGTTTAGTTACAATAACATTACCATCATATCATCAGTACTACTACCATCATCTTGCCACTGCACTATCTATCTGTCTGTCATGTGGTGTGTGCTTCCCAGTTTCTAATGCTAACATAATCAGACAATAAAAAGACGGGTACATTCAGGAGTCACATGGTTTACTTTATTTCTCTTCATCAGCACGATTCAAACTGACTCAACTCAAAAATGATGGAAACAACTGACAGCGTGCAGAAGAGAAGAACACAGCTACACTACACCTGGTCAGTAGTGATGGGCATCAAGGGCATGTTCACGCCGTCGCCTGTTTCATCTCGCGCCTGTCTTCTCTCTGCAAAGAGGACACGTTAACTACATGAATCACTTTACATTCATGTCAGCGTTACATTAATGTTGGTCATCTATCTCAGACTCTGCTTGTTTGTCAGACTGATGTTGGTGTTATGACTGTGGTCATATATATTATGTAGTCTGCTATGTTTGTGTGTGGCTGTGTTTGTTTCTTCTGTCAATCAAATATGCAGATATGAATGTGCCATTGCCGAACCATGATTGGTGGAACAATTCCAGTCCTAGCCCTGATTGGCTGCTGCCAGGAAACCCCAGCAAAATATAAGGAACCAAGATGGCAGGCTCTCTCTCACTCTCATCCTCCTCCTGTTCCAACAAGCCACACGTCCTGAAATCCTTTGTCTGTGAAAAAGTTTCGTACGTTGAATAGTAGGGGTGGACTGCCATTTTAGTTTATCTCGTTTTCTCCTGTTTTTGTTAGTTAGGAAGGTAAGTCAATTGTCTTTTGTTTTCTAAGGAAAGAGTTTTTGTTTTTCAGATAGAAGTGTTTTGGTTGTTGTTTTGGCCTTGGTTCATCCTGAAGCTACCTTAGTTATAGTTATATGATCTTTGAGTTTTGTAAAAATAAACCATTTTCTTTGCATTCAAACCTAAACTTGTACGTGGCTACTTGGGACTTGGGGAAGATGGGGCCCGTTCCAGTTACGCCCTAGGCACCCCTAGACTGGGGCGTAACATGAATTGGGGGCTCGTCCGTCTTCTTGTCACGCTTCGTTTCTGTTAGTTTGGTGAGTATTGTTTGTTCTGGTTGGCAGTAAATTTTTGGTGTGTGGGGAATTATGGAGTTTGCACTCGATGATTTCATGGTCAGTCCATCTCTGGATAAAACTGAAAAATGTAGAAAAACAGACCTATTGATTTTGGCCAATTGCTATAATGTGCAGGTGCCTTACAGTGCCAGGAAGGCAGAAATTAAGCAGTTGCTGTGTGTGAAGTTGGTGGAGCAGGGCATCCTTCCTAACCCAGCTGCTGAGGTTGTTGCGGCTGACAAGCGAGTGACGCACCGGTAGCTGAGGTGAAAGCAGCGGAGGCTGCTGGCACGCTCGCTGCTGGTGTGGAGCTTGGGCCGGTCACAGATCCTGTCATGGGAAACATGACAACGGAGGATCTCCGCCTAGCCCTCAAAATAAAGGAGGTCGAAACCCAAAACAAGCAGCTAGAGGTGCAAGCCATGCATCTGCGTATAAGAGCTCTTGAGCTTGAACAGGAAGCCCCTGTAGCCTCCACCCCGGTGTCTCCTTTTGGCCACAGCTCTGTTTTTGCTCCTGCTCCTGCGTTTGATATCAGTAAGCACATTGCACTAGTCCCTCCGTTTCGTGAGTCCGAGGTTGACTCTTATTTCAGCGCTTTCGAGCGGATAGCTGTTGCCCTGAGTTGGCCTAAAGAGTTCTGGTCACTTCTCCTCCAGTGCAAACTAGTAGGGAAAGCTCAGGAAGTCTGTGCCAGTCTGTCTATTGGGGATAGCCTTGATTATAAAATCCTGAAGAAGACCGTGTTGCAGGCCTATGAGATGGTCCCCGAAGCATATAGTCAGAAATTCAGAAATAGCGAAAAAAACTGCTAACCAGACCTATGTGGAGTTTGTGCGTGACAAGAGCGTATTGTTTGACAAGTGGTGCCAAGCGTGTAATGTTAAGACCATGGCGGAAATGAGAGAGCTCATTCTGTTGGAAGAATTCAAAAAGTGTTTGCCAGAAAGGATAATTGTTTATTTGAATGAACAGAAGGAAACATCGGTTACAAAAGCAGCTGTGCTGGCTGACGAATTCATTTTGACCCACAAAAGTGTTTTTTCTGTGCCGACACCTCGTGTTTTGCCTGAGCGCAAAAACAGGTCGCCAAAGCTATCGCGTAAAAGCACATTACCAGCTGCGGGTGAGAGCCGCGAGTGTTTTTATTGTCATGAGCCAGGCCATCTGATCGCTGTCTGTCCAGTTCTTAAGAAAAAAGGACAAAACAAAAATAATAAACCTCCCGCAGGTGTGGGTTTCATAAACACAGCCTCCCCGCCTGTCAAAAACACTGAGCCGTTACCTAACTCAGAGGTACCCGACGAGGTTGACCCTCGGTTCAAGCCGTTTGTTTCTACTGGGTTTGTGTCTGTAACCGGTGAAGATTCTGATAAAGTCCCTGTAACCATCCTTCGCGATACCGCCGCCTATCATTCATTCCTACTGGCTAGTGTACTACCACTCTCAAACAAAACTTCATGCGGTTCTGATCTGCTCGTGTGGGGAATTAAAATGAGTGAACTTAACGCCCCACTTCACATGATCCATTTGCATTCACCGCTCGTGTCGGGACATGTGAAAGTTGCCGTACTCCCACGGTTTCCGATTAGTGGCATTTCGTTTATTTTAGGGAACGATCTGGCCGGAGGAAATGTGTTTCCTCTGCCCGAAGTGATTACAGACCCTAGTTCGGTTGCATCTGCTGGCTGTCCCGCCTCTGTCTCTTCTGCTGGGTCTATGCCAAAATTGTTCCCTGTGTGCGCAGTTACGCGCGCACAAGCTCGTAAATTGGGTGAAACTGTGGATTTGTCTGAGTCGTTTATGGCTATGTTAGGTGAGGGTGAGCCCTCCCCTCCTTTTCAGTGTCTCCCGCTACGGAGTGTGACAAAGTAGCAAAATGTGTCAATGAGACTGATCCCTTTCCTGCTAACGCAGATCTGAGTTTAAATATGACCAGAGAAATGTTAATTGATGCTCAGAAAAATGATCCGTCTCTTACTTTGTGTCTGTCCTCTGTTGTAGCCGCTGAGGACAAAAGCAAACCTTGTGTGTATTTTATGGACAACGGTGTTTTGATGAGACGATGGAGTCCTGACTCAACTGAGATACGCGTTGTTAATCAGGTGGTTGTGCCAACAGCGTATCGCCAACAAATACTGAATCTCGCACATGACTCTGCTTCAGCTGGCCACCTTGGTATCAAAAAAACCTATCACCGTGTGCTGCGCAATTTCTTTTGGCCCGGCTTAAAAACCGACGCAGCGAAATATTGCCGCACCTGTCACACATGTCAAGTTGTGGGAAAGCCCAATCAACCTGTTCCTCCGGCCCCCCTGCATCCGATCCCGGTGCTTGGGGAGCCTTTTAAACGAGTTTTGGTAGACTGTGTAGGCCCGTTACCAAGAACTAAATCAGGACATCAATATATCCTAACAGTGATGTGCGCTGCGACGCGGTACCCTGAGGCCATCCCATTATGCACTCTCAGAACCAAACCCGTAGTGAAAGCCCTCACTAAGTTCTTTACAACTTTTGGTTTGCCTAAAATTATACAAAGGGATCAAGGCACCAACTTTACATCCAAACTCTTTGCACAAGTAATGAAAGAACTAAAGATCAAACACATCACATCCAGTCCTTACCACCCGGAGTCCCAAGGCGCACTTGAAATCCATGATGCGAAAATACTGTCTCGAGTCTAGCAGAGAGTGGGATGAGGGCCTCCCTCTGCTGTTGTTTGCCGTGCGTGAAACTCCTCAGGAATCGTTAGATTTCAGTCCTTGTGAATTGGTCTTTGGCCATACTGGTCCCCTTCGGCTCCTTAAAGAAAAGTGGCTGTCAGAGTCGCCAAAACCTGAGCATAATGTCCTGGATTATGTCCGTTCTTTTCGTGAACGTCTCCATTTAGCATCTCAATTAGCTCGTGATAACTTGGCACAGAGTCAAGTGAAAATGAAGCGTCGTTATGATGCAAAATCAGTCCTCCGTGTGTTTCACCCCGGTGAAAAAGTTTTGGTGCTGCTTCCGTTACCAGGATCTAGCTTGCAATCTCAGTTTTCTGGTCCATGCACGGTGGAGAGAAAAATAAGTGACACAGACTATGTTGTCCAAACTCCCGATCGGAAAAGAAAATCCAGAGTGTGCCACATAAATATGCTGAAGCGGTACTTTTCCAGAGTGAGTGATTCCCCGCAGTCTCCTAATGCGCCCGTGATGTCCGTGTCCACTGTTTCTCCTCAGTACCATCTTGCTGATGATGGTTTGGCTGAAAAAAGTGGCTTGATGCCGGCCGCTCGTTTGAGAAATTCAGAGGTACTGAGTGATTTGGATAGTTTTTTGTCCCATCTGTCTGCCTCAGCCCGTGCAGATATTATAGAGTTGATTGAGGATAACTTGTTGCTTTTTTCTGATCATCCCAGTCAAACTTCTGTCCTGTTCCACGACATTGACGTGGAGAGCCACAAGCCAATTAAACAACACGCATACAGAGTAAATCCGACAAAAAGGGCCATGATGCAGCAGGAGGTGAATTATCTGGTTGAGCATGGACTGGCTGTTCCCAGTACGAGTGCGTGGAGTTCACCTTGTGTTTTGGTTCCGAAACCCGACAATACCCCTCGTTTTTGTAACGATTATAGAAAGGTCAATGCAGTCACAAAACCTGATTCTTTTCCGCTCCCCAGGATGGAGGATTGCATAGACCGTGTAGGCTCCGCCAAATACCTGACAAAGCTGGACCTGTTAAAAGGTTATTGGCAAGTTCCTTTAACACCACGAGCGTCCGAAATATCAGCTTTCGTCACACCCGACACCTTCCTCCAGTACACTGTTATGCCGTTCGGGCTGCGTAATGCCCCCGCTACGTTTCAACGATTAATGCATACCGTGTTGTCTGGCGTTGAAAATTGTGAAGCATACTTGGATGATGTAGTTGCCTATTCCTCCACCTGGTCCGACCATCTCCACACACTGTCCCTCATTTTCAGTCGTCTCCGTGAGGCCTCCCTCACACTTAACCTTGCAAAATGTGAGTTTGGCAAGGCCACTGTTACCTATCTAGGTAAACAGGTTGGTCAGGGACAGGTGCGTCCGTTGGCTGAAAAAGTGCAGAGTATTATTGATTTCCCAGTTCCACAGTCCAAGAAAGCGCTGCGCCGTTTTCTGGTCTGTCGAAACTTTTCTGACGTGGTGGCTCCTCTAACAAGTCTCGTAAGTCCCTTGAAACCCTTCGTTTGGTCCCCCGCTTGCCAGGCTGCCTTCGAGTCTGCCAAGGCATTACTGTGTAGCGCACCTGTTCTCGCTGCGCCCTGCTTTACGCGACCCTTTAAATTAGAGGTTGACGCCAGCGCGTGCGGCGCAGGTGCTGTACTCTTACAGGAGGACGAGCAGTCTATAGACCACCCTGTATGCCACTTCTCTAGGAAGTTCAGTAAGCACCAACTTCATTATAGCACCATTGAGAAGGAAGCTCTTGCTCTCCTACTTGCACTACAGTACTTTGAAGTATATATTGGATCGAGTTCGCAGCCTGTCCACGTATATACAGATCACAACCCGTTAGTATTCCTCGCGAACATGCGCAATTCCAACCAGCGGCTTATGCGCTGGTCTCTCCTTCTGCAGGACTTCAATCTGCAGATACGACACAAAAAAGGTACAGAAAATGTAATAGCAGACGTTGTCTAGGGTTTCCTCAGAGCCATAGAAATTAAAACATTTAGGGGTGTGTTTAATTCTTGGGTGTGGGGGTGTTATGACTGTGGTCATATATATTATGTAGTCTGCTATGTTTGTGTGTGGCTGTGTTTGTTTCTTCTGTCAATCAAATATGCAGATATGAATGTGCCATTGCCGAACCATGATTGGTGGAACAATTCCAGTCCTAGCCCTGATTGGCTGCTGCCAGGAAACCCCAGCAAAATATAAGGAACCAAGATGGCAGCCGGCACTCTCTCTCACTCTCATCCTCCTCCTGTTCCAACAAGCCACACGTCCTGAAATCCTTTGTCTGTGAAAAAGTTTCGTACGTTGAATAGTAGGGGTGGACTGCCATTTTAGTTTATCTCGTTTTCTCCTGTTTTTGTTAGTTAGGAAGGTAAGTCAATTGTCTTTTGTTTTCTAAGGAAAGAGTTTTTGTTTTTCAGATAGAAGTGTTTTGGTTGTTGTTTTGGCCTTGGTTCACCCTGAAGCTACCTTAGTTATAGTTATATGATCTTTGAGTTTTGTAAAAATAAACCATTTTCTTTGCATTCAAACCTAAACTTGTACGTGGCTACTTGGGACTTGGGGAAGATGGGGCCCGTTCCAGTTACGCCCTAGGCACCCCTAGACTGGGGCGTAACAGTTGGCCTTGCTGATACACGTGCACTGTCATTGTAACTAACTGTACCTAACACTGACTTCTGACCTGTATCTACAATACCGACCTTTGACCTGGAGCCGTACTGCTTTCTGTGCCAAGATTTCTCCTTCCTTGTGGACGGTGCAGATGTAGGTGCCACTGTCTCTGTAGCAGAGGTCCTTCAGCGTCAGACTGAGGTCTCCAGCTTTCAGTGGCTCTTCCTTCATATTTGTGCGGTTGCGGTAAAAGTCGTCTTATTTGACGTGGCCGTTCTGATGAACATGGACCTTCATGGGTTCTGGGTAAGAGCGGTTCCACTCCACTGTGACCTTGTCAAGCTGCTGGACTTTGGTTTTGTAAGGAAGCGTGACAGACTTGCCGCCGTGTTCCACCTCCACCTTGGAGACTACGAGGACAACAAGCCACAACATCAGCTGGACAAACACACAAACAAACTGTAGAGGTCTACAGAAGTCCTCTTGCTACCTGGTGACCGAGACTTGACCCGGGACAGAGCCTGGGAGGGTTCTAAATGGTTTACAGTCTAATGGGGTCACATTGTGGATCAGGACTAATTACCCTCAGGTCTATTTCTGACTGGTTCTATCTTTTCTTTTCTTCAGTGGATACATGTATGCATCTGAATGTAGCTGTAACAGTGACTCTTTACATAAGTCTTTCTTCATTCAACATAAACTTCTTATTTTTAAATGAAGTTGTCACTTTTTTCAGATGTAACACCTACTACAGGATCATGAAGTACTCTGATCTGTAATACTGCTTTGAATCCTACCTCACAGAGGCCCCTTCTCTTTGCTATTCATACCACCTCTCTCGTATCACTGCTATGCAGATGACACTCAGCTCTTTCTGTCATTTCCACCTGATGACCCCTCGGTCTCTGCACAGGTCTCTGAATGCCTCTCAGATATCTCCACATGGATGAAGGAACACCACCTCCAGCTGAACCTCTCAAAATCCACTCCACTGTCTACCTGTAGCAGCCCACATCAAATTCAAATCTCTAATGCTGACTACAAAGTAGTCTTCGGTTCTGCACCCACCTAGTTTGAATGTCCTTATACAGAACGTTGGTGGAACGTCCTACCAGTTCCTACCAGATCAGGGGCGTCCCTCTCTACCTTCACAAACCTCCTGAAGACCTCCAGCTCTTCAGAGAGGACCTCCTCTACAACACTACCAACAACTGGACATGATACATCTATCCCCCTCTACAACTGGACCTTGGTTCTCTGTAAACACATTCATGCTTGTGTAGTAACAGGAAGACACTCTTTTATTGTTTCAATTTATGGGTAGTAATCAGCTTTTCAACCAAGCAGAGGACAGAACAACTACAGTGAACCTTCTCAAACACACACATAACATACCTGTGATGGTTTTATACTGATATACTGCAAGACTCAAAGCAGCAACCAGGAGAACCAGAGCAACCAGGAGAATGATCCAGGCCTCAGCTGGGAAGGTGTACGGTTCTGTGGACATCAACATAAACATGAGCGTTACGTGTTTCTAAAGTATTCATTTTAAAGCTTCATGGCACATTTTCACAGATATATTACGAGAACTGGATACCATGTTCAAATGGTGTCCAGTTCTTTTCAGCTGAAGGGCCTGAACCCTAAACCCCAAACCTAAACCCTGACCCTGACCCTAAACCTGACCCTAAGAGACAGAAGTGTGGAATCCATGTCTTTGAGCTGTAGCTGGGATTCATTGTCAGTGTTGGTAGTGTAAGATTAAGAAGTTAAGTTAATTCATATTTGATAGCTGTAAGTCTCAGAAGTTAATATAATTTATGTTTGAGTTAGTTTACTGAAAATGCATTTACAATGTTATAATTTACATCAGTTAACTATTTACGTTACACATTTATTATTTACATATTTACATGTTTAAATATTTACAACTGCATCTTTAAGACAGTTAAGATAGTCTGTTGAATCTGCATTTCTGATTTCCTCATGTTTACCTTAACCTTAAGTCCTAGCTCCTGATTGGTTAGTTCAGTCACGTGAGAAGTGCGAACAAGGAAGGGAAGTTGTTGTGACGTGTGGAATCGAGTAAAGTGCTGCTTGAGAAAGTTATCCGTCTCCATCCTGCTGTTTCTTCTTATAAAGAGTGATCCAACCACCACACATCGAACCCTCACATTACATTTGGTGGCAGCGTGGTGTTATTTTGGTGGTTTTTGCGCATTTGATGAGTTTTATTCCCCTAAACTGTGGATGTAGTCATTTTTTTGTGCCATCTGGATTTTTCTCACTCTTGGAGAGCAGCGGATTAACTGAAAACTAGTTTGGAGATATTGAGGACTTTTGCAGTATTTTTTTCTCTACTTTCCGTGCTTTTTGTGATTTTTGGACTGGACATTTTGTCACCATGTCGGATAATGAAAGTGAAGCTGGGCTGCAGTCTTCTCCCTCTCAACGCCGACTGGATGCTACAAGGCCAGGTGCTGCATCTCTAGCCACACGTTCTGTCTCCAGTTCCCTGAAAATTGAGCTTCCACCTGCTTTTAAAGGAGATGGGACTGAATCTTTCACAAGTTGGTCTCGATGCTTTGAAGTGGCAGTGCAGGCTATGAGTTCAACTGATACAGATTTGTCTACAGTGATGGCCTCCATCCTCCCTACTCGCCTAGCGGATGCTGCGTTTCTGTATTGGGACAGCCTTCCTGCTTCAACCCAGAGAGACTATGACTCAGTGAAGGAGAAACTCAGAGATGTTTTTGGACCAAAGTACTCCCTACCATTTTTCCAGACCCATGTGAATGCTCGACCTCGTAAACCAGGTGAGAGTTTGGATGTGTACAGTGCAGACATCACTCGTCTTGTACTTGAAGCCTTTCCCAACTATGACTACAATGCACTAGAGGGTGAAAAATTTCGCCGCTTTGTTGCTGGCTTGGACCCAAACTTACAGTCAGAAATCCATGAGATGGGTGCTGAGGATCTTGGAGAAGCCGTGCGTATTGCCAGCCGCTGTGAGAGAGCACGTGCAGCGCTTCACCTGACAACAGTAGTGTCTCCACACACTCAACCTTCAGAACAGGTAGCTATGGTTCGTCCTAGACCTCCTGATGACAAGCTTCTACATGCAGTTGAGCAGCTGACTCTTACCGTCAACAGCTTAAAGAGTGAAGTACAGCAGTTACGAGAGAAACACAGTTACCTGGCTCAGCGTGTGGACTCCAGGCCTGACAGATTCTCCTCCAACGATGCTCGATACAGTGCACGCAGTGTCTCTCCACAACCCTACCATAACAGACACCGCAGAGACTATTACTTACCTGAGCAGTGTTATGGTCGTGATCCGGAGTCCTGCTATGAACGTCGTCCTCCTTCCCCTGTTCATCAGAGAAACCGTGAGTGGCACGACAATGACAAACGTGACCGGCACTACTCTCCATCACACCAATCCTATCAGTACTCCAGGTATGGTCGCTATGACGATGATGACACAAACAGATACAGACGCAGTCCTAGTCCTGCTCCACAGAGAAACAGAGATGGAAGTCCACACACTAGAGGCAGTGTTCGCTTCCAGTCTCCTGAAAGACATCCACGTTCCAACCGACAGGGAAACTGCCATTAGCTGCTGTTGAGGGGCAAACATCAGCTACTGTCTCACAGCCCCAGAATGATTCCCCAAAGTTAATGCCTGACAATAATGACTCACAACCCGATGACTCTGCTTCTTCTACAATCTTGGCTATTGTTGAAGGCATTGAAGTGTGCACTTTAATTGACTCTGGCTCTTTTGTCTCCATTGTGAGCGAAGATTTTCGAAACTCTCACCCAGCGTTAAAGAAACGACCCATGACACCCTCCTCTCTGCCAGCTCGCTCAGTCAATGGACAGCGCCTGGACATCTTAGGCAAGTTAACGATTGGGATCAGACTTGGAAAGCAGGTATGGCAACAGGACTTTGAAGTTCTCAGAGGTGCTTACCAGCCAGTCATTCTTGGTTTTGATTTCCTGCTGAAACACCATGCCCTCCTTGACATCAAAAACAAAGTACTGCAACTTTGGGACATGAAAATTCCTCTACTGCCCAAAGGACATGAAGTGGCCGCCTGCTGTAATGTGTCCGTGCTAGCGCCCACTAAGATTCCGGCTATGAGTGAAACCCTCATCACAGCCTGTGTGTCAGCAGCTACACCTGCTTCCCCCATGCCAACTGACTACTGTGGTGTTCTCATGCCCAACCCATCCTGTGACATTATCGTGGCACACTCTCTCAGTGAGGTTCAAAATGGCACAACTGTTGTTCGAGTCTTAAATCCCTCCAGAGACGACATTGAGCTGCATTCTGGACAACACCTTGGTGAGTTTCATTCTGCTTCATCTGTTGACATCATATCAGCTGAAGAGACATGTTGTGCAACCTCACCTGTACATGATGTAGCTCCACCTGTACAGATAAATGAAAGCAACCTGTCACCTTCCCAAGTTCAGCCTCTGAAATCACTGCTTCAGAAATACTCAGCAGTATTCAGTAAACACTCAGAGGACAGAGGTCGCACAAGCATCATCAAGCATCAAATCCGGACTGGTGATGCCACTCCAATTAAACAGAGAGCCTACAGAGTGACACCAGAACAGAGAGCTGAAATACAGACTCAAGTTGAAAAACTGTTAAAGGCAGATGTCATTGAAGAAAGCTACAGTCCCTGGGCTGCGCCAGTTGTTTTGGTGCGCAAGAAAAATGGCACATGGCGTTTCTGTCTGGACTACAGAAAACTTAATGTGGTGACAACCAAAGATTCCCACCCTCTTCCAAGAGTCGACGACGCACTGGATGCTTTGTCGGGCTCTGCCTGGTTCTCCACAATGGACCTGCAACATGGCTATTGGCAAGTTGAGCTGGATGAGAAAGATCGTGAAAAAACAGCATTCACAACAGGCAGTGGACTTTATCACTTTAAAGTTATGCCAATGGGTCTTACCAACGCTCCAGCCACATGCCAACGCTTAATGGAAATGGTACTTCGTGGCCTCCCATGGAAGACCTGCCTAGTGTATTTGGATGATGTCCTCATCTACAGCCGCTCATTCAGCGAACATCTCCACCACCTGGAAGAAATCCTCTCCAGATTCCAGTCAAGTGGCCTGAAGCTGAATCCATCAAAATGCTGTTTTGCCAGAGATCAGGTACAGTTTTTGGGCCATGTTGTATCCAAAGACGGCATTCAGCCAGACCCACGAAATGTGAAAAGTGTTCAAGACTGGCCCATCCCACGGTCAGCTACAGAAGTAAGAGCATTTCTTGGACTTTGTTCTTACTACCGCAAGTTCATCAGAAACTTTGCACATCACAGTGTCCCCCTGCATGCACTCACAGAAAAGAATGCACCTTTCCACTGGACTGTTCAATGTCAGGATGCATTCACCTACCTGAAACATGCACTCACAAACCCTCCAGTGGTTGCATTCCCTGACTTTACTTTGCCATTCTTCCTCTACACAGATGCTTCATGTTCTGCTATTGGTGCTGTGCTTGCTCAGAGACAGAGACATCAAGAAAAAGTGATTGCTTATGCTAGCCACGTTCTCACAAAAGCAGAAAGGAAATGGTCAACCTACGACAGAGAACTCTGGGCCATTGTCTGGGCCGTACGACATTTCCGCCACTACCTCTACAAACAGCCCTTTGTTATTGTCACGGACCACAAACCTCTCTTGGGTCTCAGAAAAATACCCATTGACAATGACAGAACTGGTCGTCGTGCTCGCTGGGCTCTTGAACTTGATCCTTTTGAATGGACTGTAGTTCACAAAGATGGCCACCGCCACCTCAATGCAGATGCAATGTCACGTCGCCCTGCTGACATCAGACCACCAGAGCAGAGCACCTCCTCCAGTGCTCCTGCTAATCCACATTCTGATGAGAGACATTCTAGTCCAAGTCCTGTAAGTCTATCTTGCCCCGTCAGTTCTGTACATCACAGCCCCTGCAGTACTGAACCAGAGCCAATGTCCTGCAACCTGACTGGACCACAGCCTCCTCCAGCCTCCTCACAGGGTGCTACACAGTCTGTCTCCTCCACATTTGTGCTTCAGCTCCCTGATGATGATTTCAAAAAGGAACAACGACAAGATGCCATACTGTCAGAGGTCAGTAGCTGGAAAGCTAAAGGTCAGAAGCCACCATATTGGCGCATGAAGAAACGCACACCTGCTGAGAAAGCACTATGGCACGAGTATCACAGACTTACCTTTCATGATGGAGTACTCTGCCGTAAAGTTTTCAACCCATCCACAAAATCAGTGCTCCATCAAGTGATTGTTCCTCAAGCTCTAAAAGACACTGTTCTGCAGATGTTGCATGGAAATCCAGTGACTGGTCATCTATCGGCTGATAAAGTTCTGAAACGTGCCCAGCAACTGTGCTACTGGCCCTTTATGTCACGTGATATCAAGATGTGGTGTAAACAATGTACTCCATGTGATGCAAGACGAAGTCCCACACCTCATCAAAGAGCTCCAATGAAAACAATTGTTGCTACTGAGCCATTCCAAAAGGTCGCAGCTGACATCCTTGAGCTCCCCATCACAAGTCGTGGAAACAGGTATGTGCTTGTTGTCCAAGATTATTTTTCCAAGTATGTCAACCTCTATGCCATCCCAGACCAGCGTTCCACAACAGTTGCAAAATGTCTGTTTGAAAACTTCATCTGTGAACATGGCATTCCAGAAATGCTTCACACTGATCAAGGACGACAGTTTGAGTCTGACCTGCTGAAACATCTGTGTGACCTGCTGGGCATTCGGAAAACACGAACCAGCCCATATCATCCTCAGTGTGACGGCATGATTGAGAGATTCAACAGGACGCTTATTGATCAGTTAGCCAAGACACTTCTCCAACAGCCTGGTGAATGGGATGACTGCCTCAACCAAGTTGCTTTGGCTTACAATACCAGCCCTCACTCTACAACAGGTTTCACACCATTCTTCCTCACACGTGGTCATGAAGCCAGGATGCCTGCCAACATGCTGTTACCTAACAACACACCGTCTTCATCTACTCCAGGTTCTCCTGCTGACTATGTTGCACAGTTGACTCGGAAACTCCAGTCAGCCTTCAGTTCTGCGGCATGGAACAGTGATTGGGCCCACAATCAGCAGAAACGACAGTATGACAAACATGTTAAACACACTCCCTATGCTCCTGGAGACCTTGTATGGTTAAATGACCCCACCACAGCAAGGAAGAAACTTGCTCCTCACTGGAAAGGCCCCTTTGAAATATTGGAGTGCCTTGGATCTGATGCAGGTTCTCCCGGAGTGACAGGATTCATTACCTCCTGGATCAATCTGACATGTCCCAGATTGTCCACTACAACCGTCTCCGACCCTACCATGCTCCTGTGCCAGCCCGTGGACATAGGACACCTGTGTGTGACTCTTTGCAGCCTCAACTCCCTCGTTTGACTGCATTGTCAGGTGCCTTGCCCTTTAAACCTTCAAAGTCGACAGCTACAAAGAGCTACGACATATCTGGCCACAGCAGTGCTCCCTCATCGGCCCCTCCTACTGGCCATCCACAACCACAGCCCCAATCCCACACTCCACTGACTGAGTCTTGGACTGCCCACCCCACTGGCCAAGTACGTCAGTCTGACACTGTCCCCTCTTCCACTCCTCAAGGTTCTGGTTCCTTGCTACGCCCCAGAAGACGTCCAGTCAGACCTCCCAGATACCTTAGAGACTATGTTCTGAAGTGAAACTGTTGCTTTATTATTGTTGTTTACGTTACTTGTTTACTAATTTATTTTAGGAGAAACGGGGACGTTTCTTTTGTGGGAGGGGGAGGAAATGTAAGATTAAGAAGTTAAGTTAATTCATATTTGATAGCTGTAAGTCTCAGAAGTTAATATAATTTATATTTGAGTTAGTTTACTGAAAATGCATTTACAATGTTATAATTTACATCAGTTAACTATTTACGTTACACATTTATTATTTACATATTTACATGTTTAAATATTTACAACTGCATCTTTAAGACAGTTAAGATAGTCTGTTGAATCTGCATTTCTGATTTCCTCATGTTTACCTTAACCTTAAGTCCTAGCTTCTGATTGGTTAGTTCAGTCACGTGAGAAGTGCGAACAAGGAAGGGAAGTTGTTGTGACGTGTGGAATCGAGTAAAGTGCTGCTTGAGAAAGTTATCCGTCTCCATCCTGCTGTTTCTTCTTATAAAGAGTGATCCAACCACCACACATCGAACCCTCACATTACAGTAGCATTCAGGTGGACCCCGCTAAGATCACGGTGGTCGCAGTCCAGGATACAAAATCCTTAAACCAGATGCCGCTTCCTGCCAGTTCCAGTCTGAAGACTCACCTGAGGACTCAGGTCCTGTGCATGAATCAAGAGATGGAGACGGCTCTGCGTTGCATCCCCTCCTACAACCCTTCTCTCTGGTCCAAGCCTCTTCTATGGGTAGAATGATCAAGAACGGGACACACCCCTCAGAGTCCTGGAGGCTGTCTTCACAGATCCTGGACTTTCCCCATCTTCAAGGCCATCAATGCAGCTGCAGTCTACATCCATCTTCCTCAATCCATGCAGATCCGTCCTGCCATCCATGTCGTTAGGTCCAGCCTGTCAGGGAGATTCTGCTTTGTTGTGCTTCTGGGTTCAATCTCGTGATTCTCCGAGCATTCACACAGAAGAACTGCGGCACGTTTACACCTGTAGTTTCAGTAGATAACCTGCTATGTCTATGTGTGCACATCAAGGCTCTTCATGAGCCGACACCTTGATGTATGTTTGACCTTTTATATCATAACTCATGTGAGAACTGTATCCAGTTCTGATAATACATCCATGTCCACATGCCTGATATTTTACCTCAAATCTGTTCCTGCGTCTCAGTCCTCAGGTCGTTCACTCTGTCAGTCCTGTCTAAAGTCAGTGTACTGTGAGGATCTGGAGTGGACGCCATTTTGTCTACGTAGCTGATGACGTCTGAGGAAGCAGCTGGAGCTGAAGAGGTTGAGGTGAATACCTCAATGTACAAATGTAGGTTGGACATATGTTTGTATTATATTTTGGAGGTCAGATGCTGGAGCTAATGCTCCACACAATTAAAATTCAGAGGAGAACAAGAACAAGAACACAGAGTACACAGAGTACTACATGGAAGAGTATAATTGGAAGGATTTGAACTGAAACACAGCATGTATCTACAGCAGTGACCTCTGGTTGGGGTTTGCTCCTCACCTTTGACCTGCAGCTGTACATGTATCGGTCTCAGTTCATATCTGTTGCCGTGGGCGGTGCAGGTGTAGTTGCCGCTGTCAGAGAGGCGGGGTTTGTTCAGAGTGAGGCTGAAGTCTCCAGTGTCCAGAGCGTCAGCTGACATCGAGGTTCGGCTGCTGTAATGCTGGTTTTGAACATAAGGCTCATTCTTGTCCTGATGCTGGTGGATGGTTGTGGGGTTGAGGTCGAAGCGGCTCCACACCACTATGGGCTCCTCCAATAAGCTTCGTAACTGGCAGGGCAGCACGACTGACTCCACCCCTTCATACACCTCAACACCTGAGGCATGCTGGGAAACTGTAAGGACACACACAGACAGGTGAAACACAGCGTAAATATAACTGTACCTTTTTGAATAATAATAATATTCTGTATTAATAATCTGAATCTGTAAGTCAAGTTATCCTGACACGTGACGACTGCAGACAGGTTTGTCAACTCGTCACGCTTCATGTCAACTCAGTCATCTCTGAACGCAGAAACCAGACTGTCGAGCTCCACACCTGACAGAGCTACACCTTTACCATCATGTGACACCTTTACCATCATGTGACACCTTTACCATCATGTTACACCTTTACCATCATGTGACACCTTTACAATCATGTTACACCTTTACCACACCTTTACCATCATGTTACACCTTTACCATCATGTCACACCTTTACCATCATGTTACACCTTTACCATCATGTCACACCTTTACCATCATGTTACACCTTTACCACACCTTTACCATCATGTTACACCTTTACCACACCTTTACCATCATGTTACACCTTTATCATCATGTGACACCTTTACCATCATGTTACACCTTTACCACACCTTTACCATCATGTTACACCTTTACCACACCTTTACCATCATGTTACACCTTTACCATCATGTGACACCTTTACCACACCTTTACCATCATGTTACACCTTTACCATCATGTTACACCTTTACCACACCTTTACCATCATGTTACACCTTTACCACACCTTTACCATCATGTTACACCTTTACCATCATGTCACACCTTTACCATCATGTTACACCTTTACCACACCTTTACCATCATGTTACACCTTTACCATCATGTTATACCTTTACCACACCTTTACCATCACGTTACACCTTTACCATTATGTTACACCTTTACCATCATGTGACACCTTTACCATCATGTTACACCTTTACCACACCTTTACCATCATGTTACACCTTTACCACACCTTTACCATCATGTTACACCTTTACCATCATGTCACACCTTTACCATCATGTTACACCTTTACCACACCTTTACCATCATGTTACACCTTTACCATCATGCCACACCTTTACCATCATGTTACACCTTTACCATCATGTTACACCTTTACCACACCTTTACCATTATGTTGCACCTTTACCATCATGTGACACCTTTACCATCATGTTACACCTTTACCACACCTTTACCATCATGTTACACCTTTACCACACCTTTACCATCATGTTACACCTTTACCATCATGTGACACCTTTACCATCATGTTACACCTTTACCATCATGTGACACCTTTACCATCATGTTACACCTTTACCACACCTTTACCATCATGTTACACCTTTACCATCATGTGACACCTTTACCATCATGTTACACCTTTACCATCATGTGACACCTTTACCATCATGTTACACCTTTACCACA
This sequence comes from Argyrosomus regius, assembly GCA_946959425.1. Lineage (NCBI taxonomy): Eukaryota > Metazoa > Chordata > Actinopteri > Sciaenidae > Argyrosomus > Argyrosomus regius. The sequence goes on along the minus strand of CAMPSB010000263.1, from coordinate 19,409 downwards.
CCTTTACCATCATGTTACACCTTTACCATCATGTGACACCTTTACCATCATGTTACACCTTTACCATCATGTGACACCTTTACATCATGTGACACCTTTACCACACCTTTACCATCATGTTACACCTTTACCATCATGTTACACCTTTACCACACCTTTACCATCATGTTACACCTTTACCATCATGTTACACCTTTACCATCAAATGTATCTGGATAGTTTTCTTACCGTGCATCAGAATCACAAACACCACAGACATCTTCATCTTCACCTTCATCTTCATCAGAAACAGTCTGCTTCTCTTCACGTCGTCAGTCCGCAGAGTTTGTTACAAAGACAAAAGTTACTTTCAGTTTAAAGTTTGTCAGAGAGCCTCGAGGCAGGAAGGAAGGAATGTGACGGATCAGGTCGAGCTAGGACAAGGGAGGAAGGAAGGAAGGAAGGAAGGAAGGAAGGGAGGGAGGGAGGGAGGGTGTAAACTGGTCCATCAATCATCTTTCAGTACTCTTTGTTTTTTATTTGAACTGACTGCTGACATCTTCAAAGTTTCCTCACAGATCTCTGAAGAAATATCAGACACATATATCAGATATTAGAATATAACACATGTTACATATAAACTACACACAAAGTAATGATATGTGAGTTTGGTAGATCATGTCTCTGTTGTAACAATACTTCTTGGTAATAATCTTATACCATTGGACAGCCTGATTATTTCTGGTTTAAATGCTGCCACATCTGTAAGGATCATGTCATTGTGGGATGAGCAGCAGAGCTGAGTGTGTCGGTTGGGCCCATGAATCATTTCAAAAATGTGCCTGATTGTCAGCACCTGTGAGCATGGACCCTGCTGCAGAGGTCAGCTGCTGTCATGTTTGACTGATCTGGACTTCAACTTCAAGCTGGTGTTCATTAAAACCAAGTTTGTCTCAGTCTGTGGAGTGAGCCCAGAGCTCTGAAGGACAAGCTCCACCTGTGGTGTTTGTTCACATCTGTTACTGAAGAAGAAGTTCAAATATCAAAGTCTGGAAGTAATCCATTACAAGTCCTGTATTCAAGATACAAGCATAGATAGATAGATAGATAGATAGATAGATAGAGTTGTAATCTGTAATGAAGGTAAAAGTACTTTAAGTATTTGTCTCTGCAGTGCAGTGGAGACACAGGAAGTTGAATATTGAGGTATCTTGTTTGTTTTTCTTTCATCATTAACATTATCATTGAATTATTGATGATGATTCATGATGTGAAGCAGTCCAGGGACAATATCTCACACTACATCCTCCGTACAGCAGGTGGCAGCAGCGCCTCATAATTCTAAGAGAAACAAAGTGTGTGTGTGTGTGTGTAACACTGAGAGCTAAGAGCTGGATGAACACAGTCAGTGAGTCACAGTGTTTCTGCTGCTAAACAAACTGTAAACAGGTCAAACATATGTGACGTTGTTGAAGCGTTGTTAAAGCGTTGTTGAAGCGTTGTTAAAGCGTTAACCACGGCTGATCTCGGACGTTAATGTCACGTGATTCCTCTCGTTCACCTCAGACTAGTTTGACCAGACGTCCCCGATTTCCAAAAACAAATTCTATTTTGCAGAAATTGTTACGTGTTTATTGTTTTGTTTTTTCCTTCTCTTTCTTTCTTTGTATAATTTTACCTGTATTTATTTTCTCTCTTCCCGGGCTCGACAGTTTTTGTTATGTACACTGAATGGGGAAAATGCGCGCAGACTCGAACACCAGTTATTACGGTAGACATTTACCGCTTCGCCAGAGAAGACGTCATATGACGTACAGACGCAGCAGCGTCAGCAACAATCCAGAGGCGGCAAAAAGGAAAGAAAAGGAGACCAGCGGTAAATGTGTGTGTGTGTGTGTGTGTGTGTGTGTGTGTGTGTGTGTGTGCGTGCGTGCGTGTGTGTGTGTGCGTGCGTGCGTGTGTGTGTGTGTGTGACGTAAGTGATGTAACGTTAAAGTAAGTATGATTGTTTATCTGAACTGAAGACCTAACGTAACGTTATAAAAGTCAGTGAACGTTATGACGCTGTTTCATACCTGTCATCAGTGACGCTGTAACGTTACATCAACCAGGTGATGATGTATGTGGCTCTGCTTTGGAGGCGGAGGTGGAAGACTGCTTTGGTAGCATATGATTCCCTGTAGGCATAGGCACCTGAGACTGTGTTAAAATAATAAATTAATTAACTAGAAACATTCCTAAAGAAATTTTGAGTGTGCCTGACTCTGGCCCCGTCGCCCCCATACATTATTATTGACACTGCTCAGCAAATTCAGTATTAATACAACAAGCTGTGTCATCATTAACACCATGTGTTTAAAGTTAAGAGATGGAACTTTTAGAGCGATCGAAGATACTGGTACCTCTGCTGTCCTCCAGAAATGTTCCCGCCTTTTTAACATGGCAGTCTATGAGGCTGTGGATGGGTGTTGCTGGCGCATCTTTGCATCCCACGCCAAAACTATAAGTCTGAGAGCTTCAGCAGACGAATGTGAGTGAGACGACAAATTTTCCTACGTTTCTATGTATAAATTATTTCTGTAGAGTGAAATTTGTGGCCTTGGGAGCAGTTTACAAATTTATTTTTCGACGAATTTTTCTCTCTCTGTCCACTCTGTGTGTATGTGTGTGTGTGTGTGTGTGTGTGTGTGTGTGTGTGTGTGTCAGGGCCAGGTGGAGGCCACCAATCAGAGCAGAGCAAGCAACCGCAGCTGCTCCTGTGACATTTGACACCGCTGAGAGAGAGAAAAAACGTTGAAAGTACCCCTCGGACAACAAGGCTTTTTAGCCAAACCGTAGTTCATATCATTGAACCGGCTTCACTGTGAGCATCTTGAGCTCTTCCTGGACGTCTACATACCGTAAATTTCGGACTATTGAGCGCACCTGAATATAAGCCGCACCAGCTAAATTTTAAAAGAAAATACATTTTGTACATATATAGGCCGCACTTGAATATAAGCCGCAGGTTTTCATGTTGTAACATGAGATATTTACACAGAAAGACGGTACACGGAAGATTTTTTTTAGTTTTAATTTAAGACACGCTTTTTTTCAAACTGTGTCTGAAAATCGGCAGTACGGCACCAACAAGGTATCAACACGGGATGAACATGCCTTCATGGTTAGAAAATAAAACACAGCACCAACATGGGATGAACATGCCTGCATGGTTAGAAAATCGGTTTATAGTCCGAAAATTACGGTAGTGTCTTCTTCGGCGCATAATCTTTCCCCACGTCTGTCTCACTTTTGCGTTTACTGCTAGAGAGTGCCCCCCGGTGGCAGTAAAAATAATAAATTAGCCGCACCGTTGTATAGGCCGCAGGGTTCAAAGCGTGTGAAAAAAGAAGCGGCTTATAGTCCGAAAATTACGGTACATATTTTATGTGGCTAAAGTTAAGAGATGGAACTTTTAGAGCGATGGAAAAAACTGGTACCTCTGCTTTCCTCCAGAAATGTTCCCGCCTTTTTAACATGGCGGTCTATGAGGCTGTGGATGGGTGTTGCTGGCACATCTTTGTGTCCCACGCCAAAACCAGAAGTGTGACAGCTTCAGCAGTGTTATCACTGCGACCACCACAAATTTTCCAACGTTTCTATGTATAAATTATTTCTGTAGAGTGAAATTTGCGGCCTCGAGCGCAGTTTACAAATTAAGAAAAATAATAAGCGGGTGAATAATAGATAGTGTGCTCTTTCAGGCACACTCAGTAATAAGTCAATGGTTGATAGTTGTGTGTGTGTGTGTGTGTGTGTGTGTGTGTGTGTGTGTTAGGCTAACTGCTGTATTTTGTGTCGGGCTGGCAGCAGACAGTGCTGTGTGGGTAACCAATGACTGTAGTAGTTATAAACGCAGAGCATCTGATTGGCTGATGCCCTGAGTCACTGTTTTGTATGTCACTGTTGTTAGTAAAGGTGTAACTTGTTATATTAGATTACCATGAGATGACAATATTATCTCTATGTTGTAGATTAGGGAGAAGACTGTAGGAGAGACTGATAGCAAAGAGTGAAGGAGAGAAGAGGGAAAGAGCAGGAGAACAGTGTGGAAAGGCAGAAATAAGAAAGTGAACAACAGAGTGAAGCTAAGGAGAGAAGAAGGAAGGGTGAAGAAAAGAAAAGCATTGAAGGAGATAAAATAATATATAAGATAATATATATGTGATAATATAACACTGTGTAGACATGCAGGAAACATTCTGCATACAGATAAATGTTTGTTTGATTATAAATTAAATATTCTATTAAAATCCATAAATGATATTGTGAGGGTTGTGTGTGGTGGTGCCTGCTGCTTTTTCTCCGCCTCCTCCTTTCCTTTCATGCAGGGCCTGGCAGGCGGGGCTGACAAGGCGCACCTGCATGCAATCTCCTCATCACCACCTCCCATAAAGCCTCAGGTTCACCCACTACTCCGGCGCCAGATAATTCCGTCTCGTCGGTAGAGCTGACCGTTCTTGTGCTTTATAGTATTACCCTGTGTCTTTCGCATCGTGAGTTTACGTGCTCCTTACTCTTACTTTTCCCAGTTTGTTTTCCCTCGTCTGCCATCGTGCCTGAGTTCCTGAGTTTGTTTCGCCTCCGTGCCATCGTGCCTGAGTTCCTGAGTTTCCTTCGCCTCCGTGCCTGAGATCCTGAGTTTGCTTCGCCTTCGTGCCCGTGCTGCTCTGCTCGTCCGGAGGACGCCACGCTGCCGGGTCGGCAGCTCATCATTTTTGTTTCTTTGTGACAATCTTGTTAATAAACTTAGTTCTTACGTTACTAAGTCGCCTGCTCCTCTCTGCTTCCGGGTCCCAACCGCCTCAGACCGTAACAGAATTATCTGGCCAAAGGATGGACCCCGCAGAGTCGCTCCGACAGGCGTTGTTGAATCAAGGTACCCGTGTGGGGCAACACGAGGAGGCTCTCAAGCAGATTTTGGAGACTCTCAAACGCTTATCTTCTGGATTCACCCAGCTGGAGGCTCGGCTGGACCAGATGGCCACACACCTCGTCTCCACCCCCGCTCCAGCCCCAGTTGCGACTCCCGCTCCAGTTGCGACTCCCGCTCCTGTTCCGGACTCCGTTCCGGGTCCTCCACCCAACCATCCCCGTGAGCCCTTCATCCCCACACCTGTCAGGTACTCAGGAGTGCTAGGGACATGTAGTCAGTTTCTACATCAGTGCTCACTAGTTTTTGATCAGCAGCCGCTAACCTACACCTCTGATCGAGCTAAAATTGCCTTTTTAATGAGTTTACTTTCTGATAAGGCTTCGGCCTGGGCTTTAGCGGTTGCAGACAGTCACTCTCCCATATGTGATTCCTTTTCTCTTTTCACTGCTGAGATGAGGAGGGTTTTCGACCACCCGTTAAAGGGGAGGGAGGCGGGTAGCCGGCTCCTTGCTTTGCAGCAGGGCTCAGGTACCGTCTCCCACTACTCTATAGATTTTCGCATTCTTGCAGCTGAATGTGGGTGGGATGAGACAGCACTACGGGAGGCTTTTCGCAGGGGGTTAAATGAGGAGATAAAGGACGAGCTAGCAGCCAGGGATGAAACAGCTTCCTTAGATGAGTTAATTTCCCTAGCCACCCGCTTAGACAACCGTCTCCGTGAGAGGCGCAGGGAGAGAACAGCCAGGCGTGGCCCCCTCCCTTCCTCCACCCGTTCCTGGGCTGCCCGGACTCCTGCACCGTCTCTCTCCTCTCCCCCCTGCTCCATCGGTTTTCGGTGACTCTCCTTCCACGGCACCACCGCTCTCCAGCCCCGAGGAACCCATGCAGCTGGGTAGGACCAGACTCACCCAAGTGGAGCGTCTTCGACGTCGGCGTCTGGGTCTATGCGGCTATTGTGGTCAGGCCGGTCACCTTCTTGTCCAGTGTCCGGTCCTGCCAAAAGAGCCGGCTCACCAGCCTCAGGAGGGGCACTGGTGAGCCATACATCCGTCCCTTCCTCCACACTCAGCCGTCTCCAACTTAAAGGTACTGTGTCCTGGCGTCAAGTTTCTATTCCTCTCCAAGTTCTCGTGGATTCTGGCGCTGATGACAATTTTATTGACGCTAACATTGTCTCCCAGTTTAACCTCCCCTCAGAACCTTTACCTTCTGTTAAGGATGTAGTTGCCCTCGACGGGAGACTGCTGGGCCGCGTCACTCACCGCACTGCTCCCCTGTCACTGCTTCTCTCCGGTAATCACCATGAATCCATTTCCTTTTTTATTATTTCTTCACCCAGCACCCCACTTGTATTAGGTCTCCCCTGGTTGAGTTTGCACAATCCCCATATTGACTGGTCATCCTCTACCATCACTAACTGGAGCCTTTTCTGTCACTCTCACTGCCTTCACTCCGCTGTTCCGGCCACCGCCACACCTCCGCTGTCTCCACCTAAACCCGCGGACCTCTCCGGTGTTCCGGTCCAGTACCACGACCTCCAGGAGGTTTTTAATAAGGACCGTGCCCAATCTCTGCCGCCTCACAGACCCTATGACTGCGGCATAGACCTTCTCCCCGGTGCCCCCTTACCTTCCAGTAAGCTGTATAACCTCTCCAGGCCTGAGAGGACCTCTATGGAGACGTACATCACTGACTCCCTAGCAGCTGGCTTCATCCGCCCCTCTTCCTCGCCTGTGGGGGCCGGTTTCTTCTTTGTGGACAAGAAGGACAAGTCTCTCCGCCCATGTATAGATTACAGGGGTTTAAATAGTATCACTGTACGTAACAAGTATCCTCTTCCTCTCATTGACTCTGCTTTCAGCTCCCTCCATGAAGCCTCCATCTTCACTAAGTTGGACCTCAGGAATGCGTACCATCTTGTACGTATTAGGGAGGGGGACGAGTGGAAGACTGCTTTTAACACGCCTCTGGGACATTTTGAGTACTGTGTCATGCCCTTCGGTCTTACTAATGCCCCTGCTGTCTTCCAGGCCCTGGTGAATGATGTCCTGCGGGACATGTTAAATAAGTTTGTTTTTGTCTACATCGATGACATTCTTATTTTTTCCAAGTCTCTGGAGGACCATGTTCTACAGGTCAGGCTAGTGTTACAGAGGCTCCTAGAGAATAGACTTTACGTGAAGGCAGAGAAGTGTGCGTTTCATGTGTCTACTGTGCAGTTTCTAGGTTTTGTGGTGGAGAGGGGTCAAATCCGAACTGACCCTGCCAAGGTTCAGGCTGTGGCCGACTGGCCTACCCCCACATCCCGGAAGCAGCTTCAAAGGTTTCTGGGGTTCGCTAATTTTTACCGTCGGTTCATCAAGAACTACAGTCGTGTCGCCTCCCCCCTCACCAAGCTGACTTCTGTCAAGACTCCCTTTACTTGGTCCCCTGCAGCAGAAGCTGCTTTTGGTATGTTGAAGTGTCTATTTTCCACTGCTCCTGTGCTTACTCACCCAGATCACTCGGCGCAGTTTGTGGTGGAGGTTGACGCCTCGGACACGGGAGTGGGAGCTGTCCTCTCGCAGCGATCATCCTCTGACCTAAAGCTGCATCCCTGTGCCTTCTTCTCCCGCCGACTCACTCCGGCGGAAAGAAATTATGACGTGGGGAATCGTGAGCTGCTAGCTGTTGTCCTGGCTCTCCAGGAGTGGAGGCACCTGCTGGAGGGAGCCACTTGTCCTTTCATTGTTTGGACTGACCACAAGAACCTCTCCTATCTACGCTCTGCTCGCAGGTTAAACTCTCGCCAGGCCCGGTGGGCTTTATTCCTGGGCCGCTTCGACTTCACCCTTACCTACCGGCCGGGCTCCAGGAACACCAAGCCGGATGCCCTGTCTCGCCAGTTTGACGTCCTGGAGGAGGAGCCCAGTGGGGAGACCATCCTACCCTCATCGTGTGTGGTTGGAGCAGCCAGGTGGGAGGTTGAGAGGTTGGTCCAGGAGGCCCGGGGGACCGTCCGGATCCTGAGGGTTGCCCGCCTGGACGGCTGTTCGTGCCATCGCCTGCCCGGGGTCTGGTGCTCCAGTGGGGACACGCCTCCAAGATGGCCTGCCACCCAGGTTTCCACCGCACTTTAGCCCTCCTGCAGCAGCGTTTCTGGTGGCCCTCCATGGCTGCGGACACCAGGGGGTTCGTCGCCGCCTGCTCCGTCTGTGCCCGCAGCAAGGCTTCTCACCGCCCTCCCGCTGGATTGCTCCGCCCTCTTCCCGTTCCTCACAGACCGTGGTCCCACATCGCTGTGGATTTTGTCACAGGCCTGCCTCCTTCCGAGGGTAACACCACCATTCTAACTGTGGTTGATCGTTTTTCTAAGGCTGTGCATTTCATCCCCCTGCCCCAGCTTCCCTCGGCTCTGGAGACCGCCAACCTGCTCGTCCTCCATGTGTTTCGACTGCATGGCATCCCTCAGGACATTGTCTCAGACCGAGGGCCCCAGTTCTCGTCGCGTGTTTGGCAAGCCTTTTGTCGGGCTCTGGGGGCATCGGCCAGCCTCTCCTCGGGATACCACCCGCAGACTAACGGCCAGACGGAGCGGGCCAACCAGGATTTAGAGACGGCACTTCGTTGTGTCACCGCTCGCCACCCGGCCTCCTGGTCCACCCACCTCCCCTGGGTAGAATATGCCCACAACTCCCTGGTCTGCTCCGCCACAGGTATGTCCCCCTTCATGGCCTCTAATGGATTCCAGCCTCCTTTATTTCCCTCGCAGGAGACGGACTCAGCGGTCCCTTCTGTGCAGGGTCACCTCCGGCGCGCCCGCCGGGTCTGGCGTGAGACTCGGGCAGCCCTTTCCCGGACGGCGGCCCGGAACAAGAGGCTGGCGGATCTTCACCGGACTCCTGCACCTGAATACCGGCCGGGGCAGAGGGTCTGGTTGTCTTCTCGGGACCTCCCCCTACAGACTGAATCCCGGAAACTGGCCCCCAGATACATCGGCCCTTTCGAGGTCGACCGGGTGATAAATCCTACAGTGGTGAGACTGAGGCTTCCGCCTGCCCTGAAGGTGCACCCCTCTTTTCATGTCTCTCTCCTGAAGCCAGTTTCCACCAGTCCTCTATCCCCTCCGGCCGAGGCCCCTCCGCCCCCCGGATCATCGATGACCTTCCTGCCTTCACTGTCCGGCGGCTGCTGGATGTACGTAGGCGGGGTCGGGGGTACCAGTACCTCGTAGACTGGGAGGGGTACGGCCCGGAGGAACGTTCCTGGGTCAAGCGTTCTCTCATCCTGGACCCTACCTTGATTAGAGACTTTTACTCCCAGTTCCCTGGGAAGCCTGGTAGACCGCCAGGTGGCGTTCCTTGAGGGGGGGTACTGTGAGGGTTGTGTGTGGTGGTGCCTGCTGCTTTTTCTCCGCCTCCTCCTTTCCTTTCATGCAGGGCCTGGCAGGCGGGGCTGACAAGGCGCACCTGCATGCAATCTCCTCATCACCACCTCCCATAAAGCCTCAGGTTCACCCACTACTCCGGCGCCAGATAATTCCGTCTCGTCGGTAGAGCTGACCGTTCTTGTGCTTTATAGTATTACCCTGTGTCTTTTGCATCGTGAGTTTACGTGCTCCTTACTCTTACTTTTCCCAGTTTGTTTTCCCTCGTCTGCCATCGTGCCTGAGTTCCTGAGTTTGTTTCGCCTCCGTGCCATCGTGCCTGAGTTCCTGAGTTTCCTTCGCCTCCGTGCCTGAGATCCTGAGTTTGCTTCGCCTTCGTGCCCGTGCTGCTCTGCTCGTCCGGAGGACGCCACGCTGCCGGGTCGGCAGCTCATCATTTTTGTTTCTTTGTGACAATCTTGTTAATAAACTTAGTTCTTACGTTACTAAGTCGCCTGCTCCTCTCTGCTTCCGGGTCCCAACCGCCTCAGACCGTAACAGATATGTTAATAAAAAAATAAACTAATGTTCTAATATTTTTCAGGGCCCCTGTCAGTCATGGGCCCGTCCTGACTTTTCGCCCCCTAATGGCGCCCCTGACCCTTTGTGTAATAAAAGCTGGTTAAAATACATGAAAAAGTACTTTTCCCCGTTTTTTATTTCATAATGATAATATTTAATGATTTTTCACCGCCGCATTGAAAATGTCCCCGATTTTTATGTCAGAAATCTGGTCACCTTACCTCAGACAGGTGAGTGTCCTATGTTCCACCTCAGTATCACGTGACATTAATGAGCTCACACGTGGTTAACGTGACGTCATCGTGTTGACAGTCAGCTGTGTGAACGTTTCCGGATAATTCAGGTTTCAAATGTTTGTGTCAAAGTGAAGCTGCTGCAGATATGAACTAATGAGTTTAACTAGTTATGAACAGACTTATTGTAATGAAACATGAACAGAGTTATTGTAATGAAACATGTGAACATGCTCTGTGTGTGTCAGACAGCTGGAGATTTCTAAAACTCAGATCTGAGCAGTCAAACAGGATTTAATAAGAATTTATGATGACAAACAATGATAACAATCAAATTTAAGATGTTTACAGTTCATTTAAATTCATCAGAATTCAGTTCTCAGATCTCAGAAAATGAATTTCCACGAGTCAAAGTTTCCCTGCAGATGTCTGAATATGCTGATGTCAAACATGGAATATTAAAGAAGAATATCAGCACACTGACTTTGTGTTTTAGCTGAAGCATGCAGGCTGCTGTCAGAGGCGCCGGGCGTTCACTGCCATACTTCAGGAGAATCTGTAACTCTGCCATGGCCTCAGGTAACACACACACACACACACACACACACACACACACACACACACACACACATGCATGTGTCTGTGTGTCAGATTGAACAAGTCACACACAGCTAATAATCAGTGACAGTAGATGATGGACAGAGCACCCACAGCTTATGAAGCCTGTGAAGCTCAGTGAAGACGTGGATCATTGATGGACCTGAGGCGGGAACGACACTTACTGTCTCTGAAACTCAATCACATTATTGATCAGTACGTTTGCACCTACAAGGAATCTGTCCTGGTGGAGTTGGTGCAGAAGTAACAAATGTAAACACTATAAATATAACAATATGTTCTCAAATGAAGAGCTGTGCAGAAATGTCACAGTGTGTTCACAGAATATTATAAATGTGCAGACAAACATCAGGAAGTCCAAAATAAAGAAAGGCTGAGTGTTAATGTAGCATCAGGTCTGCATGGGGACAGAGTCAGTGTCAGAGGGGGCTCCGGGCCTTGTTGGTGGTGTGAGGTTCTGGTTCTGGTTCTGGTTCTGGTTCTGATGGACCTCCTGGAGTTTGTATCTGCGGTGGGCAAGTTTTTCCTCACTCGAACCGAGGGTCTAAGGACAGAGGGTGTCACTCCCTGTACAGATTGTGAAGCCCTCCGAGGCAAAATGTATTTTGCGACTTTGGGCTATACAAATAAAATTTGATTTGATTTGATTTGATTTGGGAGGGATCAGCCACAATCTGAGGCGTGCAGGTCCTGACTGTTTGTTTCATGAAGCAGCTTCTGAATCTGAGTCTGACTGAAATTCACGCTGCAAAATAGAAACATGAAGAAGTTTAAATTGATTAAACTGAACAGACACAGCTGCAGTGTTTCTCCACAGCGCCCCCTGCTGTCTGATCATGTCTGCAGCTTCAGCCTGTTTCTGGAAACATGATGGATAAATATAAATATAAAGACACGTTCCTGCTAATGTCTAAAACAGATATGTGCATGTAAATAACTTTGAAGCTAATGAAACAGTGCTGTTGGGCGGTCATCGCTCACACACCTCCATGATCCTGATGCCTCGCCTGCAGACTGTCGTTCACATGCAGATATGTGTTTATAGAGATTAGACTTTGCTCCCTGATCAGCCTTTCTCTGTAAAGTTTAAACCACATCACAGACTTCTTTATTCGAACATTAACCAGAGTTAATTAGAAAAGAGTAGACGAGAGGCTGGACTGACTGAACCGCTCGGGTCAAGAAGAGTCGAGAAGCAGAAACCAGTTTGTGTGCAGAGCAGGAGACAGTGGTTGCAGTCGTCGTAGTTATCTGAGCATGTTCTGTGATGGAGCCGTTCAGGTCTCTGAGTCCTGCTGAGCTGAGGCTGCTGATCAGGCGTGAAGATCCCAGAATAAGAACCACAACTGGACTAGCTAACGGTGAGAAGACGTGGATCATGTGTAGGCCTGTGTGTGACACTGGAACGTCCACTGAAATATTTAGCTTGTTGATGAAGAACTTCGAGGATTCTCTTCAGCCAGTCAGAAACTTTAAACTTGTTTTCTACAGAAAAATATAGTTTGAATGTTTTTATGGACTTTACTGGATCTGAATAATATTCACGTTCGATGGCTGACGTTCAGACTCGATGCTGCGGAGCTGTCCAACTTTAGTGATGCTAGTTCTACATTGATGCTGCTCAGTTATGACAGCTGAAGGATCCTTCACACACCTTTAAAGTTCAACTGCTGCTCAACTTTCTGAGGATGCTCTGTGTGTGTGTGTGTGTGTGTGTGTGTGTGTGTGTGTGTGTGTGTGGCAGGATACCAGCAGGCTAACGTCGTCATCCTGCCCAATCATCTGGCCAATGACTTTGAAGCATTCTGCCGCCTAAATCCCGCCCCCCTGCCGCTGCTTTATCGCAGTCAGTCAGGAGAGACTTCCTGTCTGCCTCTGGCTAAACATGCTGATATAAGGTACAACACACACACACACACACACACACACACACACACACACACTGTTCTTCATGCCTGAGATCTGGTGAAGTAAAATAAGTGACCGAGCAGCTCGTTCTGTCTGTTCCTCTGGATGAATGATTCACCTCTGTATGAACACACACACACACACACACACACACACACACACGTTTATGAGTGTGTGTTACTGGACTCTGTTAATGTTCCAGCTGGACCACACTGCAGGACGTCTGTGTCACTTCTCTGGTTGTTGAGCAGAGTGAAGCTTCTGTCAGTATGTTTGTGTCTTAAATAATAATCTGTGAGCTGGATGATCAGTCTGTGATGGAGGAAAAGCTCTTCCAGGTCCACACCGGGCTGCCTGCTGCTGGAGGGACTACATATCCCATCTACCCTGAAAACACCTCGAGGTCCTCCAGGAGGAGCTGGGATGTGTCGCTGAGGAGAAGAACGTCTGAAGTGCTCTGCTAAACCTGCTGCCACCACGACCAGACCTGGATAAGAAGAAGAGGATGGATGGATGGATGGATGTCACTCACTCAGTTTACACATGATAGAAAAGGGCTCCTTTATGGAAAAACAAATCTTCATATGTCTGTGTGTCTGCCTGTCTGTCTGTCTGTCTGCCTGTCTGTCTGTGTGTCTGTGTGTCTGTCTGTCTGTCTTCAGGACAGATATTTCTCAGTACTGTGTTTATGAGGATGGTCGTCTGGTGGAAACAGTCTCCAGTCTGCAGAGTTTCAGCAGGTACGTTAACAAACCGCAGAGCACACAGAGGAGACCATGATGTGGAACAACAATATAATAATCATTCATAAATAATATAATAATAATAATAATAATAAATATAATAATAATGTAACATGTTCACAGCGTCACAGACGTGATGAACACAGTGTGTATGTACAATGAGTCACACCTCAACAAGGTGTCACACAGTCGAACATGTTAAAAAGTCTTTGATGTTAGACTGTTTCATTAACGTGTGTAATTAATGAATGTTTGACTCAGACGAGCTGGATCTGAGATTGAAGAGTCAGTACTGTAGTTCTTTCTATGTGCTGTCTGCATGTTCTCTACAAAAGTCAGCTGGGATAGGCTCCACCCACCGTGACCCTGATGAGGATTCAGATGATGAGCGTACATTTCCTCTGAGTTTAACGAGTCACTGATTGATAACGAGCAGCCTGTCATGGTTAGACTGTGTCCTGATTCTTTGAGCCCACCAGCCTCACTCCTTCTCCTGTTTACGTCAGGGTTGGATCAGAGCTGCAGGATCGTGGCTCGTGGTCAGACATGGTGTGTTTCTATCTGGGCTGCAGTTTTGGCTTCGAGGGTAGACTGAAGGAAGCTGGAGTCCCCGTCAGGAACGTGGAGCAGGGCACCAATGTCAGCATGTACAGGGTATGTACACGTATGTTCTATTCCTGTATGTACACGTATGTTCTATTCCCGTATGTACACGTATGTTCTATTCCTGTATGTACACGTATGTTCTATTCCCGTATGTACACGTATGTTCTATTCCCGTATGTACACGTATGTTCTATTCCCGTATGTACACGTATGTTCTATTCCCGTATGTACACGTATGTTCTATTCCCGTATGTACACGTATGTTCTATTCCCGTATGTACACGTATGTTCTATTCCCGTATGTACACGTATGTTCTATTCCCGTATGTACACGTATGTTCTATTCCCGTATGTACACGTATGTTCTATTCCCGTATGTACACGTATGTTCTATTACTGTATGTACACGTATGTTCTATTACTGTATGTACACGTATGTTCTATTACTGTATGTACACGTATGTTCTATTACTGTATGTA